>PVIJ01000696.1:48739-256541 GCA_004024925.1 Scalopus aquaticus | reverse complement strand
AGAACTCACTTAAAAAACCATTTGGTCCTAGGTTTATGTTTTGGGGGAGACTTTTTTTTTTTTTTTAAAGATTTATTTTATTTATACATACAAGCTGGGGTACAGGCCAGAGGTGTGGGGCGGCGAGAGGGTTCACCAGAGACAGAACGGGTAGCAGAACAGGCAGATCAGAAATACACTGCTGAGGGGAGCAGCGGGCAAGGCAGGAGAGGTCTGCCGCACCATGTGGGATTCTCCCCGGCTGGGCGTCGAACTCGCGTCACAGCTGCCGGCAGCTCCACAGCGCAGCGCTTAACCGCTGCGCCACCGGGGAGGCCCTTGGGGGAGACTTTTGACTACTGTTTCAGTTTCCTTGTATGTCATTGGTCTGTTCAGGTTTTCTATTTCTTCCCTATTCAGTCTCTATATTACACATATTAGTGAAATCATCTAGTATTTGCCGTTCTCCTTCTGACATACTTCCCTTAGCATTGTCATACCTTTTTACCCCATTTTCTTGGTAGTTTTATGTCATGGAGTAGGAAATGCAAAATAGCTGAGTATTCCAGACACACCACATCTGTTCCTGGGAATTAAATACTGCATATAATTAGCAAATACTGATCCAGGTAGTATATGTAAACAAAAAATTATTAATTTATTCTCAGTCATTTGATTGTGGAGGGGGTGGGGGGAGAATGTAATATTCCTTCTACTCTATTTTTACAGCTTTATTTATACTAGAGTGGTAGAAAAACTAGGTAATTGTTGCCTAGATTCAGTAACCTTTGAATGGCTATGTGATGAGTACAATATATATGGTCATAAAAACCGTGTGCTGTTAACACTGTCTGGAATGAGTTAAAAGAACTTGATGTTGCCCTAGAAACTAGTGAAGTCAGCCTACATGTTGGTGGGAGAAATAAGCATATAAACAAGATAAAATGCTCTGTAATACTAAAACAGATATTAGTTAAAAGCTTTGGAAGTACAGAGCACATTATATAACAGTCGCGATTTCATTGAGAAGCAGGAAAAAACGGCATTCTGCATATTGAGAACATTATATGTACAGGTGTTTTGTGTATTATCAGTAAAGGCCTTGACATGTTAATGTTCTAGAAACCAAGAATGGAGGAGAGGTGAGTGGTGATAGAGGTTGAATAAGGCACGGTAGGCACACTACTTTTGGAGGCCCATGAAACTTTTAAATTCTTTTTAAATCAGAAGGGGAAAAATGAACTTTTAGATTAAATAAAATGTTTTAATATCTAATATTAACATATTGTCTTTATACCAATACACAGTTATAACATATAATTTTTACTTACTTATTTTTTTATGGAGGAAGAGGCCCATGAAAACAAAAGTCTCTAAGGCCCACAAAAGTGACTAGGTAGCCCTTTTTGGTACTGATTATGAAGGGCCTTATTTCATAACAGAAGAGTTTGGATTTAATTCTAGGACCATCAAGGAACTCACATACTTTATGCATGATCAGCTCTGTCTTTTATGAAGATACCTCACAGCATTTGTGTGAGACTATTTCCAGTATATTGTAGTTACGTTAGTCAGAATTGTTTTAGTGCTTTTTATAACCAAATTTCACCTGTTTAAAGTGATGGGAGCTGTTGCTTTTTAAAAGACCCATGTCTAATCATTGTGTGTGGTTACCCTTGAAACAGCTAATTGACCATAGTTGACTGATCAAAATTTGTCATGCTGCTAACACATATAGTACATCTACATGTAAATGATCAAGTCTCTTTATGTGATCTGTGGCAGTATAAAACTTGGCTGTTCTATTTCTAATTGTACTCTGTTCCATTTCTATTTTTTCTTAAATTATTTATGAATAATTCAAAACTTTATGCAGAAATACACTAAGATTGATTTTAACAAATATGGCTTAAGATTGACAAACTGGGGCCTCCCCAGTGGCGCAGCAGTTAGGAGCTGCGCAGTGGAGCTGTCAGCAGTGGCATGTGAGTTCTGACATCTGGCCGGGGAGATTCCCACATGGCATGACAGACCTCTCCTGCCTCGCCCGCTGCTTCCCTCAGCAGTGTATTTACGTTGATCTGCCTGTTCTGCTCCCCACTCTGTCTCTGGTGAAACCTCTCGCTGCCCCATGCCTCTGGTCTGTACCCCAGCTTGTATGCATAAATAAATAAATCTTTTAAAAAAACAAACTGTTTTACAAAATTATTTTTCCTTTGTTTTGGCCAGGGCAGGTTAGTTAGAATTCTTGCTACAACACCTTTATAGTTTATAAGTTACTTTTTTAAAAAAAATTGAGGTAGCATTAGTTTGCATTGTTGCTTGAGTTTTAGAAGAATAGGATCTCCCCTTTAGGTGTTGTTATCATGTCACACCCACCACCAAAACACCCAGAGTCTACTGTGCTCCTTCCCCACTTTGTTCTTGCTCCTCTCCGCTCCCCTTCTGGTAACCTTAGTTCAATAGTTAGGTTCCTAGGGGTCTCTTAGTTTGTCTTTTTATCGAACCCTTTGTTTGGTTTCTCTGTATTCTACTTGTGTATAAGTGACACTGTCCAGTATTGTCTTTTCTCCTTCTGACTTAATTCTCTTAGGGTAATCCCCTTCAGCTCCATCCATGTTGCCAAAAATGGCAAGAGTTTATCTTTTTTTTTTTTTAATAGCTGGAGTGTTCCACTGGACTAGTCTACATTCCTACAAAAGAGCTACTCTTAAAATAGCAAATTATAAATGACCTACATTAATACCATGATCATAAAATAATTCCTAAAAAGTAGGCTGAAGTTACTGTAAGAAAAAAATTTAGTGATGACCAGGGAATATTAATGGTATGATTCAGTATCCTCAATTGTACTTTTAGTGCTCTGGTATTCAATTCAGCTTAGTTGATGGGACCAGAATGGGAGAGGGAGGTACAGGGGAGTCTGTGTCTAAAAATTTACTTATTTTTGGTTTCCTCTAAGGAGAATTTTACATTTCAAACATTAGACTACTTAATAAATTAAAAATTTACGCGCATTTTCAGACCTTTATCTACCTTTTTCAATTGTAAAGGAAATCCAAGAAGAGCAAAAATTCTCATTTTTTGAAAAGATTTTATTTTTATTTATGCATATAAGAACTGGGGTATAGGCCAGAGTTGTGGAAGTTGAGAGGATTCACCAGAAACAGAGCAGAACAGGCAGATCCACTGAAATATACTGCTTAGGGGAGCAGCAGGCCAGACAGCAGAAGTCTGTTGGCAATGTGGGTTAGCTCCCTGGCTGGGAGTAGAAATCATGCTATAGTGGCCAACAATAGCTTGATAATGCTGAGTCTTTAACCCTTACACCACCAGGGAAGCCCAAAAAGATTTTTTCATTTTTCATCTATTCTTTCACTTATTCTTTCCTTTTTCCTTTTAAGTTAAATAAAGCACTTATTTTTTAAAATGTATTTATTTATACATACAAGCTGGGGTGTAGGCCAGAGGTGTGGGGGGGCTTGAGAGAATTCACCAGGGACAGTGAGGAGCAGAACAGGCAGATCAACTGAAATACACTGCTGAGGGGAGCAGCGGGTGAGGCAGGAGAGGTCTGCTGCACTGCACCATGTCGGAAGCTCCCTGGCTAAGTATTGAACTTGGGCTGCAGTGGCTCTGGATAGTTTCATAGTGCTATGACTTAACCCCTTGTGCCACCAGGGAGGCCCAGCACTTATTTATTTATGATCTATCTACTTAGATTCCTATTCACTGACTCCTTATTTAATATAAAATTCTAGTCAAAAGGGATCAGAGAATAGGAGAGGGGAAATTAGGATATCCTGATTGTAAAAAACTAGAGATGCTGAGTTCACAGATTCATCCTGACCTTTCTATCAATGAAGACAAAAAGGGAAACAAAGTGGGTTATACCACTTCAATCTCTGGTAGTAGGTAAGGAACACATAACCTGAGTTAAGAAATGGAAATGGGGGCCTCCCTGGTGGTGAAGGGGTTAAAGACACAGTGCTATCAAGCAATCACCAGCCTCTGCAACACCCACTGCAATGTGAGCTTGATCCCTAGCCTGGGAGCTGACCAGCAGATCAGATGTCTAGCTCAGCAGATCTCTGCTGTCCTCCCACTGCTCCCCTCAGCAGTGTATTTCAGTCGATCTGCCTATTCTGCTCCCCACTCTGTCTCCGGTAAATCCTCTCACCCCCCACACCTCTGACCTGCACCCCAGTTTTTCTATGCATAAATAAATAAAAATAAATCTTTGAAAAAAAAAAGAAATGGAAATGGGGTGGGAAAGGAAAAAGGAATTACACCTCACAAATAGAATGCCTTTCTAGATCTACATTACAGATTTTTTTTTTTATTAAATACAGTCACTTTATTTGCTTTTTTAACATTTACTTATTTATGCATACAAGCTAGGGTACAGGCCAGAGGCGTGGGGCTGCGAGAGGGTTCACCAGAGACAGAGCCGGGAGCAGAACAGGCAGATCAACTGAAATACGCTGCTGAGGGGAGCTGCGGGCAAGAAATACACTGCTGAGGGGCGCAGTGGGCGAGGCAGGAGAGGTCTGCTGCGCCATGTGGGAATCTCCCCGGCCAGGCTGGGCATTGAACCCCCATCACCTATGCCCACTGCTCCACAGCACAGCGCTTAACCGCTGTGCCACCAGGGAGGACTACAGAATTTTTTGTTTGTAGTTTGACTCTTTTAGGTATAAATCTTTGTATTGTATGTACTTTTTAGAAGTAGATTTTACTTTAACCTTCACAGTAATTTGGTAAATTTACAAATTGGGCCATAATTGTAAGGAAACACTGATACTAAATGTTATTAAATGTACTAATGTACTAAATGTAGTCTAGTAAATATTAAGCTTATTATTTAAGAAACTTTAACATGTGAATACTGTGGTAAAAATAGAATCATCATTGGAGTTTACTTTTCTAAATAGATAACACTGTATTTTCTGGTCATTTAGTTGACATTAGTAAATATCTTCTAGAAGACTGTCTGCAGTAGTTTCAAATTGTGGAAGTCAAGTTACATTTATTTTTTAGTAATTGAAATTGCCTGTACTGATTTGGTGTCTCTAAATGGACTGTGTAAAATGCTTGTGGGGTGGAACTCTAGATTTCCTTCTTGGTAATACCCTGTTTACCTAGTCCAGTACTTTGAAGGTGCTTCTCATTTGTAATAAAAATGGCCGGTCTACCTGCCTGTCTAAATGAACTTGAGCACATAATTACTCATTTTTTCTCCAGAGTTTAATCCTTTGTTTTGTAGGTTCAGAAACATTGTTATAATAAATCATCTGCAGTGCTCTAAGTTGCTATTGAATTAAGCTGTACTAAGATATGTATCCAAAATGAAGAAATAAATGAGAAGCCCATTAAGACTATATTGGGCAAGTATACTAGACTTTTATTCAGGCTAGTCGTACACATTAGGAAAGTCTACTTTAAAAAACAAATCACTAACTCTAAATTATTAACAAGGCTTGGATAAATTTGAATTTATTACAAATAGATCAGATAATTGCTTTTGATCATCTTTTACTCCTTTGGTATTCTGAGTAATGTTGGTAAGTATTTGTTAGTTGATAAAGTTATGCCTTCTATTGCAAGTGTTCTATTGAAATTATTTTGTAAATTTGCAGTTGCACAACAATTGCCATAATATAGTGTTAAAATATTTCCATCTCCTCCCAAGGAAATCTTGTATCCATTTGTATTTACTCCCCCCATATCCTTGGTTTACCATGCCTACTGATGTTATACTTACCTTTCTATAACTAATTGTAAAATATAACAAAGTGAGTGCTGTAGCATTTTCCAAAATCATTCAACCCTCTAGGTTTGTTAATTTATATTTAAATGTTCCATAATTTACAACATGGACTTTTGGGGTCATTTTCTGTATTTGACCTCTATAATTATTTTAAAAAAGAAAGATTGGTGAAAATAATTTAAAGTCTTTAGATTTGCTTTTTGCTTGGTGGTTGCAACTAGTGAACATAAGCTACTGAGTTAATATAAAATCACAAATTTATTCAAGCCTTGTTAATGATTCAGTACGGAAATTTACAATTCCTTTCAACAGTATTGTAAGATTTAATTTAATAAAGTTTTACAAAAATTGTCATAATATTTATTTGTCTTTTCTTTTTTCCCCTTTACTTTAGCTTCTCAGAATCAAGAACGACTATGTGCATTCAAAGATCCGTATCAACAAGACCTTGGGATAGGTGAGAGTCGAATCTCTCATGAAAATGGAACAATATTATGCTCAAAAGGTAGCACCTGCTATGGCCTTTGGGAGAAATCAAAAGGGGACATAAATCTTGTAAAACAAGGCAAGTAATGCTTTTTTAACCTACAATAACTATATTTCATATAATTGAAGTTTAGCTAAATAAAAAGACATGGAGGCAGATCAAAACCCTCTCCAGGAAAACAGTAAATTTATTATGTATACTACAAGTCCCAAATTTGTAAAGAGTAATTGGTTTTTACTCACTTTAGTAACATTATAATCTTAGTGATAAATCCTCATCTTATGAGGTTTGAAAAATACAGAAAACTAAGAATATCTTAAATCTACAATTCCACTCTGTATTCCTAAAAACTCTTTTTACTGTGTTAGTTTATTGCCTTCAGTTGTGTTTTCCATGCATTTCCATGTTTTTGTTTGTGTACTTTTTTCAAATTAGGATAATAATGTATAAACAATTTCATACTCATTTTTTCCTACCTTAAATTACATTGTGAATATTTTTCCATGCCTTTCAGTATTCTTTGAAGACATTTTAACCTCTTTATGATATCATTATACATGTAACACAGCATGCACATTGTTCTATTGTAGGACATTATATAGTTTTGTGGTTTCCACTATAATACATAATGTTTCAATGAACATCTTTAAAAATAAGTCTTTGATTGTATTTAATTATTTCCTTAGAATAGATTCCTTAAAGTAGAATTAATAGATTATACAACATGAATATTTTTAAACTCTTAATAAAAATAATCATGTTGCTTTCTAAATATGCTATATTCACTTACATTCTCTTTAGCAGTGACTGAGTGACTGTGTTACTGAGTCCTTGTTTCAATTGTATATTAGTATTATTTAATCCTAGGTTAATTCAGTAGATAGAAACAAAATAATCTATGGATAAAATTGAAAATTTTGTTGACATTTTCCCTCCATAAAATACCTGTTTCTATTTTGCCATTTTCTTTTTAATTAAAAATATTTTTATTGATTTCCAAGAGTTTTTTATAACATATACTCACTGTGTTGTATTGATTGCAATTATTTCTTAGATTGTTGTTTTCCTTTTGTTCATTTCCTTTGTTAATCATAGAGTCTCCTAATTTATTTCCATTAATACCCATTTGTAGGATGTTGGTCTCACATTGGAGATCCCCAGGAGTGTCACTATGAAGAATGTGTCGTAACTACCACCCCTCCATCAATTCAGAATGGAACATACCGTTTCTGCTGCTGTAGCACAGACTTGTGTAATGTCAATTTTACCGAAAATTTTCCACCTCCAGACACAACAACACTCAGTAAGTAAAGTAACTGTCTTTTCGTTGCCATTCCTTTTTCCAAATATTTGCAAAAATTAAAAATATACGAAAACATTCAGGCTTGGCAAGAGTGAGAGGGAAAGTTCCAGTATATAGTACTAAATCTAGCTAACAATCTGAAATCTAAAAGAGATGCTCCAGGATTTCCAAGGTATCCATATATTACCAAATAAGTTCAAATCAAAGTACTTTTCAACCCTTATGGAGGGAAATTTGGCAATATTAAGGAGACTACATGTGTGCATATTCTTCTACCCAATACTCCCATTTATAGGAATTTATCTTTAAGATAAATTTTCTTTTTTAAAAAAATTCTTTAAAGGTTTACTTATTTATGCATACAAAAGCTAGGGTATAGGCCAGAGAAGTGTGGTGGTGAGATGATTTACCAGGACAGAGTGGGGAGCAGAACAGGCAGTTTGACTGAAATACACTGCTTATTGGGAGCAGCGGGTGAGACAGGAGAGGTCTGCTATACCATTTGGGAAATTTCCTGGCTGGGAGTCGAACTTGTGCTGCAGTGGCTGCAGATAGCTTCATTAGTGCTGAGATTTAACCTCTTGCGCCACCAGGGAGACCCCTTCAAGGTAAATTCTCAACAGTATGAAAATATATATGCTTAGGGTTACCCATTGCAGTATTACTTGTAACTGCATACTTTTGGAAACGACCTAAGTCCAAAAATAGGAGATTAGTTAAAATACACTTTGGGACATACATATGGTGGAGTATTAACTATATACATCAGTAAGAAGAAAAATGAATCCAGTTAGAAAAGAATTAAGTCATGGGAATATAATATACAGCACATCAACTATAGTTAATAATACTGTATTGAATACTGGAAAGTTTCTTAGAGATAGGATCTTAAGTTCTTATAAGGGAAAAAATTTTTAACTATGTATGGTTAGAAATAAGTGAAAAATTTCTAACTATGATGGATTATAATGAGACTTATTGGGGTGATCACATTGCAACATAAAAATATTGAATTATGGGGGCCTCCCTGGTGGCGCAGCGGTTAACCTCTGCGCTGTGGAACTGTCGGCAGCGGCGACGCGAGTTCGACACCCGGCCGGGGAGAATCCCACATGGTGCGGCAGACCTCTCCTGCCTCGCCCGCTGCTCCCCTCAGCAGTGTATTTCTGATCTGCCTGTTCTGCTCCCCACTCTGCCTCTGGTGAAGCCTCTCACCACTCCACACCTCTAGCCTGTACCCCAGCTGTATGTAAAAATAAATAAATAAATAAATAAATAAAAAATTAAAAAAATTGAATTATGGTGTATTATCTTAAATTAATAAAATGTCATATGCCAATCTATACCTCAATTAAAAAAAATGAGTCAGATAGAAGAAATGATATGCAGCGATTTTCTTTTGTATCCCCCACAGTTGATACTTGTCCTTTATTTATTTTTTTAGTAATGAAGGTAACATTGGTTTATAAGATAGTATGAGTTAGAGGAATAGGTTCATATTCACATATGTATGTTAGCCCTCCAAAGCACCAGTCTTCCTCCACTGTAGTCCATTGTGCCCTCTCTTCTCTTTGCCCTCCCTTCTCCAACTCACCCCTCTAGTAGCCTCAATTCTAACAGTCTGGTTTCTAGGATGTGTTATTTATATATTTTGGTTTTGTTTTCTTTGATCCTTTGTTGTTGTTGTTTTTTCTTTCTATATTTCATATATAAGTGAAAGCATTCAGTATTTCTTTTTCTTTCTGAATTATTCTATTACTCTATTTTTTTTTGAAAGATTTTATTTATTTTTGCATAGAAGAACTGGGGTGCAGGCCAGAGGTGTGAGGGGTGGGGAGGTGAAAGGATTCACTAGAGACGGAGTGGGGAGCAGAACACATGGATCTACTGAAATACACTGCTAATGGGAGCAGTGGTTGAGACAGGAGAAGTTTGCTAGCCATGTGGGTTAGCTCCCTAGCCAGGGATGGAATTCAAGAAGTCTGCTAGCCATGTGGGTTAGCTCCCTTGCCAGGGATGGAATTCAGGCCTTCATACTGGGCCTTCACGGTGGTAGTGCTGAGACTTAACACCTAGGCCACCAGGAATGCCCTATTTCTATTTTTGTTACATTGTTTTTAATTTTTGGACAATGTGTGATTTCTTTCCTCAAGTGTAGTCATTTTATTTCTGCCACCACCAAAGCACCCATAGTCCATCACCATATTCCTTTGTGCTCTTCCCTACTTACTCCTAGGGGAAAATTAGTACTTATAAAATGCTCTAGCTAGGCTGTCTAACATTATTTTGATAGTAGTGATAAAAAGTGGATATCCATGTCTTTTACCTGATCTTAGAGGAAAAGCTTTCAATTTTTTACCGTATGATGTTAGCTATGGGTTTGCCATATATGGTCTTTTTAAATTCAGTTATGTTCATCTATTCCTATATTTGAGGGTTTTTGTCATAAATGGATGCTGAATCTTGTCAAATGTCCTTGCTGCAATTATCGATATAATCATATGATTTTTTATCTTTCCTTTTGTTGATGTGGTGAAGTATTTATTGATTGATTTTCAGATATTGAACCATCCATGCATTTCTGGAATTAGTCCCACTTGATCATGGTGTATGATCATTATTGAATTTGGTTTGCTAAGAAATTGTTGAAGATTTTTGCATTATTGTAGTCATCAGGGAAAATTGGTGTATAGTCTTTCTTTCTGTTTGTGGTGCCTTTGTCTAGTTTCAATATCAGGATAAACTTGACCTCACAAAATGTGTTTGGAAATATTCCCTCTTCCTCAATTTTTGAAAGAGTTTGAACAGAATAGGCATTAGTTTGTCTTTGAAGATTTGGTAGTACTCACTTGTGAAACTTCAGGTCCTGGAATGGAACTTTGTTTTTTGGTTTGAGTTTTTTTTTTGAGACTTGATTATTGTTTCAGTTTCCTTGCTTGTCATTGGACTATTCTGATTTTCTTTTTCTTCCTGATTCAATCTCAAAGGTTGTAAGAAAAGAAAAGCTTTTTGATTATGGTCATGTGATCAATAATATATACATACAAAGTGGTGATTTTTTTTCCTTCCCCTTTAAAAGTTTTCATTATAAAATTACCAGTTATTGAATATTTGATAAGTATTTGTTAAATAAACACACTTACATATATTTGCAAATTGCTAGACACACTGCACAAATTCATCAAGGATAAAGAAATGAGGTAGAGTAGGGTATTCTTCATTGGGGTGGTTATATATTATTTCTGTATGTTTGTATTTTTTAATCTTTCAAAAAATAGATGCATTGCTTTTATGAGAAAATGTAAAAGACATTTGTTAATTTAGAAAAATATAAAAATGAGTTAGAGAATAATATCTTTAATAATCTCTATATCCATGTAGAACCATTATTATATATTTATTCTTTTCAGTCTTTTTAACTTTTCTATAGTTGTACTAGTGATATGAATTTATTTTGATCCTACTTTTTTGGTTTAATATACTAGAGTATGTGTCTTTGAGGTTAGTGCGTGTTTCATTGTTATCAGTTTTAATAGTCCTGTAGGATTTCATCTGCTGGATATTTTCCTTATCCATTTCATTGGCTTTCAACTTGTATGTTGTTTCTGGTTTTTTACTACAGTCAGTATCTTTGTATTTGTAACATTATAAATATATAAAATTATTTTCCCCAGAATTGGAATTTCTATATCCAACAGTAACAATATTAAATTACTTCCTACATTTTCAAATTGGCTTTCTGTTTCTTCCTGATTGAATCTTTTATGCTCTACAAGATCTCATTTTTAAAGAGGTTTACTTGAAGTACAATTATAGCTTCTTTTATTTATTTTATTTTTTTAAAAGATTTATTTATTTATGCATACAAGAGCTGAGATTTAGGCAAGAGGTGTGTGTGTGGGGGGTGGCGAGAGGATTCACCAGAGACAGAGCGGGGAGCAGAACAGGCTGATTGACTGAAATACACTGCTGAGGGGAGCAGCGGGCGAGACAAGAGAGGTCTGCTATACCGTGTGGGTGAGCTTCCTTTCTGGGGATTGAACTCATGCTGCCATGCCTGGCAATAGTTTGATTGTGCTAAGACTTAATAACCCTTGTGCCATCAGGGAGGCCCTGTTTATTCTACCTGTTTATGTAGAAGCTGTTTCCTAAAAATTTAGCAGGATGAAGTCCACTGATACTTAGTTGAGATATAATTAAATGTCTGTTTTTAGAAGAAATATCAGCAATTGTTAATGTTGAGAAAGTTATGTAAGAATTGTTATATACCATAAAAATCATGATTCTTTATAGAATACATATCAACAATGACTTCTGGCTAGTAAGGCTCTTTTCTCAAAAAACAAAAAACAACAAACCCTTTCTTCCTCAATCTTGATGTCTGAAGTATAGTTTACATGTTATTTTCTTCCATTAAGATGAATTATTACCACTTTTTCAAAAGGAAAGGAAATGAAAAAGAACTTCTGATATTTAGAAATTCATGTCAGTTACTTTGCTGTGACTCCTGATCTGAGGTTGCTCTCAAGGGCCTATAACGTTTATTCTACCAGAAACATTTTATCAGATAATTCTCCAAGACAAGTCTGGCTAGAGGTGAGATTTATGGGTTGCTAACTCGTATTATAGGTCTTTATATCTCAGTTATTTTCCAAAGATTTTCTTTTCTGGTGAGTCTGTTGTTTGCCTGTTTTTAAGTGTCTCTATATCACATTTGACTGCTTTCATTATCTGGGAACCTTAAAAAATACAAGTTAGTAGTTCTTTTTTTTTTTTTTTTTAGTACATAATTATAATTAGACCTGGCTCTGGACACAGTTGTAAAATTAAAGTATTTACCTTCCTTTGAGATTTTATTTTTAAAGGCTTTTCTTTTTCTCCCCCAAATGAGCAAAGAAATAGAAAGGAGCTTCCTGTTTGACAGTAAAGAGTAATGGTTAATGACAACTGATATGCAGAGTAATGGTTAAAACCAATAGCCAGTAACGGTTAAAAACACATAATCTGGAGGCAAAACATCTAGACTTGATTCTGTGCATTCGATGTGTTGTACCAAGAATTAACTGTATCTTGTATTAACTTTTCTAGGCACTGTCCTTCCTTCCTATGTCAACTTATGCTTGTCTCACTTCTTTTTCCCTCTGACCTTAAGATGTTAGCATACGACATTCATTTAATGAGTCTTGCTTCATAAAATACTTGCAGTAAACTTAATATTCTTAGAGAATGTCATTGCAAATGGGATAAATCTAGTAGTGAAATTTTCATTTTCACACTATTACAGAGTTATTACATAGACTGAGCAATCTCTTCAGTAAACTTGTGCAGAAATTCAAGCATTTAATATATAATGGGCTCAGAATTAGCAAAGTAACAATTTTGAATTCTCACTTTGTGCCAGATACCTTGTAAGTGTTCTCTGTACACATAGTCTTTACATTGAACCTTTACAGAAATAGGAAATAGTTACTGTTACATTCTTATTTTGCACTGAGAACACTGAGGCACACATATGTAATTTACCAAGTTACATGTCTAGTAAGTTGCAGAGCAGATTCAAGCCTAGGCGGTTTGCCTCCAGATCATTACCTTGCATATCAGTTGCTATTAACCATACTCTTTACTCTCAAACTCCCATTTACATTATTTGCTCAATGGGGGGAGAAAATAGGAGGATTAAAAAAGAACTTTTTGAAAATACTTGATCACATTTCCCAAAATTCAAGGGCTTCTTAATGATTTTCACCATGTCCATGTATGTATTACAAAATGTTTTTTGTATTCACATGGCACATTATTTTATTACTATTTTTTTCAAATTACATAGTTCTTAAAAAGATACATACTTTGTAGGGAGACTTCACATCACTGCTTTCAATGGAAAAGTGAGTATTGTAAGTACAGGGAAATTTTAACAATTTTTTTTTTAAAATAAATCAGATGAAAAGAAAATCTTATAATTAGCTAGCTACATGTTATTGTTTGCCAAATTATCTGAAACTTGAACTTGCTTTCTGTATTAAAAGAGAACCAGTGTTTGAGAGGTAAGAGAGATAACACTATCCCTGAGTTTAGATTTTCTTTTTCAGTAATCAGCCAGAAGAAAGAAAAATAGCTTTCACTGATACATGTCATGTACTACCTAAAGCCAGAAGTGAAATTATATTATACTGAGTTTCTTCCAACCAGAAATCTTTGAAGTACCTGCTCCGTGTAAAAAAATCAGTCTTTGTTTGAAGTAAATGAATTTAAATCTATACAACTATTATTTTCTTACAATTTATCTATTTGTGAATTTCCAGAGTTTGAAAGAAATGTATAGTTATTGCAAGGTTTGGAAACTTTAGAACAATTACTTGGTAATTCTGGAACTGGTATAAGTAACCTCCCTAACTATGAAGTAAATAAAATAATTAAATTAGTAGAAAAGAAAGCAAAAAAAAAATGCAATTTTAAAAAATTAAATCTAATTTATTATGTTTAATATTGGAGCTTCTTGGATAAAAATCAGCATAAAAATGTGGAATACTTGTATTCTTTCATTTACATTACTAAGTGGATGGTTGGATCAGATCATTGGAAACAAAGATTGAATTGCATGTAAAGCTGAGTTTTTAAGAAATCACATTCTGATGTATGCTGTGCTGTTAAGATTAGAAATTCTAATTTCAGTGTCTGCCAGTGAATGTCTATCTCATACCAAGCTAGAAAAGAACATCCACATTAAAAAAAAAACAACAAAAAACAAAAAAACTTATGTTAACATAGGGCCACCCACAGGTAGATTTTTAGTTACTGTGAATTTAGAGTGATTTTTTCAAAAGATTTATTTATTTATGCATACAGGAGCTGGGGTGTAGGCCAGAAGTGTTGGGGGTGGTGAGAGGATTCACCAGAGACAGAGTGGGGAGGATAACAGGCAGACTGACTAAAATACGCTGCTGAGGGGAGCAGCGTTAAGGCAGGAGAGATCTGCTGTGCCATGTGGGAAATTCCCTGGCTGGGGCTCGAACTTGTGCTACAGTGGCTGCAGATAGCTTCATAGTGCTGAGACATAACCCTCTGCACCACCAGGGAGGCCCTAGAGTGATTTTTTTTTTTCAGTTTTTAACTGCTTTGCTTCGCTGACAGCATAAAAGTTATTCAGTAGGTAGGAAGTGGGAAATAAGGGTGGCTAAAAGTCTTTGCTTAGTACTTCATGAAGCATTTTATAAGAGGCAAAAGAAAACATAATTCCTTTTTACACACATTTAAAATATTAATGGAGAAAGAGCAATATGAAAGAGTATGTGCATCTTTTGGAAAACTAAATTTTTGCTGCAGTGAAAAACTTAATTTATATGGCTGTTATATAAATTAAACAAGATAATGCATAAAAAGTACCTAACATATAATAAACATTCAGTAAATAATAGTTAAGAAGAGGGGAAAACTGTCCTTAAGTCTTTTTAGAAACCAACTATTAAACATCCTTCCTTATTTAATTCTTCTTTTACTATGAAGGATACTCTTCTGCTGTGTTTTATTTATTTTATGAGAGCTTATATTATGTGATTTTTAAAAAAATTATTTGAAGGAAGTAGGAGGCATACTAGCATTTAAGGTGGTGACTATCAAATTTCTATTGGAAAGGCAGGTTTTTCTCTCTGTAACTACTAATCTGTGGGTAGACACTTTGAAACTTGCAAATAATTTTGTTCTTCAACAACTTTTTTTGCCTACTGGCTTTAACATGCACTAGCTCATTATTATATCAGGTATATGAAGTAGTAATTTCCTAATTTTGTCATTCCTTCTAATTTAATGGCTGGTATTCTTGCATTAAAAAAGAACTAAGAAAAAGATAAAAGAAAAAAGTTTTTTCTAAAATAACTCTGATTTGACTAGAAGAGTTCTTTTAAATGAGTTCTTTTTTATTACAGCTGTATTGAGATATATTTCACATGTCATAACATTTACCCTTTGAATATATGTCTTTAATATTGTCCATCATTTTGATTATTGCCATCCCAGTGGCTGTGAAGTGGTTCATTATTTTCTTTGGACTTGTATTTCCCTAATGACTAATAATATTGAGCATTTTTTTCTATGCCTGTTTCACATGGTATGCTAGTACCACACTGTCTTGTTTCTTTTGCTTTGTAGTTACATTTCAAAATGGAGAAGTGTGAATTCTCCAACTATGCCCTTTTTCAACATTGTTGTGACCCTTCTGGGTCCCTTGCATTTCTATGTGAATTTCAGTATTATGTCCACATCTGCAGAAAAGGCAACTGGGATTTTGAAAGGCAATTTATTCAATCTGTAGGTAATTTGGTAACTGTTGCTATTTTAATAGTAAGTCTCTTAAACTGTGAACATGAGCTGTCTTTCTATTTATTTGGCCTTTAATTTTTTGAACAATGTATTTAACACTTTTATTGTTAAATTTATTCCTGTTTTTCTCTTTGTACTGTAACTTACACTCATTAGCCAGGATAGTTACACATTATATATATATCATTTATCCCTCTATACTCACTTTTTTGAGAGTTTTTATTATCAGTGGATTTTGAATTTGGTCAAAAGCTTTTTCTGCAGTCCATTGAGACAGTCATGTGGGGTTTTTCCCCCTCCTTTCTTTTAATATGATATATGTATCACATTCATTGATTTGGGAATATTGAACCATCCTTGCATTCCTGGAATAAAATGCCCCTATATTTCTTAATTATACAGCTCTAAGATGTATTTAATGATCCTAAGTATGAATGATTTTCATCTGAAACTTTTTTCCATTTTAGGGCTGCCATAATAAATTACTACAAATAAGGTAGGCTAAAAGAATAGAAATTTATTCTCTTACCTTTATGGAGCCAAAGTTTGAATCTAAGGTGTCAGTGTGATTGGTTCCTTCTCAAAGCTGTGATGGAGATTGTTCCATGGCTCTCTCCTAGCTTCTGGTAGATGCCAGCAATTGTTGATGTTCCTTGGTTGTAGCTGTATATTCTAATCTCAGCCTCTATCTTTATATGACCTTCACTCCTTTGAGTCTCAAATCTCCCTCTGCCTTTCTGTTATTATACTATCTGTCATTGAGTTCAGGATTCTTCCTCTTTCAGATTTAATCTCAAGATCCTAATTATACCTTCAAAGACTCCCTTTACACAGATTCTGGGGAATACAGAGTTGGACCTACAATTTTGGGGGGATATTTGACACACTGCAGGAAATTATTGAAAAATTATGATTTGGGTAATCCAGGTATCCTCAGGAGATAGCTGATAGAAATTAATTTATCTGTAATTATTATCTGATATAATAAGGTCTAACACAAAACGCTGTTATTCTGTTTCTTATACTCCCATTTCCCATTGTGTGTAAACCTGGAACTTAGATTTGGGCAGTCTGGCATCCATCAAATGCCCAGTTTTGCTACTCCTGACTGTTGTTCCCTATTATTGTTGTCTTTCACATCTACATCTAATCACTACTGATAGTGATTATAGATAAACACAGAAAACATTGTTCTTGCATGAAATAGTTTTTTTTCATGCCTTTTGCATGACCAAATTTTCATCTGTCAGATCGGGTAGTTTACATGCTAATATCAAGTGGTGTTACTCTGTTCAAGTCAGTAAATAATCTGTCTTACTATGACGAAGACACTGTTTTGTCATAGAAGAGCTTAGAAATACATATAACCAAGGGAAATAGGTAGATTCTTTTGTTTACTAAGAAAAATAAATATACTGGCCTCCCTGGTGGCGCAGCGCGTTAAGCGCAGTGCCGTGGAGCTCTCGGCAGCTGCTGTGGCGTGACTTCGATGCCTGGCTGGGGATATTCCCACATGGCACAGCAGACCTCTACTACCTCACCCGCTGCTCCCCCTCAGCAGTGTATTTTGGTCAGTTTGCCTGTTCTGCTCCCTACTCTGTCTCTGGTGAACCCTGTCACCGCCTCACACCTCTGGCCTGCACCCCAGCTTGTATGCAAAAGTAAATAAATCTTTAAAAAAAAAAATCCATGATAAAGCACTTTATTTAAAATCGGGATAGGCTCTTTGTGTTTTACTTACTTGTTTGATTTGTTTAAATAAATAATAACTTAGGTGCAGGGTGCTAACATACCTTCAGATGTTACCTAACTCCCCTGTTAGATCTTTTTTGTTTAAAGAGGAAGTATCCATTTTCTCCCATATTTTTTTTTTCTGGGCAGGATTTGTGCTCCTATGATAAGGGCTAGGGCAAGAGCATTTCTAAATAGGGATGCCAGTGGCATTTTGCCTTAGTTGTGCAAAATCACTCCAAATGTTTAAAGTTAGCTTCAAATCCCTGAGCTACCTTTACTAAATCCCAGTAACCCTCACACCCCACTCACTGTAATGATTTTAAAAATTCCCCCATACATTTTTGAAGTCCTCACCCAGTAAGAGGAAAAGCACGTGTCTCTAGAAAGAAATTTAGTAAATGTAGTACATATACTCTTCTAATTTTCCATGCTATTGGAAATTGTAATTTCATACAAAAAAATAGGAGACAGGGCCTCCCTGGTGGCACAGCGGTTAAGCACTGCGCTCTGGAGCTGCCGGCAGCGGTGACTACTAGTTCGACGCCAGGCTGGGAAGATTCCCACGTGGTGTGGCAGACCTCTCCTGCTTCTTCCACTGCTCCCCTCAGCAGTGTATTTCCATTGGTCTGCCTGTGCTGATCCCCACTCTGTGTCTGGTGAACCCTCTCGCTGCCCCGCCTCTGGCCTGTACCCCAGCTTGTATGCATAAATGAATAAATCTTAAAAAATAAAATTAGAAGACATGAAATTTTCATCTCTTAAATTGTCTGGTTGTTTACCAAAATGAGTTTTGAAATATGTGGATTATTTATGAAAAGCAAATAGTGAAACATACATGGATGGCATTTACTATTTATGTTCTCCATATCTTACTCCATTTTCTACTCAATTTCGCAATGAGTTTTAGGGATGGTTTGACTTAACAATCAAGAACTTTAAAAAGAATTATTACGGACTGCCCTGGTTCTTATATTATGCATATGTATGCACTCTACAAATTATAGCATCATAATTGATGCCCCATTTTTACTAATATTATACCTGCTGAATAGGACTTTTATCATCTTGAGTTCAAACTATTTTTAATTATGTTTTGTAAGCAAAATTCAACTCATGCAAAGAGATTTGACATAAATAAGCCTGAAAGCCTTGTTAAGCATAAAAGTGACTTTTCAAGAGTTCCCCCCCCAACGTTGAAAATAACACTGGTCAAAAGTGAGATCGTTACTGACTTAAAAAGGCCCTAACCTGTAGTATCTTGGTGTGCTGAACATGAATATAACCCTGAAAATTTTTTATTAGCTCTTGTTTTGAAGATATTCCATATAATTCATTTTATATGTTTCACCGTGTAAAGTTATCCAGTAGGACTGCAACAACATCCTAAATCAGCCTAAATGATGTAATATTGCATTGCACTGCATAATATCATCATGCACAGATCACCCAGAGTTGATTGCACCATTTTCTGATGCAGCGCAATACTACTGCCAGGTGGCTGCTGAAGTAAGCTGACGTCAGCAGTGCACTATAGAAAGCCCTGTCGGAAAGGTTGAGCACTGGAAATATTTCAGACTTTGTGCGAGACAGTTGAAGCTACTGTTCCATAGAACTGTTATTATTTTATCCATTTAGGCACTTAACAGAACAGTAATGCCTCGAAAGTGCGTTAATAGCATGGAGGATTTCTGCTCTGTTTGTGGGGAAGTGACATTTGCCAACCAGAAGAAAAGTATCACTTCTCAAGTGAAGAGGGCTTATCATTTTCACTTCGGATTCAAGGTTGGTGACCAAGACAAGCCTTGGGACCTGCATATATGCTGTGCTACACAGACAACACAGCTTCCACAGTGGTTAAATGGCAAAAGACTGTCAATGCCCTTTGCAGTCCCCATGGTGTGGAGAGAGCCAAGAAACCACATAAAAGACTGTCACTCCTGCTTGGTTCCTCCTCTTTCCAGTGGACTAACGAAGCAAAAGAAGTCGAGAATGGTCTACCCAAACATTCTGTCTGCATTGAGACCAGTTCCACATGGTGAGGGGAACTTCCTATTCCAGAACCTCCAGCAGAATATTCTCTTGATTCATCTGATGAGGACAAGGGTGAGCCGACCTGTTCTTCTCCTTTTCCATCAGCATGCAGTGATCCAGATTTTCAGTGTGGTGCATCATCAATCCCACACAGGCTAACACAGGAAGAACTAAATGACCTGGTTCGTGATTTGGACTTATCCAAGAACAAGAAAGATTGCTAGGATCAAGACTTCAACAATGGAATCTTCTAGAAGATGTCACAATTACTTTCTATCGAAAGTGCCACCAGCAGTTGGAGCCTTTCTTCAGAAAGGAAACTACTCTGGTATTCTGTTCCAATACTGAGGGCCTCCTGAATGCCTTAGAACTCACTCATGACCCACAAGAATGGAGACTATTTCTAGACTCTTCGAAACTGAGTCTTAAGGCTGCGCTTTTGCACATTGGAAACTGTCTTCCATCTATTCTATTCCTGAACAGCTGTACAAGAGACAAGCGAAGAAATCTAAGTAGTACTCTATGACTTGATTGTTTACAGCTATTAACAGTAGGCCTATTACTATTGGCATGCATTTCGTGATGTAAACATTAATTTATTACAGATTACAAAAGAAACTAGAGCCAAAATTAGAATTTGACTGTCATATTCGTGTTGAGCACATACAAATTGATAGGAACTGACTAATTTTATTTCAGTAACATGACTTTTTAAAAACCTTGTTGACCAGTGTAATTTACTTATTTAATAATAGTCATCTAGGAACTTAATAGTTAAAAGAGGTCCAGGTCAAGAGCTTCTAATCAATTTGTATGCCAAATACTGAGAATTCTCTGCAATCTCAGGTTCATAATTCAGCTTGAATACCAAAAAGAATTTGAACATAACAGTTGGCCTGGAATAGTGAGTAGTTAGTTTTTGTGTATCACATAATGGTTAGTTTCCGTGAAGCTTGAGTTATAGTTCAAAAATAAATGAAGTAAGGGCCTCCCTGGTGGTTCAGGGGGTTAAGTCTCAGCACTATGAAGCTATCCGCAGCCACTGCTGCAGGAGTTTGATTCTGGGCCAGGGAGCTTCCCACATGGCAGAGCAGACCTCTCCTGTCTCACCCGCTGCTGCCCTCAGAAGTGTATTTCAGTTGATCCACCTGTTCTGCTCCCCACTTGGTCTCTGGTGAATCCTCTCACTCCCCACACCTCTGGCCTACGCCCCAGTTCTTGTATGCATAAATAAATAAATCTTTAAAAAAATTAATGAAGTAAGGTAAATGTGAAGGATGATCTCTAAGACTGCCGCTCTTTTTCAATTCAGTACGAGGGCGAAAACACTGCCATAAAATCAAATGTCCTGTTTCTGAAAAGTTTATTGGTTTGCATTGTACTATCAAGTTATCAAGGTAGTTTAAAAAATGGTTCTGCAAAATGCAAAGTATTTTCTATATATTCTTTGCCAGCTTTACAGTTCAGCTCCCAATTCTGTCAATATCAAGTCTACTGTGGCATTTATTAAAGGAATAAGGAGAAATTACATTATCAGGAATACAATCTCCCTAGTACGTATATATGTCATTGCACCTGCTTTTGTCTGTCAGCTTGCCCTTTCCATTTCTTCCCTCAAATTACTAAGAACTAACTTATTTTTTTTTAATTGTCTAAGTGTTTCTTCACAGTTATCAATCATAGTACACATCACAGATTCTGTATTTTCTACTCATTCCTCTGCATTTCCAAGGTCTTCAATTATTATATTATTTAGTGAATTAATGATTGATAGAAAGACTGACATAGCTAGACCAGTTTTGGTGAAAGTAGCTTCCCCAACCAGAACTGTTGGTTTAGTACTATGAGAAAACTGCAGTATAGTTATATTTTACTTATTTTGAAGAATTTTAAGATGGAGAAAAGAAAGGGAATTTTAAAATTTCAGTTCTGTTAATATTGACATAGAATTTGAAAGTCTGATGTTTAATTTAGAATTTAGGCTTTCTGATATGTTCTTTTTCCTGACTCATTTTTACAAGATTTTGTAAGAGGTTTTAATGTATTTTTTCAATAGAAATCTCTACATGCCAGAAAGAAAGAGAAAAATATCAAATGGTTTCACTTATAACAGGACTATAAGGACACCAAATAGGAGAGAGACACTCAGTGAGGGGGGGGGGTGGGGACTGCAGGGGAGGGAGGGTAAGGGCACAAAATGGAGTAGAAAAGGACACAAGGGACCATGGAGATGGATCACGGGTGAATTGGTGGTGGATTACCCAAGGGGAATACAAAATGTAAAAGATACAAATAACAATTAAAAAAAAAAAGAAAAATATATGGGGTTCCAGGAATGAAACTAAAGAAAATCACAACTATCTTATAGGCTATTGAAGAAATGTTAATACAAAATGTCTTTGAACCCAATATAAATTGATTGTGACCCATAAAAACAAAGTGAAAAAGATTAAAAAAAAAGAAATCTCTACATGTTCTTAAAACAGCAGTTTGCATTATTTTATTACCAAGATCATCTTTTTTTATCTGTCTTTTAGCCCTTCTACTCTATGGTTTGGAAGATTTTGTCTATCACGTTGTATTGTATTTAGTAAAAAACCACTTTTCTCTTTTTAAAAAAATTAAACATCTTAGTGCCTAAGTCACATGGTATTTCCAGCTGCAAGAGCAGTTGACCAGAGAGGTGTTTTGAAGTGAATGAAAAGGAAATTGACATTTTTATTTCATTTATCATAGATTAAAAATACAGTAAAATAAACACTAATAGTATCTATAAAGCATTTTATAAATACTAGGAATTTTGTTGCTGAGTTCTTGTATATACTTGATATTTAAAATATAAAAAGTGATCTTCTGAAAAGGACGAGTACCATCTGTTATCCTTTTTTAAAAATGTGATAACATTAAATTTACCATATTAACCATTTTTAAGTGTACAGCTTTAGTAGTGTTAAACATATTCACATTATTGTGCAATAAATCTGTGCAGTTCATCTTATAAAACTGAAATTCTTAAAATAAATAAAATTTTGATCTTTGGGAAGTGTTACATACCTTACCCCACAAAACAATTGAAGTGCAACGAATAATACTAAATTTCCCAATGATAAAAATTCATTCTGTAGCTAATAGTGGGGTTTTAGGTATTGCTTATAGACTCTTGTTTGGAAGTTATAAGTATAAACAATTGTGAGAAAAACATGGGCATAATTAGAAAATAATCTAAATTTATCATGAATATATGAATATATTTGCACACATCTCTGTAAGATTTTACATGGGAAGTAGTTGGTATACTCAAATATTTATCAGCTATTTCCAATAAAAATACTTAATCAACAAACCAGCTCAAGCTCAGTGACTTTAACAGGTATTTCTTCTCATGACTACTTGGTAGATCAGCTGCAGGCTGCCAGGTCAGTATACACCTTCTCTGTTGAGGCCCAGAATCAAGGAGTAGCATGTATTCAGGATAAGTTATTCTCTTTGTGGATTACCTGATCACAGGGAGTGCAAACATAACTACCAAGCATATTTTAGATCCCAGTTTTATATTTGCCAGCTTCCCACTGGCTGAGCAAGTCATAAGGCGAAATTCAAAAAGTCAGAGGGTGAGGAGGCACACTCCATCTGTTATGAGGCCATGGCAAGAATGTGGATATATTTCTATTATAGGGAAGTGAGACTGTTAGAAGCAAAAAGTTATTTTCTAAATTTAAAAGGCAGATTTATTTTAGCATCTGTATACTTAGTATCAGCTCATTTTTGTTTCTTATTAATTCTTCACATCTCTCAAAATAAAACTGCTGTATATAAGAATGGACATCCAAAATATAGCCACAGATGGTAAAAATTAAAATTATTTCTCTACTAGCTTTTAATGCAAGTATTTTAGCTATAGCTATATAATTTTCTACATTGTTTAATATAACCTGTTAATTATAGTAAAAAGCAATAATTTTTCATTTTTGTTAATATTTTTAGTAGATGAAACACTTCAATGAAGTGTTGAAGCTAAATAATCACTTACAAAGATGAATGTTTTACAATTTGATATAATACTGAGTTTTAAAATTTAAAATTTATTTATCTGCCTTTATATCACAGAAATTATAAGATAACTAAGGGCTTTGTTTGAAAAGCAATATAGAGTTTGATTAAAAATGGAGCTTTCTGCATTTCCCAGTGCTTCTTAGCAGGGCATATGAGTACTTTTAAGGTAGGTTTGCAGGCAAGAATATGTACATGAGGAAAGAAAGGAACATAAAAGAAATGGAAAGGTTTTAAAAAAAAAGAAAAAGAGAGATTGGGAGGAAATGCTGTGTGTTGGAGAATTATACCATAAAGCAATAGTTATTCTGAACGCCCCATGGCCTCACCAGTGCTCTAGATACTCTATCATTTTACCTCCTTACTCTAAGGATTTATTTCTAAGAATTGAACAAATATTTATGGACAGTTTTGGTGAGAATAATCAGTGGTGATCTGGTAGATACATTATTTTTACTATCTTTTCATGGAAGACCAGATGTACATATTTAATAGTTTCCTTTAAAGAACTGTTGATTAAAGATGCTTTGAGGAGGGAATAAGGGAACAATCTGGGAACTATGAAAAAGGTGAATCAAGCATATCGATGGTTTGATATCCCTAGAGCATTTTTTAAGTTAATTCTGCCTTCTTGGTTGCTAGCTACTGCCTCTGCTGCCAGAACATTAGAAACAGCAAGAGACTGCAGCCTTTTCACTTGTCTGGTTTATTTAATGTTTTTCTCTTGCCAGTAAAATTGGATACTTTGAAAGTATTAAATATAACAAAAAACCCAAATGTATACATTTGTGGAATGTTTTTATGATGTTTAATAGGGATTACCCACAGTAATCTTTTAATTATCATTTTAAGAAGTCTCCAGAGTCATTACAAGAAAAAATGACTGCATTTGTTACATAGAAAAGCAACCCTGAATGAATTACATTCAGCACACAACAGTATGGTTAAATCTTTAAAACGTTATGGAGCAAAAAAATCCAGGCACAAAATACATTTATATAAAATTCAGAAATAGCAAAACTAAGTATGCAGACAATGCAATACTATTGGGAAAACCAAGGGAACAATACCACAAAAGTTATGATAGTGGCTATTTTGGAGGAGGAAAAGGCTGTCATGAGCTAGAGCAAGTAGGAGCTTGTGGGGATTTTGGATTTCAGTAGTAGCTGCGTGAATACTTAGACAAAATAATTCACTTATCTGTACAATTGTGTTATACCCACTTTTGCATAGCATATATTTTGGGGGGAAAAAGGATTTATAAAAGGACAACAGTTATGTACAGTGAGAAATCTAGAGCAAGAGGAAAACTAGAAAATAATCAAAGAACTTTAGTAGGAAAAAAAATTCCCAATTTAAAGAAAATTTACTTATTTTTGCATACAAGCTGGGGTGCAGGCCAGAGGTGTGGAGTGGTGAGAGGATTCACCAGAGACAGAGTGGGGAGCAGAGCAGACAGATTGATGGAAATACACTGCTGAGGGGAGCAGCGGACGAGGCAGGAGAGGTCTGCTGCGCCATGTGGGAATCTCCCCGGCTGGGCATCAAACTCGTGGCTCAGGTGCCGAGCACTCCACAGCACTGCGCTTAACCTGTTGTGCCACCAGGGAAGCCCTAATTTTTTCAATAGATCTGTTTTGCACTCATAGGAGTTAAGCACAAATTACAATCATAATAAAAAGGACATCAGAGAGGGAGGGAGAGAGGGAATAAAAGAAGCATCAGTGGGGGGAGTTATTAGTCTAGTGCAATTCATATTTTGTTATCTAGTCAGGCTAAAAGATAAAACTTTCACATTTATCGTCAAATTATTTAATGGTCATTTTCTGAGAATAAGATTGTTAATATGAATTCTGGATTTGGAAGTATCATTTATAGCTCAGGAAATTTGACTAGGGTTTTGTGAGTGTTTTAATAAAAGTTTTGTGATTGTGAGAGTATTTGTTTTTGTTTTGTCTTAAATAATGAATATTGTAATAATTAGATTTCCCTTTTCTTTGTTTAGGCTCTTTTTTACTAAACTAGGTTATTGACATTTTCTAAGAAGTATTAAATAATTATTTTCAAAAGTTACTGTGTCAAATAACAACACTTTTTGTTTTATTTCTATGTATAAAAAATAAAATCTGAACAGATTAGAGGCAATTAAGGAAGGCCTGGTAGAATTACACCAAGAATATTTTGAGAATATATTTAATAGTGTTTTCTTTATACTTTAATGAATTTTTAAAAATGTACCATAGTCTGTAGATTAACCATTATCTTCGATTTTCTTGTATTTTACTAAAATTCCTTTATTTACTTAAAGGCTGTTTTTACATTTATTTGATGACTTTATCCTAATAAAATAGAAATAACTATTAAATATATTCTTTAATAAAAGAAACAAAATGGTGAGATTCAGTTTCTTCTGATCACCCATCATTTTAAGAAAATTAAAATTATACTTATAAAACTGAAATAGGCAGGATAGACATTGAATGTCTCCCATGTTTCCTTTACTTTTCAAACAGTTTTTTTGTTTGTTTAACTCACATGATCTTTCCTTCTCTTCCTTAGTTTTCAATATTCCTTTTATATTTCAGCCATTAAATACCTGGACTAGGTAGCAATGTATGGGCTGTTTTTATGCTGTTATTTGTGTTTATTTCTCACAAGCTAGGTCTAATCACAGTGATTAATGAGGCAACTTAAATTTTAAATAGTCTTTAAGTATTCAGTATTAGGTAACCACTTGAAAAACAAACAAGAAATCTGATTCCTCTCAATTTGTTTTTAGGACATTAAATATAAACATTAATAGGATTATGATTACTGTATAGTTGCCATTCCAAACATATTAATTAAAATAAATCAACATTATTTATTCTTGGTAAAAATATTTGTTCAGAACATTGAGCTGTATATCATTTTACAAAAACAATATTTATCAATCTGAATTATTTTGCTAAGGAATTTATTTAACTCCCCATCACAAAAATTTTAAAATCTAATCCCTAATATGCCTGTCCACACAAAATTGTAAATGATTAAGAAGCCAGCATAACCACTAGTGTGCTATGTTTAAGCTTCCCTTTGTTGCTTGCTGCACATGCAACAATATTGTTCTTTCTTTGACACAGACCCAGACAAAGGCTGAGTGTAGCAAGGAAGCAGACAGCACGCCTCCAATAGTGGCCCCCGCCTGGCTCCAGGATTTGTAAACAGAAACATCCCAGGCTCCAATGAGGCAGACAGCAGTTCCCTGTCTGTTCTGCATTCAGGAAGCGCTTGCTTGTACAAGCCCAGTCATTGCACACAGGCGTACATAGCAGTGTTTACATTTGGCTGAGTATTTAACTGAGAAAACTAATAGGGTAAAGAAGAGGGTTTATTAGAGCTGGGGGAACTAGACAATTTCAGGTATAGAATATATATATAGCATAAAGGTAAAAAGAGAGCATTTTTTAAAGAAAAAAGTAAAGAGTTTTCTGGTTAAAGACCTCTTTTATTGCACACGTATGTGAATACACATTGAAATATTTTTCCTGGCAGTTTGTCAGGGAGCTCATATTTTTACATCATGTGACATATCCTGAAAAGTTTTTCATTTGTAATATTTACCCATTAGTATGCTTTTTAACATGTTTAAAAATCTATTTTAACACATTTTTCAACTTCTATTATATGAATTAATAGTTCTCTTTCAGATTTTGGATGATTATTTTTTTCTATAAATTATGCTTAATTTTAATTTATAAATTTGAGAGTAAAAGAAGAGAATGGGTCCTCCGTGGTGGCGCAGTGGTGAAACGCTGCTGTGCTGTGGAGCTGTCGGCAGCGGCAACGGGAGTTCGATGCCCGGCCCGGGAGAATCCCACATGGTGTGGCAGACCTCTCCTGCCTTGCCCGCTGCTCCCCTCAGCAGTGTATTTCTGATCTGCCTGTTCTGCTACCCCCTCTGTCTCTGGTGAACCCTCTCTCCGCCCAACGCCTCTGGCCTGTACCCCAGCTTGTATGTATAAATAAAAAATAAATCTTAAAAAAAAAAAAGGAAGAGAATGGTGAGTCTTCAAAAAACATTAGAATACTCATTAAGAATTTTGAAATTAGAAGGACCTTAAAAGCCACTTAGTATTACCACTTTTTATAAACAGTTTAATATATTTTAATAACAAACAGCATAGAGGACAGACAACGTAGGACAACTCAGAAAAGTCTTGTGAATGGATTGAATCTACTATCACATAAAAAGAACCACAAACATCACTTAATTACTGTCACTGAGAAATTTACTTGTGTTTTTTTTTAAATCCAAATCCTGGCATTATACTAAGCTTTTAACATATTTATAATTGTTTAAAAGTTTAACTGCTGGGCCTCCCTAGTGGCGCAGTGGGTTAATGAAGCTATCCGCAGCCACTGCATCAAGAATTCAATCCCTGGCCAGGGAGATTCCCACATGGCGCAGCAGACCTCTTCTGCCTCACCTACTGCTGCCCTCAGCAGTGTACTTCAGTTGATCTACCTGTTCTGCTCCCCACTCTATCTCTGGTGAATCCTCTCACCACCCCACACCTCTGGCCTACACCACAATTCTTACATGCATAAATAAATAAATCTTTAAAAATTTACATATAAATGAAATAGAAATCTCATTTCTGTTCTCTGTTTTCACATGTACTTAAGTTGGGTACATTTGACACTATGGGGGGGGTATCAAACACTCAGGATTATCAGTATCAGGAAGAGAAAAAGTAATTTTTTGAGAATGAAACATTTCCTGTCACAGTGGATTTTGAAGCACATTCTCTGTAAATGCAGCCTGCTAGCTGAATGTTTTTGCTTATTTGTTACAAATTTAGCATGGATAGCACACAGGTTCTGTCTTCAATAAAGGCAACCAGGCAGGCCTCACTTGCCTCCTGTAAAGCACTAATAACTGCACTTTGGAATGTAGATCTGTTTTGATAACCTTGAGCAGTTTTTGGTACCATACACTGGAAGAGAATTTTGAGAATCAGAATTTCAGTGGACTTTTGGTAATGTCTAATTTCATGGACTGCCACAGTACAGGGTCTGTAGTGATGAGATTCCTTTACTGTAAGCAGCAAGACATGCTACATGATTTTTAATAGAAAACTCGTGATTTTAAAGAAAAGCCCAGTAGCCTTTTATTGTTTTCTTACACTTTTCCTTCATTGATTAGGCCTTTTTTTTTTTTAAAGCCCAAACTACCTTATAAGAAACATTAAGGCAAGCACATTGACAACAACTAAAAGAGATAGCAAAGGGTGAAATCAGATGAAAATCAGATGCAATAATTTAGAAAAATTCAATGGTCTGAGAATCCCTAATAGATCCTGAGAGTGTCACCATCGACTAGTTGATATTCAGAATGATGATCCCAGTTATATAGAAATTTGCTACAATATATTCAATAGTTGTTAAACTGGGAAAATGTCACCATTTGTGGTTCCTCAAACATGTACTTAAAATTTAGCAAGGTCTCCCTCCCTCCCTCCCTCCCTCCTCCCCCCCCTCTCTCTCTCTCGGTATATAGCTATATACATATATATAAATCACTTTATTTTTAAATTGAGGTAAAATTCACAATGCAGTTAAAATATGCTATTCAGGGGCCTCCCTGGTGGCGCAGCGGTTAAGCGCTGCACTGTGGCGCTGTCAACGTGGCAGCGGCAACGCGGCAGCGGCAATTCGAGTTCAACGCCTGGCCAGGGAGATTCCCACATGGCACGGCAGACCTCTCCTGCCTCACCCACTGCTCCCCTCAGCAGTGTATTTCCATCGATCTGCCTGTTCTGCTCCCCACTCTATCTCTGGTGAAACCTCTTGCCACCTCACGCCTCTGGCCTGTACCCCAGCTTGTATGCATAAATAAAAATAAATAAAACACCTCTTTAAAAAAAAAAAGCTATTCAGTACATTCACAATATGGTGAAACCATCACCTCTATTGGTTCCAAAACATTTTATCAACCCAAAATGAAACCATTTATAAGCAGTCAATATCTCGTTCCTCCTCCTCACAAACTCCTGGAAATTACTTATTTGCTTTCTGGTTCTGTAGATTTGCCTGGATGTTTTATATAAATGGAATCATAGAATATATGACTTTTCATATATCTTCTTATGTGGATACCATATTTTGCTTATTCATTGTGTATGAACATTTGTGTGTTTCTACCTTGGGCTATTGTGATTAGTGATGCCGTGAACATTCCTGTAGAAGTTACTATTTTAATAATTGTTTTTAGTTATTTGGAGTATATCCCTAGGAGTGGAACTGCTGCTAGGTCTTATGGTAATTCTACATTTAACTTTTTGAAAAACTTACAGAATGTCTCCTGCAACTGCACTGTTACATTTTCATAGCAATACACAAGAGTTCTAATTTCTCCATGTCCTGCAAATATTTTTAATTTCCTGTTTGGCTTTTTAAATTACAGTCGTGTGTGTGTGTGTGTGTGTGTGTGTGTGTGTGTGTGAGGGAGAGAGAGAGAGAGAGAATGTATCATCCCATGGTAAAATGAGTTTTCATATGTAGCTTTCTTCCTATAACATTCTATGTTAAAAAAGTAGATACAGTTATCAGTATGTTAAAGTCTATTCAAATCCAACAAATGTCCTGCAGGTTAAAAGTATTAGTGTGTCAGTAGATCCTTCTATAGAAACATTGTTTTGACATTTTAATATTCAGTTGTGCTTAATTTTACTGAGACAGATGCATTGAATCACAACACAAATGCCCATCAGAGAAACTTCTTGCCATAGAGGCTTCTGACTTTGCCAGAGGGACTTTTAGCAACATATATGATACCACATATAATTTACAAACTGACTAATATTTAAAATCAGATATACTTGATTTTGATTGACTGTTTAGAATCACTAAATAAAGAAATTAACAATCATCAAGCCCAACCTCTGGTCATTATTACCAAACACTGCATGAATGCCTTCAGTTAAAAAAAAAAATGAACAGCTATTTCATAGGATAGCTGATTCCATTTTAGACAGCTCTATTTATAACCCTTAAGTTCTTCTGTAGACTGAGCTAAAAACTGCTGTCCTTGAACATGCGTAAATTGGATCTTGTTATTCTTTCTAACTACAAGTTCATTTTTCTGCATTTTGACAGCTGTTGTATTCGCTCAAGTTTTCTCTTTTTTCACATGAGATGTTTCCAGTTTTCTTCCCATCACATTTTCTTTCTTCCCGTCACATTTCAGAGGTCTCATACCTTTCCCTATTCTAGTTGCTCTCTTCTAGATGTGCTCTAGTTTGTGGACATATATCCTAAAGGGTGCTTCTCTAGACATAATCTGATCCACAGAATGGGACTAACACGCTATTTGTAGCCCCTTAATTTAGATATGTGTAGTCTCACTCTGCAAATGAATAAATTTAGGATCAGCTGGGTGAAGAGTTTTCCCAAGGTAATAGAATAAGTAGAACTGAGTTTCAAGTCCAATTCAGATTTAACTACCTGCAAACCACGTTCTTTTTATTGAATAATAATATCAATAATGATAAATGTAACTACTGTTTGTTGCACAGATAATATACTTACCACTTTTCTGAGTACATAAATTCCCATTTAAACCTTACCATAGACTTGTGAAGTCTAGAGTACCTCACTAATGAGATATTTGAAGCTCAGAAAAGTCAAATAATTTGCTAAAATGTTTGCAGATAGTATTGTAGAGTCAGGGTTTAAAATCAAACGTGATTCCAAAGACTGTTCTCTTAAATTTTTAACTGTTGTATCTGTGTTTCATGATATAGTTGATACTTCAATAACTATGAGCACATCTAATAGGTTTTTATGTATTCTAAATCCGTTAATATTTAACAAAATATTAAAAGAATGACTATTAATAAATTTGCTTTCTTTTAGGTCCACCTCATTCATTTAACCGAGATGAGACAATAATCATTGCTTTGGCATCCGTCTCCGTATTAACTGTTTTGATAGTTGCCTTATGTTTTGGATACAGAATGCTGACAGGTAAAAATATCACTTTTTGTCATATTGTTTATTAACCATACCATTTAATCAAAATTTATTTTCTCCCTTTCAAAATCTCTGCTCAGTGCTAAAAACTGTCTCTGTGCTGCCGTAGCTCCATTCTTCTTAAAGCAAATTTCCCTCCCTGGTTTTTACCAAAAGTTTCAAACATATACGAAACCCCTATCACCAGTTTCAACAATTATCACAACTACATATTATCTATAGTTCTGCTCACTACACCCTTCCATGACACTGGATTCTTTTTAAATAAATTACATTTTATCTGTAAGTACTTTAGAATATCTCTGAAATATAATGACTTAAAAATATATATAACCACAAAACCATTTTCAGATATGAAATATATAACAGTAATTACTTAGTGTAATCAGATGTCAAGGTGGTTGTAATGACTTTAGGTTTGATAAGCTTTCTAAGATATCACCAATTCATTCACTTGAAAAACTTTAATAAAGCCTTTTTTGATCTTTCTACTATATTTCTTAATGTTTTTAACTTGTTCTGTTGTTGGGATGATCTCCCAGAATTCAGCTTTCATGGTTTTCATCATTTATTTTATTTATAGATGGTTCCTAGTTTAGTAAATAGTTTTATTCTCATTGACATCAGGCGTAAGTTTTACTCCCTAGCCTTTATAGCTGTTATTTTTAAATGTGTGTGTGTGTATATATACACACACACATATATATATACACACACAAACACTTATGTGTGTGTATAAAATATAATAGAGATTTTGACTTTAAGACAAACACATATTAGTAATATCCTTTTCCTATTCCTATAGGAGACCGTAAACAAGGTCTTCACAGTATGAACATGATGGAGGCAGCAGCATCAGAGCCCTCTCTTGACCTAGATAATCTGAAACTGTTGGAGGTAATACTGCTTTTATATTATTGACTATTTTTTTTACTCTAATAGTATATCTGGGACAGTGACTTCATTCACTCACTAAGACATTCATTGATTTATTCTATGAGCAATTATTATCAGTTTTGTGCCAACGCATAGTCTAGGCACTGAGAATATAGGTGAACAATATAAAGATTTCTCTTGAGACTTACATCTAGTGGGAAAGCCTACAAAACAGGTGAACAAATTCAATATATATTATTTCAAGTAGTAGTACATGTTACAGCGAAGAATTAACCGGCTAAGAAGATGTAGAAAGGCAGTTTTTTTTTTAAAGATTTATTTATTTATGCATATAAGAGCTGGGGTGTCGGCCAGAGGTGGGGAGGTGAGAAGATTCACCAGAGAGAGAGTGGGGAGCAGAACAAGTGGATTGACTGAAATATACTGCTGAAGGGAGCAGTGGGTGAGGCAGGAGGGGTCTGCTGCACCATATGGGAAGCTCCCTGACCAGGGATCAAACTCATGCTGCAGTAGCTATGGATAGCTTCATAGTGCTGAGACTTAACCCCTTGCGTCACAAGGGATGCCCTAGAAAGGCAATTATTAAAGTTATGAAGAAAATTATTTTAAAACTACTGAAGAAAATTACAGAAAAGAGATGATGTTTGAGTATAAAATTGAATAGTATAGGAATAAAGATATGAAATTCTGAGGAGAGTATGCCAGGCAAGGAGTCCATATTCTGTGTGTGTGTGTGTGTGTATAAAATTGGTACGTATAACTATTATAGATTCCATAGAATTTAATTTTTATTTAATATTATCTCAGAACTTTTTAAATTTTAATGTTAAAATTCTGACCATGATGAATACTTTATCATCCTTTTTTTGGAATGACTTGATAACTAATAACTAAGATCTCCAAACCAGAGTTTGTAAATAGATACAATAGATTAGATCGTAAAACATTTTACAACCTTCCATTTGAGAGAGATGCAGTAAGCAAAGTTAAAGGCTTAATTAAAAAAAAAAATGTATTTCAATACATAGGCAAAGAATTGATAAAGAGCTATGTATAAATCAATATGAATGAAACGGCCTATATTAAATAGACAAGAGATAAAGTGCCAATTCATAGAAGAAGTAAGAGTGACTATTAAATGTATAATAGTAAGTATAAATATAGTTTTTTATAATTAATTTACTAAGTTGAAAAATACACTTATTAAAAACAAGATGAAGAAAATTTTTTTAAAGATTTATTTATTTATACATACAAGAACTGGGGTGTAGGCCAGAGTGTGGGGGGTGAGAGGATTCACCAGAGACAGTGGGGAGAAAAACAGGCAGATTGACTGAAATATGCTGCTGAGGGGAACAGCAGGCGAGTCAGGAGAGGTCTGCTGCATCATGTGGGAAGCTTCTTGGCCAGGGATCCAACTAGCGATGCAGTGGCTGCAGATAGCTCCACAGTGCTGAGACTTAGCCCATTGTGCCACCAGGATGCAGCCAAAAAAAGGTAAGATTTTATCATAGATTGAGTAAAAGAAGCACTCCCAAACATTACTGGTTTAACTATATACTTATAAGATCTTTCAGAAAGGTGCTCTGTTTGTTAAATTTTAACCCAGAAATTGTGAAATGAAACATAACAAACATCCTTAAATAAATGATAGTAAATGCCTAACCTGTTTCAATAAAAAGTGAGAGAGATTCCCAGAAGGCAAGAATGAAGAAAATGGGTTGCATTTTTAGCTTTTTGTCCATTAAGTAATTTTTATTGTATTCCAAATACTATGAATGTTCTATTGTAGAGACCTTGGATTCAGTCAACACAATCAAATGTGTTTATTTTTAATTGTTTGTTTTTGTGGTCAGATAACTTGTTTGAAAATGTTGCAAACTTGTTTCTTAGGTAAAAGCTCCAGTCTCAGTTCAGTTATTTTACTCTTTAACTAGAGTCTGTCCGCTGCATTCTCTAGGTTTCCCTTTCTATGATTCTCATTTTGGAAACCTCCTCTCACTTTTTAGCAATTGTATTTGCCCCCAAATTCTGCCGTCTGGTTCTGGGACAAGAAATATTCTAGATTTTTTATCATTGTTTTAACTCTCCTGTGCAGTACTGATTTCAGCCTGTCATGCTGAAAACTATAAAAATGGTCAACTAACCCCATGTATTCCTTTCTTCTAAGCATCGACTCTCCTCAGAATCTCCCTCCTTTTGTTCATTCTCTATGTGGATTGACTAATACATGTTTAATGTATTAATGTATACATGTTTTAGATTTCTTTTTAAAATTTTGTTCTGCGTTATTAGTAGTTACCTGTGGTAGAATCTACTAGGCATTTTCTGAGCCGACTTTATTATTGCAGACTTTATTCATTTTTATTTATTTTTTATTTATAATTGCAGACTTTATTTATAATTGCAGACTTTATTCATTTTATGATAATGAAATAATTAAAAACTGTAAGCCGTAGAAAGCTATGGTGTATATATGGATTTGTACTGTATTATTTGGTAAACTTACTGTTCTGTTGTGATATGAATTACAACCTTGCTTTCTTCAAACTAATTTACAGCTGATTGGTCGAGGTCGCTATGGAGCAGTATATAAAGGTTCTTTGGATGAGCGTCCAGTTGCTGTAAAAGTGTTTTCCTTTGCAAACCGTCAGAATTTTATCAATGAAAAGAATATTTACAGAGTGCCTTTGATGGAACATGACAACATTGCTCGCTTTATAGTTGGAGATGAAAGAGTCACTGCAGATGGACGCATGGAATATTTGCTTGTGATGGAGTATTATCCCAATGTAAGTTGTTCATAAACAATAAACTGACATTAGCTAGCAACTAGACTTTCAGGAGAATTGTTATCTTGGATGATATTGTCAGTTTGCTAACTAGTTATAAATGGTTTATAGTGAGTTAAGGCTCTTGTACAAGAATGTGAATCAACTAAATCACTAGTTAACTGTTTTGTTCTCTTTCTCTCTCCCCCCCTTCCATCTTCCATCTCTCTCTCTCTCTCTCTCTCTCTCTGTGTGTGTGTGTGTGTGTGTGTGTGTCTTTTTTTGTCTCTCAGACTTTTTGATGAGGGAGGTAGTGCCTCAAATAAATTGACATTTATTCTAATGCAGGCTTCTTAGCCCAGACTTAGAATAGTTTGTGGATGGTGGGCACTTCTGAGTAGCATTAATCCACATACATTTACAAAAGCCTCTGTGTTCCACTTGTAAAACATAACTGTAATGTATATTTGTACTGATAAGAGGTGGGGTGTAAAGAAAGAGTTTAAAGACTTTTTTCTATCTTAATTTGTTAAATCAAAAAAATACTTAAAATGAAATAACCATTCATAACGTTTAATATTGGAGAAATAAAAATTGACAGTTCTCTTCTATCATTGCCTCCTTTCTAAACCCATAGAAATGTCTTGTAACTAATTTGGGGTTCTGAAATGCCAAATTCAATCTCCATGGGATCTTAACCTGTAGCAGTTCCTTTATAAGGCTGTTAATTTACCTCCACATATCAAGTAAATTAATTCCACTATCTCTTCCTATATGTAGGGATCTTTATGCAAGTATCTGAGTCTCCATACAAGTGACTGGGTAAGCTCTTGCCGCCTGGCTCATTCTGTGACTCGAGGACTAGCTTATCTTCATACGGAATTACCACGAGGAGGTAAGGCAGTGAATGGAGAATGAGTGGCAGTCATGTGGGGCCAGAATTCTCAAAGTAAAATTTTATTCATATCTTTTAAGTAAATGTATATATTGTTAACAGATTTATTGTTAACAGTTGTTTGAAAGCTCTGGCATGAAGAACTGTTTTTGAAGTGTAATGGGGAGAATGAAAAAAAGAATTTCAAGACTCTGGAGGCATCGTGGATCCCTTTGAGAATTTGATTAGAGCTCTAAAGCACTCTGCCTACAAAGATACACATGTGGACATACTTTGAAAATGGCTTTTGATTATAGACATCCTTAAGTCCTTTGAAGTTCATGTATGGACCTATATTAGGAACCTCTTAGCTAGACTATATTGTACTTTCCTTGTATTATTTGACAACATATTATCACTTCTTTAGTTTTAACATCACATGGATCTTTGTCCCATGGGTTGGTTGATTTTTAGTATAATACCCAAATACAAGCTTCTGTTTCCTACAATTAGGTTTGGTCAGATCTATCAGAAGAGAAAAGTAAGGGTGACTCCCATATGTACAAAATGTTTTCCTTTTTCATGTAAGGATCTGTAGAGGGATAGTGAAAATTGGTTTGGGAGCACCCTGTTATTATTAGGGCTATAGGCCCCTGTGCTTCTTTTCCATTCTTTTTTTTGAGGGGGAAAGGTTTATTTTATTTGCACATGCATGCATACAAGAACTGGGGTATAGGCTAGAGGTGTGGGGTGGGGTGGGGTGAGGGTATTCACCAGAGACAGATTGGGGAGCAGAACAGGAGGAACTACTGAAATACATTGCTGAGGGGAGCAGCAGGCGAGACAGGAGAAGTCTGCTGCTCCATGTGGGTCAGCTCCCTGGCTGGGGAGCAAACTCATGCCGCAGTGGCTGGCAATAACTTGATAAAGCCAAGACTTTAACCGCTGGGCCACCAGGGAGGCCCTCTTTTCAACTGTTCTTTATATGTTGGCTTTCATTTTCAAGGTCATGATACCCATCATGCTGTATTCTAGTCGATAGGGAAAAGAAATTGCCTCTTTATGCCTCCACAAGTCCTACTCTAAAACTAATGCTTTTTCCCCCAGAACTTAGTCCATGCTTAACTATCATATTTGTTGCTGAGAGTATGGGTTTTTGTGTGTGTTTGTTTTTTTTAAAGGTGAGTCCATTGCTACCTCAAATAATAATGAAATCTGTTACTAAGTAGGAAGAGGAGACTGCATGGTGGGGAGTGTCTTTGTTAGTGTTTCAAAGCTTCATGATTGTGTTCCTTACCATAATTGCAGTTTTCTTCAGCTAATTTTATGCACATTTTTTGTCAATTCAGAGCATCTCTTTAATACATTTGCTTTCTCACTTTGTTTCAAAATACACCTCACATCACAGGCACCTCTAAATTAGCTTTGCTGTGAAAATCCTGTCTTCATGCTTTCTCAAACTTTTATCCCTTAAAGCATTTTCTTGTCATACTAAAACCCATGCCATTATTTTCTTCAGATTCTCTGACCTCGGTAGTGAGAGGATTCTTAATGTATCAATTTCTAACATCTCTGTTCCATTTTATAATAGCATGGATCATCTTTTCTAGCTGCTGCTTCATTTATAAATAATTTCTCCTGAATAATTTATCACTTCTTTTATCTTGACATCTTACTTTTCCTGACTGTGGAATTGACCAGTATTATTGCCTATGTCAGCAACTTGATGCACTTGCTTTAGTGCTTTAGCACATTAACTGTTTGGACTGTGTTTCCTTACTCTTAAATATTATTATTACTTCTTTAAAGAGCTGGCTTAGCACAAAACTTAAAATACCACCCTAATCCCCATTTTCAAGGTTGCATGATTCAACAAGAATTCAAGCCAAACATTAGCTGAAAAGAATGATTGTCATTAATACTTTAAAAATACTACAAGTATACTATACTATTTCAGACATTTAAAGTGTCTTTTCACTTTTTTTAGAGACTTCTGTTCTTCCCAGTAACTTTAGATATAACTTTGCTAATTAGCATAGAAGTTTTATAGTAAGGAATAATGTTATTATTTATGCAGCTGTTGCTTAACTTCAGGATAAGGAAGAATTAAACTTGTTTATTTGTAGTTGTTTCTCCCTATAAACTTTTTTTCCCAATGATGTATTACTCCCTCCAAATATAATAAAGAATATATATAGATCACTCCAACCTAACAGGAATATTACTAATTATTTTGTGTACATCCTTCCAGATCCTTCACTGTGCATGTGTAAATATCCACAGAGACACTTTTACATTCAGGTTTTATCTTTTACTCTAATTAAAATATTATGTCTCTCTTTCTTTTGAGATAATAGTTCAGGGGAAAATCATTGCATGTTTTGCTCCTTTTTTTAAAATTTCTTTCCCCCCACCCTATCCCCCAAACACTGAGGAGGGCTTTAATAGGAAATGAAGTCTCAAAGGGGCAGTTTATCGTTTTACCTTTGCATGAGTGATGAATTCTATGTTGGATTTTCTTTTTTTCCCCTGGAAGTAACTACTGTTTCCCCCTCAAACTGTCTCATTGACTAATAGCACATTCTCTCCATGATTCCTGGTTCCCCTAATATGTGAGATGTTTTAGTTTAAATATTGACTTAGTTTTAGTATACAAACACTTTCCAATGTCACTGTAAGTTTTCGTAGATAAATACCAACCCCAAATTACAAAATATATTCTTTTGGTAAAAAATGCAGCTCTTTTAGGGTTGTGTAAACCAAGTTAATACAAGCTTGGGAAGAATGGTTCAGAGTGTGGGGAGGGGAGAAAAGGAGAAAGAAGTCGATTCTTTGACAAAGAAACTTGGTAACTACTATTTTTTTCTTCTAATTTTGCTGTTGCTGTAACTTTTTTTGTACCTGAGGAATCATTATCCTCTTTCTTTAGTTTCATTGAAATGGCAGTCTACTCATTAAAGTGAGTAATAAATGTAAATACAGTCTATTTGTCGCTAAGTGTAAATACTCCATGAACTGATCATCTGGTTGATGTGTATTTCTCTGTAGATCCAGGAGCTATTTTAAATATGGAAATTGTATTACAATTTTTTTTATTTCCAAAGCTATAGAGTATTTTAATAAACATTTAGGTAAGATTTCTTTAAGAGAAGAAAATACTATGTTATGTTTTTGATGATGGGCTTAGGTTAGATAGATGCTTTCAGTCAACAAACATTTGCTATATACAACTCTTTTGAATTCAGGTAAAGCATTCTCTTTCTGCCTTCATGGCATAGCTCGCATCTCATAGCTCATAGCTCATAGTCTATTGATAAACAAGTATAGAGTGAGTATAGTAATGCTTTGCTTCTTTGAAAAATCAGAAAACAGATTTTCATACCTTACTGAGAGAGAGCAACTTTTCCACTTGTTCTCCCAGTCCATTGTAAAACTATTTCTAGTTTAATTTGAAGAACTGACTTGGAGTCAGAGGCATGACTGAATCTTAGAGCAGAACTGGGGTGCTCTGTCACAGGTTTGACCTGTTAAGCCAGGAATGTGTGGACAAATATATGTACAAATTTTGGAGGCGTGTTAGTTTTAAACTGATACTTATTTTAGACAAGTTGACTTTTTTTGTTGTTACCTATACCAAACATTCCTTTCTCTGTTACCTCCTTTTTGCTACCCTAGAACTGAGGGGGAAAAAAACAAGCCTACGTTAGAATAAAACAAACAAAAAAAAGGTTGGCTATTAGTTTCAGCTAACTGCTTAAAGCCTAATATACATGCAATAGGAGTTATGTTGTATAACATATTGTATGGTGAACTGAAATTTTGATTTCTGATATCCTTTTTTGTTTTTAGAAAGTCATTGGTCAGAACAAAAAGCTGTCTTCTGTATTTGTGTAGTCCTTATTTCCTACATGCTTCTTTTATGTCTAATACTGCTATTTAGGCATTAATATATTTGAAATTATCTAAACAGATCATTATAAACCTGCAATTTCCCATCGAGATTTAAACAGTAGAAATGTCCTGGTGAAAAATGATGGAACCTGTGTTATCAGTGACTTTGGGTTGTCTATGAGACTGACTGGAAATAGACTGGTGCGCCCAGGGGAGGAAGACAATGCAGCCATAAGTGAGGTAAGTTTATACAAAAAGCATCATACTGTCATACTTAGAAAACATAATAAACTACATTTAAAAATACACTACTCAGGAAAATTATCTTTATATGCTGCCAATTATAGCATATTGGAATTAGAAAATTAAAAAATGCAGAAGGCTTTACATAAAGTTCACCAGTTCATTATGGAAATCATTGCTGTTTCAGCACATTTTGACAGAAGTACTAAGAGGAAATTTGTGGTAACTGATTTTGAATTAAAGATAAGTTCACCTAGTTTGAGACCGGACGTTCACCCTCTGATAATCCTCTAACAATGTGGAATGTATTCTTCCTGACTTTTTTCTCTACATTCACATACACATATCTACACATACTTATTTTTGTGAGTTAAAAAAAATGTGAAATCATAGACATACTGTTTTACACTGCCCTCACATATTTTTTACATTGATATACATAGAAAGGCCTAGCTCATTCTTTTAACTGATGATTAATAAGATAGATTTATCACAGTTTAATTATTCAGGGAAGGCATTTTATGGATGAAAAATCAGGTATAGAAAAGTATTAATAATATGCTTATGGTCAGATAATAGGTTGACACATTGTTGACATGAAATGTATGCCTTTAAGAATATATTCTTTCTGTTTCTGAAAAATATCACTCTAATTTATCAGGTTGGTACAATCAGATATATGGCACCAGAAGTTCTAGAAGGAGCAGTGAACCTGAGGGACTGTGAATCAGCTTTGAAACAAGTAGACATGTATGCGCTTGGACTAATCTATTGGGAGATATTTATGAGATGTACTGATCTCTTTCCAGGTAAGAGAACTGATGTCAAAAATTGATACAGGTTTTGAAATGAAACAGTTATATCTCCTTTTTCTATCTGAATTAAGTCAGCTTTCATGTTGTTTTCACGTCATTTTAACCTTTAGGTCATTGCCATCTAGTGTTCAGAAATGTTATTAGCAGAAATATGTGAATAAAAAAATTTTTAAAAGAGTAAGTTTGTATGTGAGTACAAGTTAATTACTTGTTCATAATTGATTATCTGACAGTGATTAGACAGTTTCTGATTTTAGCAGTCATTATTTTCCTTATTCAGTGTCTGAGCATTTGACAAGTAACACTTATAAAAGTTTTACTGAATTGATCCAATAAGGAATTAAAGGCAATGAAATACCTTTTCCTACCCTTCCCTTCCCCCCCGCCCTTTTTTTAAAGATTTATTTATTTATGCATTTATTTATGTACCCCAACCTGGGGTACAGGCCAGAGGTGTTGGGCAGCGAGAGGGTTCACCAGAGACAGAGTGGCGAGCAGAACAGGCAGATCAACGGAAATACACTGCTGAGGGAAGCAGCGGGCGAGGCAGGAGAGGTCTGCCGCACCATGTGGGCATCTCCCTGGCCAGGCTTCGAACTTGCGTCGCAGTCGCCGACAGCTCCACAGCGCAGCACTTAACCGCTGCGCCACCAGGGAGGCCCTTCACCTCCCCCCTTTTTTTATTCTCTCTTGTCTTTCTTTTAATGAAATAACCCTCATCTTAATATGAATGCTTGTTTGAGGCTTACTTGAAATAGTCAAATGAGTTTATAAATTTTTTTCCTTTTTTGTATCTGGATTATGTCACTGTCATTATTGTCATATGAACACTTAGACTCACAACCAGTCTGTGCACTGCATTCTTCTATAGATGTACAAAATAATCTGTCAGATACGGCTTTCTTTTATAGGAATAACACCTTTAAAGCACACACAAAAGAAAAACAGTTGAAACAACATTGAATCAATTTATGATATGGAATTATTCAATAAAATAGATTAATAGTGGGGTTAAACATTTTCTTTATAAACAGTATAAAATTCTAAAATACACTGAAATGAAATTTATGATATATTTCCCAATTAATTGGAACTACGATTATTTAGTAAAGCACACTCAGTTAAATGTTCTTCTGTAAATAATAACAGTTGAAGTAGTATCACAGTATTTAGTAATAACTTTGGAACTTTCGATTTCTATTATTAGAACTCTGACCACTAATTTTTAAGTATATCCTAATGCAGAATTTTTTGTTTTAGAAGTTGGCTGGCTAAAATGGTTCTTATATCAGCATTAGTACATTGCCATCAGCAACATTTTTTGAGCAACTATTGCATTCAAAGAAATACCTTACTTTTGATCTTATAAATAGTAAAGAGCAGTATCATATGTTTAAAAAGGGAAAGGCAAATCTTGTTTGCAGAGGATTATTTTAGCAGATGTATAGGATGAATTGAAATAGAACTGGCAGAGTTTAAAAAAAGAAAAAAAGAAACACGGTGTTAATATTTAGTGGATACAGATTTTGAGTTTGGGAAGATGGAAGAAGCTGTAGAGGTGGATGGTGGTGATGGTTGTACCACATTGTGAATGTACTTAATGCCAAGAACTATACAGTTAAAAATAAATTTTATGTTCTGTATATTTAGCCACAATAAAAAATGAAATCATTTGCATTAGATATCCTATAATCTTGGTTATGGAAATGGACAAGAAGAAGCATATAGAAGAGAAAATAGAAGGGTTCTGGGATTTTGATCAACTACGGAAGAAACTCTTAGAGACATGAATAACAGTGAGAGTAGAAGCCTGGATTAGGAAAAAATAATGCTTAACATTAGAAAGGTGAGTTAGTTATGGAGTCTTGATATTGATAGCAGGTAGTGATAGACAACTGAGGTATTTGTTAAAAGTTTTTTTTTTTTTTTGATAGAAGAACTGGGGTGTAGGCCAGAGGTGCGGGAGTGTGAGAGGAGTCACCAGAGACAGAGTGGGAGCAAAACAGGCAGATTTACTGAAATACACTGCTGAAGGGAGCAGTGAACTAGACAGGAGAGGTCTGCTGCGCCATGTGGATTAGCTCCCTTGCCGGGGGTAACACTCAGGCCATAGGAGTGATAGTGCTAGACTAACCCTTAGGCCACCAGGGAGGTCCTAAAATAAGGTTTAAAGCAACAGATGTAACTGAAAGGCCAAGAGGAGATAATACTGAAGAATGGTCTTTGAGTTTGAATAGGAAGAGGTTATTGATATTCTTAGAGGGAGTTTCTGTGGAATAGAGGAGACAGAAATGTTAGCGCATAGAGGGAAAAGTACTAAGAAAACAGAAGGTAGAGGATACCTTAAAAATTTGAACAGGAAATGGAATAGAAGTTGAAGAAAACGATGCCATGAATGTTTTAATAAGCCTGGAGAATAACATATAATAATGATAAAATTCTAATATATTTTTTAATTTCTGTGATATTCCTCTAGTGGAAACAGGCCTCCTCTAAAATAAGTAAAATTAACAAATTAAGTATTTACAACAAAATGGAAGAGTGAAATACTGCAGAGTTTATATACAGCAGAGAAAAGGAAAGGATAAAGAAGAAAAAAAGCAAGAGGAATAAATAAAACAAGTAATTTAAGAATGGGATTAAAAAATTACTTACTGCTAGGGACATAATTAACAGGTAGTAAATGAAGTGAGAAACAGGGAATGATAACCGATACAGTTAGATATGTGATCTATTTTGGACAGTTTGAAAGAAAATGGGAGTGCAAATTTTACTTTGAGTAATCCAGTGATTACCAAGTTTTAAGGAAATTCAGTAAAACAAATATCTGCATGATGATGTTGTCATTAACTTTCATTTTTATATTTCCATTTACCTAATACTGTTAGCTCTAAATAACTATCTGTTGAACAATTAGAACCATGAAGATTTAGTGGAGATTTGATCATTCTTAATGGCATTTCACTCATGGTCATATATCAGTTTCATTTAGCAAGTTTTCAAATTATGATTGGGACCTGATTAAAATGAATAAGTAAAATTGTGAATTTTAAATTGTTCTATCAAACCATCATTTGAAGAAAGAGTAATAAATTACTCATGGAAGCTGTGTATGTATGTTATGTGTATGTCTCAGACAGATAAGATATACTAGTAAATATCTCACAGTTCACAGATGGTGTGGGGTTGACGTTTTATCATACGAGGTTTTATGGAAGGTGATACAATAACTGGCGTGATTAAAATCCTTTAGCTTTGTCTTCAAGTTCAACGTCGATGGTTATTGATCAAGAATAAGTATCTGCTGAAATGTTTAGAATATATGAAAATATTGCTTGTAATTATAGATTGTGCAAGAATGGGCTGTGCTTTATAGATTATAGAATTAATCTTTGTAAATCTGTTTTAATATTGGTGGAGAGCAAGTGATTATAGATTTTCTGAATATTCAAATTGATATGCAAAGGTTAAATTATATAGTTTGTAATGTACTTTTCATCTGCTATTTTCACTTGAATGAGAAGAGGAAGGCCGATATTACCTTTTTGCTGACATGAAAATTGGAAACACAGAATGTCTTTCCCAAGGTAGAGATGAAGCCAAGATTAGAACCTAATCTTAGGGTTTAGGTGCCTACCCGTCCATTTTGTTCTTCCTTCCAAGTTACCCTGTCTTTTTAGTGAGGTGAATGAAGGAGCAAAGAGATAGGAAAATTCTCTATTTCTCCTTTGTTCTTTGCCAGGATTTTGACTAAGCCTATAGTTTTCTAAGTGCTGGTCTCAGAATTCCACTGTGTGGCTCAGTATGTTTAATAATTTTAATTTGATCACATTTTGTAAAAATTAGGAGCTTCTCATCTCAAGCAACTTATTGGTGATGAGTAGGTCTATTGGAAAGGATAGAACAGCTAATGATACTTAAAAATTCTTGAGCTAGATACTGCTTGTTAAGAGGAATTTTTAAAAAATTAGTATATTGATTTTTTTCTTGTCGGATGGCCATTATCATAGAACTTTTTGACATTTGATAACATTCTGACTTGACTGTAATAAAGCCAATGTCACAAGAGATGATGACTGTACATCTACTTTTATTTGGTTCTGTAGATATGTTCATTCCTGTGCTTTCTCCTCATGTCTACCATCCTCCATTCCTGTATGGGGTCCAAGTTCAGGCATGTTGTTAAATATTTAATACAACTTATGTGATAATAATCCCCTCCCCCCATTTTAGTATTACTAGAAATCTTTTAAAAATGGCTGTCAATCATTGAAAAAAAAATCTATCAACAAACATTTATCAGAGATGATTCTCAATAAAGCATTTATATTAATACATTAACCCACAATAGGCTATCCTTAGGATTTCCTAATATGCATGCAGGGGTGTGAGAAATAGATCATTATATAATTTCTTTGCTTACTTGGTATCAGAAATGGTTCTGCTATTTTATTATTTTATGATAATTGGAAATTTTACTCAATTTTTTTTTTTTAAATACAGGTGAATCTGTACCAGAGTACCAGATGGCTTTTCAGACAGAAGTTGGAAACCATCCCACTTTTGAAGATATGCAGGTTTTGGTGTCTAGGGAAAAACAGAGACCTAAGTTCCCAGAAGCTTGGAAAGAAAATAGCTTGGTAAGAAAAAGCTAAATTATTCAAAAGATGGTTTACAACTGAATATGTCTTAATGTCAGTTGAAGCAAAAATAGACTGGGAATAGTTCTTAGAGTTCTAATGCCAGAAATCCTATATACTTGATTTTTATGATATACATTTTAAAATATTTCAATATAAAAGTGTCCTTTTTCTGTTCAGTTTCACTTTTTTTTGTAAGTGTAAAATATGACTTAGAGAGACCAATTGATGTATCTGATGTTTGCCAGGTTGAATAACAGCTGGACTAATTAGCATGTTAATATTTTAAACGTTGAAATTCAGTCTTTTTCTCTTGAAAATGATACCAAAAATGTTAATTAATACAAGACTTACGCATTCCCCAGCTAGTAGAATTTGAAGCTAGACCTAAAAGAAACCAAGGTACAGCCTCTCAATTCTGCTAATTAAAAATGCAATTTACAAAATAAAATGTCTTCATAGAAATGCCGTTTGGGTAAATTGTTGTTACAACACTGAAAACATCTTACAGATATATTTCCTCTCCCTCTCTCTCATAATTGTGGATCTTTTCTCTTTGGCTCATATTTAATTGTATGATATACACACTACGTATTATACACACTACACTGTGTTTCTTTTTTGAACAGTTTTTTAAAGGGTTTTAAACTAGATCTGTATATAGCAAACAAAATCAAATAAATAGTAAGACATCAAACCATAAATGGAAAAGGAAAAAAGAATGTCTACCCCCACCAATTCTCTTCAAAAGTAACTATTAAGTGTTCTGAGGATTTTGTTTTTGTTTCTAATTTTCTCTTCTAGAAGTTATTATTATGACTTCAAATGCTGTCTTTTCTTATTTCTTGTTATCTCTCACTCTCCTAGTTTTTTCATATTATGTCTAGTACTAATTTTTGTTTTGTCTACAGATTGAGCTAGATTTTAAGTAAAATAAAAACGTCGTGCATAATTATGATGATGTAAATATCCATGGTACAACAAGGTATTGAGCTTGGACTTAGAAAGTATGAAAATCCTAAACTAGTTAATAAACTTTAAACAGCAGCTAGAGCAATAATGTTTCAAAAGTCACCATTCAGTGGATTGATTCTCTTTGATTTTTTGGTCATCATTCTTCTTTCTAAGTTGTAAGTAACAAGATATTTTAGCAATCTCATATCATTTACTTTCTTGTAAATAATTTTTTTATGGAGTTACTCTTTAAGTAATGTGTGCTGGTATGTGTATATGGATAGTAAATGTTAGGAAACTTTGTACTTTCAAAGATGATTCTGTCTTACCCAGATACTTGTGTAATACAATAATTTGACTGGATAATGGTCTCAAGATCAGAATCATTTTACTCACTCTGTTGAAATCACTGCTTTATTGTCCCCTGGCATCCTGACAAGTTAGTAAGAATTTCAATTTCAGCAGTCTCACCCTATTGCTGCTTTTTTTTTTTTTTAATCTTCTTGCTTTCCTTTTCTCTACAAGCCTTTAATTTTATCATTGGAATTGTGAAATTTCTCATGGTAGGTGTAGGTCTTTTCACACATTTTGCTTTGCACTGGGCAGGATTTTGTTTAAAAAATTCAGTTTTCTTCAATTCAGAGGGATTTTCTTACATTTATTAAAAAAGGTATTTCCTCTCTTCCATTTCATCCTTCTGGAATTCCACTTGGACAAAAATTTGACTACCTATCATTCTGGGTCTTTTTTTTCCTTCTTATATTTTCCACTTTTTTTTTGTTGTACATTGTTCAAGATTTACTTGACTTTACTGTTCAAATCACTCATTTATTTTTCACCTTTCCCATTATAGTTATCTGTTCATTAAATTTTTACTTTACATGGTCATATTTATATGACTATAACCGATTTCTAGAAATTCTTATTATCTACTTTTCCATACCAATCTGTTCTTGTTTAAAGAATGTAGTAGGAATTTAATTATCTGTGAAGATGTTAGATTTATAACACTATACAAATTATTTTCTTGATTATAATTAAATAATAAGTATGAAAAAGTATTCATTAAGCAATTTAAATAATTTTACTAGATATTTTCACATTTTAATTTTAGGTTGTTGTGTGGGATTATTTTTATCTTGACATATGTGGGGTAATGGCATGTAGAAAGAAGCTAGAGAGATGTTATGTGTTTCCATGTAGATTTAGATTGAATATTTTCTTCATTGATCTTCATTGGCAGATTACCTTCAAGAAAGGCTTCTGCTTCAAATGAGATTGAAATCTTCAGTTAGGAGCAATTGAAGACTTGTTGCCAAGCTCATATTCCCACATTGCCTCCAAGCTGCAGTTCCTGCAGTGGGAGCTGGGACAGGTCTTTAAAAGGTCCTTGACAGTAGGTGAGAGGCTGAAACCTTTACAAGTTTCATTAGATGTGCCAACATCACTGAAGAGCATCCTCTAAAGAAAAATCTCTTTGTGAAATTTTACATAATCAAGTATAAGTTCATCTTCCTTAACTTGGAAATAGGGCTCATTTTGAAGTATCTTGTGGCACTACTACCATTATGAGATATGCATCATATACATATTTACTTGAAAATGTTTTACTCCCGGTTTAGAATTGGTTGCTCAGCGAGGGATAAATAATTGGTTCACTTCCAGTAAGTCCTTTTAAATCTAATGTGCTACAGTTAAAAGAACTGCTTCTCTGCAGTAACACTCCAGTACTCGAGTTGGATAGCAGGTACATATTTTGTAAAGGGAGAAACACAGCTACCTCTGAGAGAAGACATTTTTTTGCTTCATAGTTGCATTGAAATATTAAAAAAATTGTAACAAAATTCAAGTTTTTTTAAGTACTAATGAGTGTAAAAGTTTGTTTTAAAAGCTGCCAAGGACAACAAAATAGATCAGTCAATATAGGGGGAAAGAATAGTTCCCTGATAAAAATATAAGTATAGAAAATAGTCTAAGGGAAATACATGAAAATATTTTCTTATCATTTTGTAGGAAGGATTTAAAAAATTTTTCTTTCTTTTTTTCCTGCTTATTTTTCCTCATCAGTGTTAATAATGATACTGCCTTTACTTCATCTACCCAAATGTTAGCTATCATTATTTATATTTTTCTGGAGTTAGAATCTCCTGTCAAAAACTCATCTGATTTTTGCCTGAATATTTGTATTTTTCTCTGTTCTTGTTTCCTTTAAAAAATTTTAACATTTAGAGAGATATAACTGAGATGTGACAAACTATACATATTAAAGGTGTACAGTTTGATAAGTTTTAACATATCTGTATATTTATACACACACATAAAACCACCACAATTGTGTGATTGTGAATGTCACTGACCCCAAGATACTCTCTTGTGCCCCCTGGTATTCCTTCCCAGTTGCCTCTCTCCATTCTCCATGAATCCCCAGACAGATCTACTTTCTGTTACTAGGGATTAATTTGCACTGTCTAGAACTTTACATAAATGGAGTTATATGATATGTTATTTTTATCAAGAAATTTTTTATTTCTGAGCAGTAGTCTGTTGAATGATTATGCCACAATTTAAAAAAAATAATAAATTCATTATTGAAATACCATTTTTTGTTTTTCATCTGTGCTAGTATTTTGACAGTATAGGATTTCCCCCCTCAGGTGTAGTCACCGTGACAGTCCCACCACTGAAGCCCCCATCATCCTCCATAACAGCCCACTGTGAGCTGCCACCCTTCCCTTCCCATCTCTCCCCTTCTCACTCCTCCTCTGGAAGCAGAAGATTGCTGGTCAGCTTTCAAGGGTTGATTTAAAGCTTGTCTTTGTCTGACCCTTTGTTTGGTTTTTCTGTATTCAACATATAAGTGACAGCATCAGTATTTGTCTTTCTCCTTCTGGCTTATTTCACTTAGTATAATCCCTTCCAGCTCCATCCAGGTTGCTGCAAATGGCAAGAGTTTGATCTCTGAGTAATATGCCATTGTGTAGATATATCACATCTTCTCAATCCACTCTGTTTGGGCACTTAAGTCGTTACTATGTAATGGCTGTTGTAAATAATGCTGCTTTAAACATAGGAATGCAGGTTTCCTTTCAAGTTAGTGTTTTTGTATTTTGGGGGGTAGATACCTAGGAGTGGAATTATTGGAAGTAGTATCTCTAGATCAGTGGGTATGTTCATTTAAAATTTTTTACTGACAGATTACCCTTCAAATCAGTGGCACTCCAACAATGCAAGGGCCTACTTTTCTATCACTAGCACTTTGTGTTATAAAATCTTTTTTAATCTTTGTTAATATAATAGATAAAAATGGATCTTGTTGTAATTTGTAACTAATAAGTAATAGAACCCATATTTGAAATCAGCCTCTGACCTGAGCTGGTAGTCTTAACTATAAAGCTAGAACTAATATTCAAACTATTACACTGTACTGCTTCAACATAGTGAATAAGTCTGAGCATATTTGCATATTTTCTAAGGCATCCACATTTCCTATTTATGTACCTTTTGTCCATATTTCTATTATGAAGTTATCATTTTTAAAATTTCTTGTTACTGGTAAGCACCTTAAGAATAGTGAAATTAGCCAAGAACCACCGAGAGATGCTTAAACTAGTAGATGAAAAGGTGAATACAGAATAAGATATTTTCAGGGGTTTTGAGTTCCCCCCCAAACAATAAGTGAAATTAAAAAAAAAAGATTGAATATAAAAGGAAGAAATAGAACTTTACAGTGGAGAAACCTGGGGGCACCAACTCAATCATGTAATCAAAGTTAACTTCACTAGTAATGGGAGATAACAAAATTGTATGCCACATAATAAGATGCGGTAAAGAGAACACTAGCATCTCTTCTGTGATATCCTGCCTAAGAAACAAACCTTGAATCTAATAACAGGGAAACATCATACAAATTGCAAAACATTCTAAAAAGTCAAGGTCAGGGGAAGTAATTTTGATATTGTTTCAAAAGAAAAAGAAAAAATTCTTGTTTTGTAACTTCGGACTAATTCTTTTTGTCAAGCTATTACAAAATCCACTGTAGTAAACGTATAACTAGTTTTTAGAGGTGTATTTGTCATAAAAAAAGCTATCATTGATTCTTAAATTTTCTCTGTTTTCTTCAAATCCAAGTCAGTTTTAAATCCATAATATACACTCTTTCCTCATTATTTACAGATTTTATATTTGGAATTTGACTACTTGCTAAAATTTATTTCTAATCTCAAAATCAATACTCAAAACCCTTTCACAGTCATTCATGGCTGTGTGCAAAGCAAGAACAGCTGGGGTCACTAGATGCACATGTTCCCAGCTGAAGTCGAGCCAGGTGCTCTGCCTTCTTGTTTCACCTCTTATACTGTAAACAAGCGTTCAAGTCGCAATTTATTTAGTACCTCATTTTTCACATTTTTGTGCTTTTGGTTGGTGATTTCAGTTTAGGATGACCTCCAAGGGTAGTTCTAAAATTTTCTCTGGTGTTCCTAAGCACAGGAAGGCTGTGATGTGCCTAATGAAAAAGGAAATTGTGTGCTAGAATAGCTTTGTTCAGGCATGCGATATAGTGCTGTTGGCTGTGAGTGCAATGTTACTAAGTAGAAAATATATTTTTTAAAGGTGTCTATAAACAAAAGTACAAATAAAATAAGACAGTGTTTCATTGGTTTACAAAAAAGTTGTGGCCAAAGACTCACAGGAACCTAGCCCTTTATTTCCCTTTGGGGTGTGGTTCAGAGTTCACTAATTCAGTATTTACAGCAACTTTGTAGAACATGACTATGATGAATAAAAGAATCAGCTGTACTTTTAATAGTACTTTTAACTTTTAACAGTACTTTTAACATAAACTTCGGCTTCAGGTGACCAATAGCCAGACGAGCAGTTTGGGGGGGTGAGAGGATTCACCAGAGACAGGATGGGGAGCAGAACAGGCGGATCTACTGAAATACACTGCTGAGGGGAGCAGCTGGTGAGACAGGAGAGGTCTGCTGCACCATGTGGGAAGCTGCCTGGCCAGGGTTCGAACTCAAGCTGGCGATAGCTTGATCGTACTGAGACTTTAATGCCTGCACCACCAGGAAGGCCCCTGTTGCTTGAATTTTAAATTTCACTCAATAGTTAGAGCCTGGAACATACTAAAACAAAATTTAAAATTCAATGTAAAGGTCCCTTTCAAAGATACTCTGTGCTGTAGCCAGAATTAGGGAAACAGCAGTGCTTCCTGCACTGAGTCAGGCAGTTCAGAGGAACCAACAGTGCAAAGAAGATAATGCAAAGGATGGGCCATGGAGCAGGATGTAGTGAGCATATGTCCAGAAAGAACATTATCAGATTTCCAACAGTCTAAGGTTCAGATTTTCCTGTCATAGAACACAAATTATTAGGAAACATTAAAAATGTTGCCAAGATTGCTAATAAGGACTTTAACCTAAAATAGACATGCCAGTTAAAAAGTATTGCATAACATATACTTATACTAAAAAATGATTTTTTAGTTATCTGAAATTCAAATTAAGTGGTATCCTATATTTTTATTTGCTAAATCTGGCAACTCTAGCCTTACTTTCTTAAAAGTAAGTGTTGCAAAGGCATAAGAAGTGTGAATATCAAGCAGGTGTAAAGCTTGAAACTTAATAAAAAAATTTTTTTGAAGGGATTTTGGATGACAGTCCATGGAAGTATACAAAAATTTGTTTTCTTAAAGGGAGTTTAATTCAGCCTTTTTCAAAAGGAAAACTTGTTCATTGCTGATCTGTCTGATAACACTGGTCAACAAATTTTTACAAAAGTCATATAACTGAAATAAAATTAGTCATTTCCTATCAGTTTGTAAGTGTTCAACACAAATATGACAGTCAAATTCTAATTTTGGCTCTAGTTTCTTTTGTAATCTGTAATAAATTAATGTTTACATCACGAAATGCATGCCAATAGTAATAGGCCTACAGTTAATACCTGTAAAAAATCAAGTCATAGACTACTACTTAGATTTCTTCGCTTGTCTCTTGTACAGCTGTTCAGGAATAGAATAGATGGAAGACGATTTCCATTGTGCAAAAGCACAGCCTTAAGACTCAGTTTCGAAGAGTCTAGAAATAGTCTCCATTCTTGTGGGTCATGAGTGATTTCTAAGGCATTCAGGAGCCCTCAGCATTGGAACAGAATACCAGAGTACTTTCCTTTCTGAAGAAAGGCTGCAACTGCTGGTGGCACTTTCGATAGAAAGTAATTGTGACATCTTCTAGAAGATTCCATTGTTGGAGTCTTGATCCTAGCAATTCTGCCTTGTTCTTGGATAAGTCCAAATCACGAACCAGGTCATTTAGTTCTTCCTGTGTTAGCCTGTGTGGGGTTGATGATGCACCACACTGAAAATCTGTATTGCTGCATGCTGATGGAACAGGAGAAGAACAGGTCGGCTCACCCTTGTCCTCATCAGATGAATCAAGAGAATATTCTGCTGGAGGTTCTGGAATAGGAAGTCCCCCTCACCATGTGGAACTGGTCTCAATGCAGACGGAATGTTTGGGTAGACTATTCTCTACTTCTTTTGTTTTGTTATTCTGCCGGAAAGAGGAGGAACCAAGCAGAAGGAACAGTCTTTTATGTGGTTGTTGGCTCTCTCCATACCATGGGGACTACAAACGCATTGATGGTCTTTTGCCATTTAACCACTGTGGAAGCTGTGTTGTCTGTGTAGCACAGCATATATGCAGGTCCCAAGGCTTGTCTTGGTGACCAACCTTGCATCTGAAGTAAAGATGATAAGCCTTCTTCACTTGAGAAGTGATACTTTTCTTCTGATTGGCAAATGTCACTTCCCCACAAATAGAGCAGAAATCCTTCACACTAGTAATGCACTTTCGAGGCATTACTGTTCTGTAAAGTGCCTAACTGGATAAAATAATAACAGTTCTATGGAACAGTAGCTTCAACTGTCTCGCAGAAAGTCTGAAATATTTTCAATACTCAACCTTTCCGACAGGGCTTTCGATAGTGCACTGCTGACATCAGCATACTTCAGCAGCCACCTGGCAGTAGTATTGCATTGCATCAGAAAATGATGCAATCAACTCTGGATGATGTGTGTGATGGTATTATGCAATGCAATGCAATAGTACATCATTCAAGACTGATTTAGGATGTTGTTGCAGTCCTACTGGATAACTTTACACGGTGAAACATATAAAATGAAGTATATGAAATATCTTCAAAACGAGAGCTAATAAAAAATTTTCAGGGTTATATTCATGTTCAGCACACCAAGATACTACAGATTAGGGCCTTTTTAAGTCAGTAACGATCTCAGTGTTGACCAGTGTCATGAGATTGCTTTTGATTCTACTGTTGAAGTAGTTAAGATAGAAGAAAATAATGCCTAGCCTTTAAGGTGGTTTTTTTTTTTTAAAGATTTGTTTATTTTTGCATACAAGCTGGGTGTAGGCCAGAAGTGGTGGGTGGGGGGGCGGTGAGAGGATTCACCAGAGACAGAGTGGGGAGCAGAACAGGCAGAATGACTGAAATACACTGCTGAGGGGAGGAGCGGGTGAGGCAGGAGAGGTCTGCTGCACCATGTGGGAATCTCCCTGGCCGGTTACCGAACTTTTGCTGCAGTGGCTCTGGATAGCTTCATAGTGCTGTGCTTAACCCGTTGCGCCACCTGGGAGGCCCTAGCCTTTAAGTTTTATAGTTGGGATGAAGCATTTACTAGTAGAAGTAAAGGGAAACAAACTCACCTAGAGATTGAAGAAAGCCTGGTGCTAACAACCATCAAGCTCTAAACTTTGTTTAGTGGAGTTAGTGGCTATTGATTGACACAAATGCTATAAATCAACAAGGGCATAAGTCTGTGGCCTTTATTAAACATATATGACATGTTATTGCTCCTTACTCTTACCGATAATTATCCAAGGAGTAAAGTTAAAACTTGCTTGCCTCCTTGCTCCTCACCTTTGAAGAAATGTGACCCTTTATAGCTGTCTGTCATCTGCAGTGTTTTATTGTGACTATGTAAAATATTGGTCAAATAAAATTGATTTTCTCTTAGTTCATGTAACTAAAAAATACAATCCTTTTAAAAAAGTTTCACTGTTTGACATATACTTTATTACAGGCAGTGAGGTCGCTCAAGGAGACAATCGAAGACTGTTGGGACCAGGATGCAGAAGCTAGGCTTACTGCACAGTGTGCTGAGGAACGGATGGCTGAACTTATGTTGATATGGGAAAGAAACAAATCTGTGAGCCCAACAGTCAATCCAATGTCTACTGCTATGCAGAATGAGCGGTAAGAACTGAGGGGCTTGGCGTCTATCAGTCAGTATTGAAAACGGAGACCAATAGGGAACAGGAAAGAGATACTACTAAACCAGTCAAATAATGCAGCAGTTAACTCATGCTAATTAATGGAATGTTGTAAACGTCCTTAAATATTTCCATTCCTTTACTGAAGATTTTGTTTGGTGTAAGTGCAAAATGGATTCTGTTTTCTAACTGTCTGAAGATATAGTGAAAGGGATTATTCTTAGTCTTTTTCCATTAATGCTCCAACTCCCCTATATTAAAGGTAAAACATTTTCATAGTTACAGAAGTTCATAAGGAGATATAATCTTGTTTATCCTTTATTCCTCCTCCTCATGCCTTTTGCTTGTTGTTGTTTATTTTTTTTATAATGGAAATGTAATGATGAACTTGCCTACATAGCTAGAGTTTCCAGGCTTCCTATCCAGTGCCCTTTCTTACAGAGCATACTACTGTTTTTACGTGAAAGCAATTCATAACGTCTTTCTGTTCTACCATGGACATTATTTTATGAGACATTTCTTTATTAGAACTATGATTTTTGGTTCTAAATAAAGCACTTTTTAAAAAAATCCTAAAACTTGGAACTTTCAGACTGTATTATCTGTGTTTCTTTGTTCCATGTTTGGGGGTAAAAAAAATCATCCCACAAATTTGTCACTTTATCTAGTACTTGTTAAAATTTTTCAGAAAAGTATCCAGGAAAAGAATTACCAGAGAAAACTGAGATTAAAATACACTTGATATTTGAATAATTTCCTTTGCTACTTTCTGTTGCTCTAATTTCTAACAACAATCTGTTTTATGAAGTATGTGCAAAAAGGTGGGTTTTACACCTGTCATGTTTAGTTTGAATTAGTTTTCACATATAAACCTTTGTTCCTTATATATCAACAAGTCAAGGGAGGTAGAGACTAACAAGTCAAAATATAATTTTCTCACATACCTGAGAACAATCTTCTGCTTCCATCTCCCCTTACCTTTTTCTTCCCCCCATGTGCTCCTTTATGCTAGTTGTACCTCTCTCAAGAGTCAGTTACTTGTATTTTAAGTGTTTTCAAACTTTTCTGGAATGGTAAGAAACCCTTGATGTTTTCCCTTGCTCTGCCATTTTTGCCTTTTCTGACATTCAGCTCTATCCCCTTCATGCTTCTCCTCATGTTTAGTCATTGCTAAATGGTTTACCCTAAATCATAGTTCATCCAAATGACTCTTACCCTTCATGCCTGTTTAGCTTCCTTTTTTAATTCAATTAACACTTTTCTCCATCCCCCTCCTGTCCTTCCCCTCATAACGTCATCAGTCTTCTGTCTTAGCACTTTTCTTCTTTGACAGCTGCTTTTCTTTTAAAACGTTGTGTCTATTAATGTTTTAGTAAAAGCTACCCCTGGCTTTTATTTTAACCTGATTTTAAGTAACATAAATATATTACAGTGTGATGCTCAAGAATTATCACTCTCAAAGTGTGAAGATAATTCTAAAGAACTCTTGCTAACTGGAAAGTAATTCTGAATCTTTGATCCTTTATCTGAGTGTCACATTCTGCCTTATCACTTTCATTTCATTCTACTCCAGGAAGATATGTTCTATTGTTAGACTGTGCTTCTTAGTGGAAGCACTTTGGAACAACATAAAAGCATGTTCTTTTTACCATTTGGCCTTTGGGACTTAACTGTTAACTTATTTGTGGAATAGCCATTATGTATCTAGAATTAGGAGAGTGCATAAGAAAGATGCACCACCATTCCTCCTCTCATAAAGCTTTGTGTTTGGCTTTGCAAGTACACAGTTCATAAAGATATATTTGGTAATGCTAAAAAACTGTAGGGGAGATTTTTCAACTATCTCATGTGAACCAAAATAATCAACATCTACAAAAGTCATATTTAGATTCAGAGTAGCCTTAAATATCTAAATTTCAATAGACTTAAGTCATATTAACTTATCATTTGAAAGTTATTGACACCAAATATTTGATTAGAATATTTAAATAACCTCTAGAATAATATAGGTAAGTAAATAAAAAGTAGTTCACACATTAAAATCGGAGGTGTTAAACCAGGAGAGTCAACTTGTCATAAATTTATTTTCTCAACGTGACACTTCTTTTCTTTCTTTAAAGAAACCTGTCACACAATAGGCGTGTGCCAAAGATTGGCCCTTACCCAGATTATTCGTCTTCCTCATACATTGAAGACTCTCTCCATCACACTGACAGCATTGTGAAGAATATTTCCTCTGAACATTCGATGTCCAGCACACCTTTGACTATAGGGGAAAAGAACCGAAACTCAATTAACTATGAACGTCAGCAAGCACAAGCTCGAATCCCTAGCCCTGAAACAAGCGTCACCAGCCTGTCGACCAACACAACAACCACAAACACCACTGGCCTCACTCCTAGCACTGGCATGACCACTATATCTGAGATGCCATATCCAGATGAAACAAATCTGCATGCCACAAATGTTTCACAGTCAATGGGGCCAACCCCTGTCTGCTTACAACTGACGGAAGAAGACTTGGAGACGAACAAGCTGGACCCAAAAGAAGTTGATAAGAACCTTAAGGAAAGTTCTGATGAGAATCTTATGGAGCATTCTCTCAAACAGTTCAGTGGGCCAGATCCACTGAGCAGTACCAGTTCTAGCTTGCTTTACCCACTCATAAAGCTGGCAGTAGAAGTGACTGGACAGCAGGACTTCACACATGCTGCAAATGGCCAAGCATGTTTAATTCCTGATGTCCCGCCTGCTCAGATCTATCCTCTCCCCAAGCAACAGAACCTTCCTAAGAGACCTACTAGTTTGCCTTTAAACACCAAAAATTCAACAAAGGAACCCCGGCTGAAGTTCGGCAGCAAGCACAAATCAAACCTGAAACAAGTAGAAACTGGGGTTGCCAAGATGAATACAATCAATGCTGCAGAACCTCATGTGGTGACAGTCACCATGAATGGTGTGGCAGGTAGAAACCACAATGTTAACTCCCTTGCTGCCACTACCCAGTATGCCAATGGGGCAGTACCATCTGGCCAGATATCCAACACGGTGGCACATAGGGCCCAGGAGATGCTACAGAATCAATTTATTGGTGAGGACACCCGGCTGAATATTAACTCCAGTCCTGACGAGCATGAACCTTTACTGCGACGAGAACAACAGGCTGGCCATGATGAAGGTGTTCTGGACCGTCTAGTGGACAGGAGGGAACGGCCACTGGAAGGTGGCCGAACTAATTCCAATAATAACAACAGTAATCCATGTTCAGAGCAAGATGTTCTTGTTACACAGGGTGTTCCAAGCACAGTGGCAGATCCAGGACCATCAAAGCCCAGAAGAGCACAGAGGCCTAATTCTCTGGATCTTTCAGCTACAAATGTCCTAGATGGCAGCAGTATGCAGTGTAAGTAGGGGGCCTTTAATCTCTTCTGTTTGTCTCTAGAGATCACTTAACTGACTACTTAGAATCAGATTATGTTTTAACTAGTAGTTATATATCTTTATCACTTTTGGAAATAAAATACGCCATTTGGTTGAACCTCAAAAGTAATTAGACAACTATAAAGAAATAAAGTTTTTTTTGTTGTAGCTAATTAAAATTCAATGTCTTGATCATTAGAATAATTATCATTTTAATATGTGCCTTATGTAGCTGTTGGTTTATGATTAAGTAAATACTCACCAATTTAGAAACCCCTAGTAAAACGATGCCAGCATAGTTTATTGCACATATTAATATATACACATTTATATTTTATTAGACTAATCTTAATAAATTTTCAGATTTATTCAAAGTTTATTATTCTCTGATCCATTCAAATTTCAGAGAAAATTCAGAGAAGTCACTATGAAGAAACTGTAAAGTTGTTCTCCATTTTTTAGTGTCATCTTTTTCAAGTTATGTCTCCTGTAGTATTGTACCATGGGCCCCATAGCAACTCAAACAAATAGCTTGACACTTGATTTCTAGCCCTAAAGAGATTATAACACAAGAAAGGAGAACTCACCAAATTTTTAACAGTCATCATTACAAATGATTTTTTCTCTTTAAGATTTACACTTAGGGAAAAAAATTATGTTTTGTGGTATTGTCAAGGACTACAAAATGTGCTAAAGAGATTTAGCTCTCAAAAATCAATCAGTGGAATCTAACCTCTTGTTTGAGTGGCATGTATTATAGACCAGTTTGCAAACCCATAAGGGCAGGGCTTGTATCAATGAAACATCTTACTAGTGTAGGAAGGGGGGGTTACAAGAAAATTGTCCTCTCGTATTTCTGCCATTCTTTTGAAAAATATTGTATGTCTGTTGCCTTTGCATAAGCACTCTGACCACAAAGTAGAAAGCTTAAATGAATTTGCCAAGTTAGGATCTCTACCAGTAACCAAAGGATTGAGAATGTAGCTGAGAACTTTGCATTTTCTCCTCTCTTTGCTTTTTGTATTTGATCTATATTTTCTCTCTTGCCTTGTAGAATAACTCAACCAGTTATAAAAACACTGGGCTCTCAGAATCTCAACAATAAGTTGGTTAAATTTTGCTTAGTAAAATATAACCTGACATCATGAATTTCAAAGAATATCCATTAGCACCTTCTGCAGATACTGGTTTGATCTGTTCTCAAGTTACAGCTCTAACTCTTTACGTCTTAGTATTTCATTGACATTAGTTCTTTTTTCTGTACTTTTGTTTTTAATAGGTGAGTCAACACAAGATGGCAAATCAGGATCTGGTGAAAAGATCAAGAAACGTGTGAAAACTCCCTATTCTCTTAAGCGGTGGCGCCCCTCCACCTGGGTCATTTCCACCGAACCACTGGACTGTGAGGTCAACAACAATGGCAGTGACAAGGCAGTTCATTCCAAATCCAGCACCGCTGTTTACCTTGCAGAAGGAGGCACTGCCACAACCATGGTCTCTAAAGATATAGGAATGAACTGTCTGTGAAATGTTTTCAGGCCTATGGAGTGAAGTTATTTTTTGCATCACTTAAATGTGCAGAAGATATTGAAACAAAACAAAACAAAACTGCTTTATCTTCCTGTCAGTACCCCCTCCCACCCCTGCCACAAGGACTTGCTTTAAATAGATTTCAGCTATGCAGAAAAATTTAGCTTATGCTTCCATATTTTTTAATTTTGTTTTTTTAAGTTTTGCACTTTTATTTAGTCTTGCTAAAGTTATATTTGTCTGTTATGACCACAGAATTATATGTGTGTGTATCAAAAGTGGTCTCAAAATATTTTTTTAAAAAAAAAAGCAAAAACAATGTATTGCTGATAATCAGTTTGGACCAGTTTCTAAAGGTCATTAAAACAGAAGCAAATTAAGACAGGTTTGACTGCAGTGGTGTCTGGTATCCATGTTTTATTTCTGGGCACAAGCTAGTTTATATATTGATACCTTCTTGTACATACTATCTGTTGGACATTCTTTTCTCTTCTGTTGTGATTAAATGTGCAATAGTCCATAGGCCACAAATAAGCTTTCTTACAAGCTCTCTTCCTAACAGCACACATTCTTCCACAATATAAACATTTTTCTCCCTTGTCCTCCACACTTTTGGCAAGTCAGTTCTATTGACAGTGAATTTTGCACAGGAGAAAACAACTACCTGATTTCTTGCCTTCTCTCCTTATGGAGAGTACAGAAACATTGTCTCAAAGGGCTCTAAAGAAGGAATTACCAAAACCTAATTTGAAATGCCATTTCTTTTGACCTTCCATATCCTAATTGTTTCCTTCCAGGCATTTTAATAAACGTATTTGATTCTGGTTTTGGAAATTTATAAGAGCATAGAACAAATTAGAGGAAATCAAATATTTGTCCTTTTTTTTTTCATTTTATTTTATTTTTGTGTGTATGTTCATGTTCCATAACCATTTATTTAAGAAGCACATTTTTATCAGAAAACTTATAGAGCTATACTTATATGGAATTTGTAAGTAGGTAGTTGGTTAAGACAATATAGTGTTACAGACTTTTTTCCTCTGAATAGGGCATCTTTGACTCAAATACAATTATATTTTCAGTTTAAAATAAGTTCAGAAGTAATCCATGCTTTCAAACCCATAGTATCTTTTTATTCTCTTCCCAAGCAAACCCTGGTGACTTTATCTGAAAATGATTCCTCTCCCCGTGACCTAAAACACTGTGGAAAAATTATTCAACTGACACACCAAAGGAAGGATTGCTGCCAAACCTAGCTTTTTTGACTAGACTGAGACTTACCTCTCTTTCCAAACTGTGTGTTTCTTCCCTAATCTGTTTCATACTTCTTCTTTTGTGGGTTGTTCACATAATCTTCACATGACCTTTGATATGTGAATAGCACTTAGTTTTTTCCTAATATTAGCATTTACCTTTTAGTGAAAGTTTGTGTTCTAAATCCTTAAAATCATTTTTGTTAGTTTCCTTTGCTGCTTTAACCTTCTTTGAAATAATAACTTCTGCATGTGTTTTTTTTTTTAAAGAAAGCACTTTCTGTCAACAAGGATCTTTTTATAAGCACAAATTATTTTCTATCAGTTTGCAAACAATGATGATCTCACTTATTTTTCTCAGATTTTCAGAGTCCTTAATAGACATTAATTAATTCCTAAGAATTCTCTTTGGAGATAGTAAATTAAGAAGAAAGTACAAATCCCTAAATCTCATGAACTGGGTTTTTATCTCCTGAACAATATTTCTCATTCATATTCCTCTATCTTTGTAATTTAGCTAACAACAGACTAAATTTTCCAACTTGCCATCCAAAACTTGTGACTTAATTTATATATAAGCCTTTTCTTGTTCGATATATGCTATGATCTTAGGAGATGTTACACTTAACATTTGTTTAGCTGGATTGCTGAACAGAGTTTTGAATTCTTACAATTAAGATTATTTTACTAGTGCCCAGGATTTTCACTGTTTTTTTTCCTCCTTGCCTTTTTGTTTTATTGGCCCTTCTCTTGACTCACACCCTTAATTTATTTTCAGACTTCTGGCAAAAATTTTTTTTCATTTAATAATTTTTTTATGTATATAGCAAATTACTAATTTTCACTTAATTTTCTTGCCTTTAAATGTCTCTCAGTTGCATTTCTGGGTGTTACTTTCAAACATTTGTAAAACATTTAGGGTTTAAATAAGTTATATTCCCTCTCCAATTTTGAAGCATGAGGATAAATGAGCATTTAAGGCCTAACTGATCTTTTCCTGACAGGATAATAGTTACCTTACATTCTGGTTTACTTTGTGTTTGGGCCAGTTGACTGTAAATTTTCTGACTTTTTTTTTAAATAATAAAATGCTTTCAAAAATTAATATACCAATTAAAATAATTCCTAATAGTTTCCTATTTCACATAGGCATGTTTAATTTCTTCTGTTCACTTTTTAAGTAGACTCTTGAAAAAGTAGAAATAGAAAGTAGAAGTAATTTCAATAAATTTTAAGTTAAATTGTACATCAGATTAATTTACTTTAGAGTCTATAATATACATGCTAACAAAATAAATGAGTTAAATTACTTGCTAAATTTATTCATCTAATAACAAATGTTTCTTAAAACTAATATTTAACTGATATCACAAAATTTTGCATGTAGAAAAGCATTTGGATCCTTTTGAATAAAACACCATTTAATTAAAAAAAAATCAAAATTCTTTAGATAGAATTAGAAGTTCAAAAGAATCATCATAATTCCCATAACTGTCCTAATTGTATACTAGAACTGTCATTGAAAGAATGTATTTTGAACTATGGTTAGATAAAAATGATTTAATTATAATTCTTAAACAAATTTTCCCCATTTTTAAATTACATAACTAAAAAGGAAAATCCCATTGTCAACGTATAAAGTATGGAAGGTGAAATAATACTAATTGACCATTTGCTACATATTGACTACTGGGCTCTACATAGTCTATCTCTTTTAATTCTCATAATAACCATATAAAGATTATAGTTAAATGTTTCTTCTTTACAGATGAGGAAACTGGGATTAAGAGAAGCCAAGTAATTTAGCCTAACCCACCCAGACCAAGCTGAGATTTCGCACTAAGCTTGCCTCTCCACAGCTCTTTCATCTACATCGTACTGCCTACCCACCTGTATGATAGGATGTGTAATGTCCTAGCATTTTGTAAGAATTTATTCGTTATACTTCAGCACAATTGTGGCTTCTATATAAACAAACCAGATACCTTAATGACTTTAGAAGTTAGGCAAACCTAAGAAAATGTGTAGCCAGACATGCTGATTGTTACCTGAAATATAATTACTAATTCAAGACAAAATTCAACCCCACATTGTTATAATGAATCTTAAAATCAGTTCACTTCTTTTCACTCCTAACATTCTTTCTTAAGGTAAAGTGAAATTTGAGGGAAAAGGAAAGTTGATTTGTGCAAATAAACACTTTTTCCTAAGTTGATTCCATACTAGATTTAGAGGAATAACTTTGCATGAACTTTGAGTTTTATAAATCCTTTGACTCCATCTTGAAAATTTCTGCTTTTCGTCACTTTAGAAAATTTGCTAATTCGGAGAACTAATTGAGGAAGACTATAAGGTTTTTAATGTCCTCTTTATAAAGCATTTTGTATAGCTTCTAACATATATCCACTTGTTGCAGAAAATGTATGTTCTGAATGTGAAAGTAATTAAAGATAGGAAACACTCAAGTATCAGAGGGAATTGTCACAAAATTTGGCAAGTAATTTTATCTAGAATATTTTCAGCTTTGCCTTCTAAAGCCCAATGGAATACCTGGTAGTCCAGGATTTAAGATGGAAAAATACTGCAATAAGCTTCCTTTTTCCCCCCCACATTTATAGAAATGAATATTTCATCGGGGCTAGATAGCACCTAGAACTTGAGATTACATTATATTTCTATACAACCTTTTATAATTTATGTTCACTTACTGCAAATTATATGCTGGTTATTATTACACAACTGTTCATGGGTTACTTTATATGTTACTTTATCTTACAAGCTTGCTCTTTAAAGTTAGAATCTGTACACACATGTTAGTTGATTATCTAGACCAATTATTCTACAAATTGTGTAACACTCCCACATACACCCCTGGAGTGTTTTTTAGACTGGAATATTTCTAGAGATTCATCCTTCTACTGTCAGTTTGCTCTTCAGCAGATAAAATTGCATTTTAACTTTTAGATCCTGAACTATGCAAATGTTCATCAAAACTACATAGCGTGATCCTCTCCTAAATATACACCTTTATTGATTAAATCTGGCAAATCCCTGAGCCAGTTACACAAATGTTATTATCAAAAGGATGCCTTTTTCAGGTTCCCAGAAAAGAAAAACCCTAGGGTGCTCTGTTGCACCCACCCATAACTTTGCTTTGGCTTGATTATCTAACTTGCAATCTTCTGTGTCAGGGAAGTTTTCATATATATTCTGCTTCCCTCTGGTTTTGTTTTATATTCACTTCTCTTACCCAATATTGAAACAAAAAACGAGCAGTTGGTCATCCTCTTCAATACTGTGATTCTTCCATATGCTTCAGCCTTCTCAATTAATAATCTAAGTCTCAGTTTTTCAGACAAAATTGCTTTGGTTCCTTCAGCATTTCCTCCACAGCCCTATTTTTTAAATAACTTTATATTTAAGAACACCTAAGATTGTATTTTATGTTAATTTCAAATTCATTACTCAACTAATAGTTCAGTAGGATCGTTAAGAATTAAGATGTTACCGCTTGACAATGAATTCAACCATCAAATTGTCAGCAAATCAGCACTTAATTTGCATGTTATCTAACTTATTGTGAAGTCTTAGAATTTCATATTCTCATTAGTTACAATAAAAAGCCATGCATACAAAATTGTATATTGTTTTGCCATTCAACTTTTTAATTTATATTGCATCAAGCTTAGCATTATGATCGAACCACAATGTTTCACGTATTACTTTATATCAAGTATTAAACAATGAAATACTACCTTTCAAAAGCAAACCCTAAATAAGCAGATACTATCCATGAGCGTTTTTGCAGACCACTTTTGAAATACTGTTTTGCAACATAGACTGTACTATAACAACTTTCATTTAACTTGTAAGTGACTGGTTAAAGTTGAGTGTTTGTACAGATAAAGGAAAATTTAAGATTTTATCTCATGGCTAATACATTTAAAAAGTAAGTATGTCAAAAGAATTTATGCTGTATTTTAAAATTATGCCCAAATCTACCATATCTTGACAATTTTTATTCCATCATTATTGTGATGTTTGTAGTGTTACTGTTAAATGTTGTGACTCATTTTTTTAAATTTAAAATTTGGGTAGGAGAGAAGGAATCATTAAAATTAAACCACATCATTAGGGTGTCCAGTTTATGTTCAAAATTTTAGGCGAATTGTATTTTAAACTATAACGTGGTTTTCAAAAAATGTTTTAGAAGGCAACAAATGGTTTTTTCCATTTTGTATTTTTAGGTTGCAGAAACACTTCATGTTTTAGATTTGCTCTATAGACATAATATTACTTAAAAACTCAGGGCCCCTTTCATCCCTTTGCACATCAAAAAGCTTCAACTGGTAGCAAATAAGCAGTTAGATTCAGTTGAATATTTTAACATGTTTGTTACACACACAGTTCATTTAATGTTTCATCTTATGATTTGACTTAATTTACATTGACACTATCAGATTTCATTATTCATAAAAACTTGCCCAGTTCTTTAATTACCAAATAAAGGGAACTATAACTCAACTAATTGGCTACATGTTGCAGTGCATTTAGGCCTTAGAGTTGAAGCACTGTCTTCAAACCATTTCTGTTCCTTGGTTAATAGTTATACATGATGGGACAAATCATTTCATTTTGTTTTGATTTTTAATGGGAGAACTTAGGAAAGTAGTTACTCTGAGATTAAAATACTCTCATGAGGTAATTTAACATTATGAAACTATCTTCTAGAAGTGAACTAATGAGTTTATAGCCATAGTAAGAGCTTGGATGGTTTTGAGAAGGTAACCTATTTATCACATTGTCAGATCCAAATAGAATTTTTCTTTCAATCAGACAAGTTCAAACTCCAAGTAGGTATGCTGTGTATTTAACTTGAAGTTACCTGTAACCAGTCTCTTGTCTCAGACTCTCCATTTTATTACCAATCCTCTTAAGGTAGGGAAACACATTTTTAATAAAGCTTAACAAGAGAATTAAATTGCTACAAGATGCAGTTCAAAGATAGGTCCTGGTTTAAGATTGAATTGCTTGACTTCTGTGGCTTTCCTTTTTCTGGTCACATTTATTTATTTAAACAGTTTTTTATGCCTTGTTACATTTCCATGGAGATTATATTGTATAAGTGTTTGTATAAGCTGGAATCATCCTTAATTTTTTGTTGATAATTTTTCAAATGAAATAAGTCGATAATTGTAAAATACACTAACTCTTAGGGTGTTGTAGTAGCTGAAACATGGAGATATGTAGCTGCCCTGCTTTTTCTGAACAGACAGGAGAAACAAGCTACAGAGTATTCATTTCTGAGGATGCTTTTCTGGATTAAGAAAAGCTGAAAAATATTGGCAATTCCTCAGAACCCTCTTTCTTGTTAACGGGTATCTTTTGTTGGTGTGTTTTGCTCTTACATTACAGATAGATATGAATTTATGAATAATTACTTTCAGTTATTTTGCTTTTGTATAAGCCGTCTGAGACCTTGCTATGCTGTAAAAGTTGTGTTTGATGGATCAGTGTGAGTATGAAATAAAGCAAATCACTTTTCTTTTGTATTATCTATGGATGCCACTATGAAAGCTGACATTAAGCCACTAAAGAGTTTTCTATGAATAATTGTAAGTAAATGCTTTGATATATATAAACCTAAGTAAAGAGATTGTATTGCTACAGAGACATTGGAGAAGGAGATTTAAGACAGTTCTTTAGGTTTAAAAAAGGCTTGCTGTAAAATGGTGCATTATTCCATTTATTAAAGATCATATTAATGACAACAGTAATTGTATCTTTTTCTTTTTATGAGGTCACCAGAAATTTTGAATGTTAGTGTGATATTTAGGTATTTGGCACTAGAATAGTAAATGTTCTATCTAATAAAATTTTCTTTATTCAGTATAATACATTAAAAAAATCGACTAACGTTAGATAGTTGCATACCTAGTATATGCCAGGCACTGTTAGTTAATTTACACATTTTGTGTAAAATTCTCACAATGATCCTACAAAGTATATACTATTGTCCCCAGTTTATTAATTAAACTGTGATTCAGAGTAGTTAAACACCTTGCCCAAAGCCACAGGACTAGTGAAGATGAGACTCTAAAATATTTTCCATATTGCTTTGAACTCTAGTTTTCTAGCCTAGTTATGACAAGAGAAACTCAAAAATAAAGGTGGAAATGGTCCAGTAGGTAAATAAAGTAGCCAAGCACCTACATGAAATGTGAAGGAACTGACAAGCTACCGGACACGGAGACAACTGCCTGTACTGACCTAACATGTTTGTACTTCACATCATAAATAATCTCGGCAGGTAGATTTTTGTATTTTTAGAAGGCCCTTGTTAAAATTGAATATAATTGGTGAAAGCATTGATTTTGACTCTAAATTAAGGACTAATCTGATTAACCTTCCTCTTTATTATCTAGTGTATTTCAAATTAAAGGTCTAATTCTGTATTTGAGCAGTTTCATTCTGTTGTAGTGTTTTCTTCACTTTTTTGAAACTGAATCTTATTGCTTTACTGAGAGATACCAAAAAGTATGTTTCCTGCCCTTCAGGAACTTTATCTGTCTTCTGGAGGAGAGAAGTCCCGCCTAGGAAGTGGTTACATCCAAACAACATGACATGTAAGTGCTTCAATAAGTAATAAATTATATATCAATATGTGGTTGAAGAGTCAAGGAAGATGGCAGGTTTTAGGCTGAGAAAGTGGTTATTAAGTGAAGGCAGAATATTGAAGTGGCTATAAAAAATAGGAACAGCAACAACAAAACAAATCCCAAAAAACTGCAGAACCAGTAGGTCTGAATAGATAGTAAGACTTTTCAAAGTCCGACCCAGTTACTTGGACTTGAAGACAATAGGGAGATGGGTTTCCTAGGAACAACCTTGTTAAAAGCAATGGAGAAGTTTGGTTGGTAGGCAAGTAAGGTTACAAAGGATCATGACTGGACTGGGGGTTTAAGAGATTGCAATTTCCATTGTGACCAGAAAGTTCCTCATTCAGAGGGTCATCAAAAGAAAGTTTTTGAGCATAATGTGTAACAAACACTGTAGCAGGTAATAAAAGACACAATAATCTTCAAGTTCTCAGATTTGAAAGCAAATTGCAGACACAATAATCTTCAAGTTCTCAGATTTGAAAGCAAATTGCAGTATAGGTAGTAAGTACTGTGACAAAGTGAAAGCCCAGGGCATTACAGCAGTATAAGACAAGGATACCTAATCCAGTCATAACTGAGTCAGAGGCAGTTTCTCCTTTGGTGATAGCTTTCCTAACTCTCTTAAGTATATGTGAAAATTAGGAGATGAACAGTGGCCCTCTACGCAGAAGTTGTAGCACCCACAAACCCTTAGAAACCTCAGAGGCTGGGGCCTCCCTGGTGGCGCAATGGCTTAAGTCTCACTATGAAGCTATGCGCAGTCACTGCGGCACGAGTTCGATCTCCTGCTCCCTTCAGCAGTGTATTTCAGTCAATCTGCCTGTTCTGCTCCCTGCTTTGTCTCTGGTGAATCTTCTCCTCGTCCCCCACCCCCAACACCTCTAGCCTACACCCCAGCTTGTATGCAAAAATAAATCTTAAAAAAAAATAGGATTTGGGATGCTAAGTGGATGTATGGAAGAGATGACACAGAGGAAACTGAATGACCCAGATGGAACTACATCACGGAAGGGCTAGCACACTTCGCTAAAAGTTTGAGTTTATTCCGGAAGTTGATGGAAGAAATTAAGCAGGGAAGTTTCAAAATAGGTAACTTAGCTGGTAGTATAAACAATGGATTGAGAGGAAGGGAATTGAGAAACAAGAAGTTAGTATGGCACTGGTGAAAGATAAATGAACCCAATCCAAGGTTGAGGCAGTGACGTTGGAAGGAGGAATCTCTAACCCTGATTCACTCGGGGTTAAAGAGAATCAATGGGAACCTGTGAACCACTGAAATGAACATTGAAGAAGTAAAGACTGACTTCAGTTTTCTAATTTAGCAAAGAACTGATCATCCCTCAGAGAAATAAAAAAAATCTCAGAAAATGTGCAGTTTACAGAGGAGACTTTCTATAGATTTTAAAAATTGAACTATTTTGATTTATTCTGTCCTATTGTAATGTGTGTCCAAATGTTTGGCTCCCAAGATATTTGCAGATTGTTTCCACCAATTATCTGTAGATACGCTTCAAGAACAGAGCCTTCCTTAAGTAAGGCTTTGGGACTGAGTGTGTTATTAGACCAACTTATTGCACATAGTAATTTAGTAGGACATTTTGGGACTGCCCTGTTCTTGCTCTATAAAAATGAGTATCAACAGAGTTCTTACAAATGAACAACAGCAACAAAAAGATATCCTAAAATGGTGGGAAGACAATAAGGAAGTTGTGTTGATTGTAGATAACTGATTTTCAAAAAGAGCTACCCTTTTCTTACCCAGCACTCCCCTCTCCCAAAAAGTCTTCAAACAGCATAGCTTCTCAACCCTGGGGCTCTTCCCCCTCTATGTAATTAGGAAGGAAGAACCCAGAAAATATTTCCTACTCAAGGAAATAAGCATCACAAATGTGTGAGTATTTTTTTTTAATCAAAGAAAAGGGATATTTTCCTTCCTTCAACAACCTTTCCATAAATTGAGCCAATCATTTATGTAAGATGTCCTGGGAAATATACTCAAATTCTTAAGGATAAAATATTTAAGAAAACAAATTATTCTCTCTAGACATCATGCAAACTTGAGAACTACATTTTTTTAATTTTATTCAGTTTTTAAAGTAAAGTTTATTAAGTTATCTATGACACTGGCAATTTACAGCTCATGTTTATGAAAGTGAAAAAAGAAATTAGTAAAATTTTAAAGCTGATACCAAAATAATCTTTTTTTAGTTTTTCAAGTAGATTCTATTCAACATCAATTAATCAATCTTCATATTCCATCTGGGTTCTCTATGCTCTTAAAGTAATTTGAAGTTATTATGTAAGGTTTGCAGCATATCTTTAGGGTTAAAATTGGGCTGAAATGATACACAGAGAGAGAGGATGTACGGATTTTTTTATATATTTATATGTAATATGTATATTTATGTATGCAGAAAATTGTAAACGAATGAGTACCAGCATTACCCATAAATTACATTCAGTAGGCATGGTTTTAGAAAAGTGAATTATAGTAAGTGAGCTTTGAAAATAAGTCCTATGATGAAATAACTTTTATCGTTTTGTATTTTACGAGAGTGATTTTCCTCCTTGCTTTCTAAGTCATATTAATGAAACTGAAAATCAGGATTCCTTGGGTGGGTGAGTCTATGCATCACTTTTACCACTAGGCGGCTCTCATTTCACGTTCTAGGAACTAGTGGCCTCTTCCTCCTAGTCTCTTGTCAAATTTGGTTCCTGATGTTTGCTTATTGATTATGAGAAAGAAGCAGTGCAGGCTTTATGAATACTATTTTTGTTAGAAGAGTGCAATGCTTTCTACTGGCTGAGGTTTGGGCAGAAAGTCTAAGTTATCCCTTCTCTCTAAAACAACATAAATGCCAAAGCCGTGACTTAAACATGGGTTACTCTGTGACTTGACTCTACTGCAAGGAAACTTAATGTACAATTCCTGAGACACTGGAAGAGGTGGCTAATGCAGAGTTGTCCAAACATTTTCATAGAATGATAGTATTTGCCAGGATTCAATCGAGGTTTAGCAGGGTTCTGTGAAGTCACAAGCCAAATTAGGTTTTCGATTTTTAAACCATTTTGCCTTTGGCTTTCTAAATGGTCAAAAATAAATCAAAAAATAAATCAGCTTAATTTTTTTTAGGAAATAATTTTGATTGTGACTTTTTTCTTTTCTATCATTTTCTACCTTAAAATTACATTTTAGATATTCAGGATTGTTGAACAGCCTCAATATAACTCTGTATTGTACTAAGGAAAAAGAGGGACCCTTTTTTTTTCTATTTCTAAAGCATTTGTATTTTAGGTTTCCATTAAAATGGCATCAGATGTATAAACAGATAGGAAATTCCCCAACTTATTTGGAAATTTAGGTGGTAAATGCAACAATTGATACCTCTTTTACTAAATATGAAAATGAAGTGAGAGAGGAATGAAAAATTACTACGTTTGTCATGATAAACCAAAATACTCCAATGACCAGGCGAGTATCGACCTATTGGCTCAGATCTGACTTAACATAAATTTGTGTTACTTGTTCAGGAATGTTAGATAATTTCTAATATATATATTTAATTGAAATTGAGTCACTTTTTTCTCAAAGTATTGAAATTGTTTTCCCCTATCTTATAAGCAGCAATCTTTTGGGGTTTGAAGACTATGTCTACTGTAACTCACTAGTTCAAGATGTCCATGTGCTTTTAGGTAGGACTACTTTCCACATGAAGATTATTAACAACATCAAGAATGGTATCCTCACACAGACTGTGCAGGCAAGAACCAAAAGGACACTGATTTATTTTTGACCTATGAGAAAGCAGAAAGCTCCATCTTTTTAGAAGATTTACACAGAGATAGTTTATCTCCCCTAGCCCCAAATCTGATTTGAAAAAGTAAATAAATCAGAAGAAAAAATATTTTAATTACCAGTTTGTCTAAATTTTTAGAAACAGCCTTTCTTAAGTGATGGAGAATCTTAGTAAGTCGAGTTCTACTTAGAGCATACTCTTATTAATCAGATTACGTTTGATTTCCTGTATCACATCTCTCTGACATACAAAAGAGGAATGACTATAAGTCCAGTTCTCTAGGAAAGGAATAAAAACATAATGAATTTAAGGCTTAATTTAGCTAGCTGGTTGTGTTGTGTTTGGCCTGCATAATAATTAAAATTTTTTTTATTTGAATGGCTTTTAGGTGGGACCTGAGCGCTCCCCAAAGCCAGCAATTCCTAACTGTCTTTTACCAACAAGATTTATGCTTTTTTATTACCTTTCTAATCTTTGTAAGGTTCTGGACTGTGACCCTTCGTCCTGGAATTCCATCCCAGGTATAACATGGATCTAGCTAGCGTCTGAGGAAATGCTTGCGATATTGAAATAACTGGAGAGAAGAGTTGAATCTGGCATAAACTTTGAAGTAAGACAACTTGTTCCCTCTCTTCTGTTATGTGACTTTTTCTTCTTTTTTAAAGATTTATTTATGCATGCATGCAAGAACTGGGGTATAGGCCAGAGGTGTGGGGGTGGTGGTGGTAAGAGGATTCACCAGACACAGAGTGGGGAGGCGGATCTACTGTAATACACTGCTGAGGGGAGCAGTAGGCGAGACAGGAGAGGTCTGCTGTGCCATGTGGGTCATCTCCCTGGCTGGGCTGGTGATAGTTTCACAGTGCTAAGATTTAACCCCTTGTGTCACCAGGGAGGCCCTTTTTCTTATTTTTTAAGTCCACCATTACTGATTTCTTTTCTTTCCCCATCTCTCATTGAAACTTGTACATGAATAAGGGTCTAGTAGTACTCATGGGATAAATGACTACTTAAAATTTCTTTTCAGTTGTATTATCCTCTCCCAGTTTGCTTTACTTTCAACCAAAACCAGACTTTCATTATATCAGTATCACCCAGCCAGATGGAGTAATGGAATAATCAGAAATCACCCTCTACTTGAACCCTGCTTGGTTTTTATAGAGACTTCTCTTTCTTAATGCTTTTTTTTTTAAAAAGAAAGTTGGTAACAAAGATGGTCAGGAAAAGTAGAAAAGCAAGGCACTCTAGGAAAAAAGGAAAGGTAAAATGGAAGGAGTGTCAATTTAGCTTTTTAGAAAGCTAGGCCCAGGGAGAAGAGGCATTCAGAAATCATTTATTCCAAGTCAGGTCCCTTGCCAGGGCAAACTGAACCAGCGACCTGTATGGAGTTGAGTTACGCCTCCAAGGCCTGCCTCTGGGTCCTTGCTCCTCACAATCAAGACTTATTTTTTAATTTTTAAAACAATTTTGTGTTGAAGAACTGGGGTGTAGGTCAGAGGTTGGGGCTAGGTGGGGGGAAGTGTTGAGAGGATTCACAAGAGACAAAGCAGGGAGCAAAACTGGCAATCAAGACTTCTTTGCACTGTTTCTTACCTAAAATTTTTCTGGTTGTAATTGTGAAGTATGTATTCTTTTTGTTGCTCATATCTGTATCTCTGGTACAGATAATCTTTTCTGTGTCACATTTATCAAGCAAATTAATATGCACTTGTATAATTTGAGAGGGTGAGAAGAAAACTGTAAATTCAAGCAATATAAGCATTGTTGATTTTCTAGAAATTAACAGTTTGTCTTTGTATCATGTTATTGTTCTTTGCTCTTCCCGGCAGCTTTCTTAATAAGTCTCCACCCAAAAGCAAAATTTAAGAAGTACATTTCCACTATCTATCCTGTAACGTAAGTTAATAAGCTTCTCCCCCAAAACATAAAGGGGTAAATAGAAAAAAAATTAACTCTTCAGCTTAAAAAAGGAAAAAATAAATTCTTATTAATCTTGCTTCCTTTTTTTTTTTTTTTATTTGTACGTACAAGCTGGGGTACAGGCCAGAGCGCGGGGTGGTGAGAGAGTTCACCAGAGACAGAGTGGGGAGCAGAACAGGCAGATCAGAAATACACTGCTGAGGGGAGCATCAGGCGAGGCAGGAGAGGTCTGCCGCACCATGTAGGACTCTCCCTGGCTGGGTGTTGAACTCGCATCACGCTCTGCCAACAGCTCCACAGCGCAGCGCTCAACCGCTGCGCCACCAGGGAGGCCCTAATCTTGCTTCCTTTTTAAGTTTCAAAATTAATTGATTTGGACACTAATTCTATTTTTTTTTAAGATTTATTTATTTATACATACAAGCTAGGGTACAGGCCAGAGGCATGGGGCGGCGAGAGGGTCCACCAGAGACAGAGTGGGGAGCAGAACAGGCAGATCAGAAATACACTGCTGAGGGGAGCAGCGGGCGAGGCAGGAGAGGTCTGCCACACCATGTGGGATTCTCCCCGGCCGGGCGTCGAACTCCCATCGCGCGCTGCCGACAGCTCCACAGCACAGTGCTCAACCGATGCGCCACCAGGGAGGCCCCACTAATTCTATTTTTAAGATTACCTTTTAATGAAAACAGACAAAGCAAGAACTTCCTTTATAATTTAAACTTCCCTTATAATTTAATTTTTCCGGTAAGCTCCACCCTTGGCAGTACTGAAAAGTCTCATGAGTACTTACATCTCAAAGGTGTGAGCAAACACCCAAAGCCCCTTTGAAATTGAGATTAGGAACAGTATTTCCATGACTCTGTGGGTGTGGGTGTGTGTGTGTGTGTAGGTACGTGCAGTGTGCAAAGAGAAAAAGAGACAGACAAATTTAAGAGTGAGAAAACAAACAAACAAAAAGTGAGAAAACAGAAACAGTGACTGAAATTCATAAAACTCAAAGCCCAGAACTGCCTACAAGCGGTGGAAAAATCCATCTCACTTGCATGGTTACCTGGAAGCTGGAAGTGGTAACACAGAAGGAACCCACTGTCCTAGAAACAGAGAGGCGCAATCACAGAGGAAAGGAAGTGGTGGTTTGAATAAACTGCCTGCTCATTTTTGTTGGAAAATAGAAACTTTTCCCCAGGAACTAAAAGCTGCAGATTCAACTTTCTTCTCTGTTCTCACCGGTTGTACACGTGCTTTGGTAAACTCAGGTGCCTGCATTTCTAAAATGGGTGGATTACTTCACAGAATTTATGGGTCATTTAAAAATGGTTGCTTTGTGATTATGGTCTAGGCCAAACCTTGACTTCTTTGTCAAATTCTGTTAGGCATATTTTGCCTTTTGAAAAAATTTGATTTTATGGTCTTACAACTTCCATAAGTAGATTTACCGGGTGGAAATAAAGTTGTCACTGTCTTACTTAGTAAGTGGGCTGGTCATTTTGGAAAGAAATCCTTACATGTTAGGAATTTTTTTAATTGAAAAATTCATACATGCAACAGATATTTTTTGATCACCAACCAAGATTGTTATGTATAACATATTTTGAAAACTTGAGCAGATCAACTTTTAGCTCCCCTTCTCTATATAATGAACTTATTTTTAAATTAAAGTCATGATATAAAATAAGCAATAATAATGGCCAGGAAAAAAAACAACATGAGAGCGAAAATTTCATTTCATTGAATTTTGAATATATTATCAAGACAGTAAGAAGTAAATAAAATAAGTATCACAGGACAGAAAAAAAAAGTGATTAATTTAATTTACTTTAATCCATTTTTTGAAAAAAATAAAAAACTCAAAGCCTATATGGTCTGTTGCAGAGATGAATAATGATATTTTAGCTATTTACATAATAATTTAAAAATAAATTTCAATTTTAAAAATATTCAAATTCAGTAAAATATTTCATTTATAAACTAGACTATGCACTCACCAAATAAAAATGCTACATCTTGTAGTGTGCGCTGCTTCACTATTAAAAATTTTGCATACAAATGAAACATTAAATGACCACATAAAATAAGGATAGAATTATTCTGTATCTTAATCTCTATAATCATGTATGCCCATTTATTTTGAATCTGGTGTTTAAATTCGAGAACATATAGTACTACAGTGGTCTGAGCAATGAAGTGCTCCCAAAATGAGTGAAAATATTTCTAAACTGTGGAGGACTTACTCTGGAAATGACTGTTTATAGTTGAGTCTGCATGTCTTGAGAGCTGCTGTATAACTGGAATGTCTCCAAATTAACTTTTATGTAAAACAAAATGTTTATTTAAGCATAAGTAGTACAAATGTGCTAACTTGAAGTTTGCATTAGTGAAAATTGGTCATAGCAACAATTATTACAGAACTTATATCAACAAAAGAAGGGGGATATTCTATCACTAACATTGTTTAGAATTAAAGACTCCTGTTGATAATAAAAAGACCAGCTATAGTTGGCTTGTACTAATTTTAAATGCCTCTGCTTACTGCATGAACTTCACAGTGAGGATCATGCCACTGCCTGCCTTTGCCACACAGCTGTCTCCTCGGCACCAGCCGTGGTTTCAGGTGTTGGCATGCCATGTTAGGGGGACAGATGGCATCCTCTTCTCTTGGACCTTCTGTGTTAGTGGGAGAGATCTATAGACAATAAGTGAACAAATAAGACTTTACAAAATGCAAAGGGCTATTAAGGAAATAAACTAGATCCAGAGACATAGAGCAACATGAAGCTTATTGAGCAAAGTGGTAAAGGAAAGGTTTTGGTGACTGATGAGCAGAGGCAGAAAGGTGTGAACTGAAGCTGGAAGATAAATAGAAGAGTTTGACTTTCCTCCAAAGTATGGGGGAAAAAAGCCCCTCAAGTTTTAAACAGTGGAGTGATATAAATTTATGTTTCAAAACGCTTATTCTGGCTGCTGTGTGGAGAACAGATAGAATTATGACAAGAATAGAAGCCAGAAGTCCTGTTAGATTTTTTTTTTTTCTGATCCTGGAGAACCAGTAATGGTAACTTGGCCTCAAAAGGTGGCAACAGTAATGGAAAGAATAGTAAGATATGTTTGCAGTAGGAGTGAATGAAAGCGAGGAACTAGCTGTGCATTTCATCAAGAACAATACCCACATATCTGGCTTTGTGGAACTAGGAGAATGGTTGTGGCTTTTACTTAAATAGAAGTTTGATGGAAATAAGTTTCCAAAGAATGACTTGGTCCAACATATATCTCTCCCTGAGTTGTTTATTTGTTTTTGTTTTTTTTTTTTTTTTAGTTTTTTAGAACAGGAAAGGCAGATTTATTAAATATACTGCAGAGGGACTCCCTGGTGGCACAACAAGTTAAGTGCAGCACTATGAAGCTATCCAGAGCCACTGCAGCATGAGTTCGATACCTGGCCAGGGAGATTCCCACATGGCACAGCAGACCTCTTCTGCCTCGCCCGCTGCTCCCCTCAGCAGTGTACGTTGGTCGATCTGCCTGTTCTGCTCCCTACTATCTCTGGTGAATCCTCTCACCACACCGTACCTCTGGCCTACAACCCAGCTTGTATGCATAAATAAATAAATCTTTACAATAAATAAATACACTGCTGAGAGGAGCAGTGGATGAGACAGGAGTGGTCGTCATTTCATTGTTTACTTTTTATTGCAGTCTTAGGTTTACAGCAAGTTGAATGGAAAATTCAGAGAATTCCCAACATATCTCCTGCCCTCTAACTCCACTACAGCCTCTCACAGCACCACCATCCTGTATCCAGTTGGTTACATTTGTTAAAATCACTGACTGTCTGGGGCCTCCCTGGTGGTGCAAGGGGTTAAGTCTCAGCACTATGAAGGTATCAGCACCAGGCCAGCACCAGCACTGAGTTCTCCCCAGCCAGGGAGCTGACCCACATGGTGCAGCAGACCTCTCCTGCCTCACCCGCTGCTCCCCTCAGCAGTGTATTTCAGCAGATCTGCCTGTTCTGCTCCCCACTCTGTCTCTGGTGAATACTCTCACCATCCCGTACCTCTGGCCTGCACCCCAACTCTTGTATGCATAAATAAAAATAAATCTTTAAAGAAAAAAATCAGTGACTCTACACAATGAATCTACACATCAGTGCACCACACTTCATCACTCCAAATTTGTAGTCTACATTAGGGTTCATCTTATATATTCTGTAGGTTTTAATTAATGGATGATGACATGTATTTACCATTATAAGATGATAAATGCAAACAGAATACTTTCACTGACCTAAAAGTCCTCTAGGATGTGCTTGTTTATCTCTCACTCCTTCTAACCCTTGGTAATCAATAATATTTTTACTGTCTCTTCAGTTTTGCATTTTCTAGAATATCACGGTGTTGGAATCATACAGTATGTTACCTTTTCAGATAGGTTTCTTTTTCTTCGTGATAAGCATTTAAATATCCCTTATGTCAGGCCTCCCTGGTGGCGCAGCAGGTTAAGTCTCAGCCTATGAAGCTATCCTCAGCCACTGCAGCACGAATTTGATCCCTGGCCAGGGAGAATCCACATGGCGGAGCAGACCTCTTCTGCCTCGCCTGCTGCTCCCCTCAGCAATGTACTTCAGTTGATCTGCCTGTTCTGCACCCTGCTCTCTCTGGTGAATCCTCTCACCACCCCACACCTCTGGCCTGCACCCCAGTTCTTGTATGCATAAATAAATCAATCTTTTAAAAATAAATAAATATCCCCTACGTCTTTTCATGACTTGATGTCTCATTTCTTTTTAAAGTTGAATAATATCCCATTGTATGGATGTAGCACAGTTTATTTATTCTTAGTTGACCTCTTGGTTGCTTCCAAGTCTTAGCAATTGTGAACAAAGCTGCTGTAAATATCTGTGTGCTGGTCTTTGAGAACATACAAGTTTTTAAATCTTTTGTGTAAATATGAGAGAGTACAACTGCTAGATTGTACGGTAAGAGTATTTTTAATTTATAAGAAACTTGCAGATTGACTTCCAAAGTGGCCTTCCCACTTTGTACCCCCATCAGCACTGAATGTTGCTCCATATCCTTGCCAACATTTGGAGAGGTCACCGTTCAAGCAGGTGTCTAGAGATATCTCATTGTTACTTTAATTTGCAATTACCTAATGACATCTGATATTGAGCATCTTTCCATTGCTTTTTTTGACATCTGTATATCTTCTCTAGTGAGGTGTCCAAATCTGTTTTATTATTTTATAATGAGGTTTGGTTTTTTATTGTTGAATTTTATTTATATATTTTGGATAAAGTTCTTTATCAGATATGTCTTTTGCAAATATTTTTTTCCCAGTCTGGTTTGTCTTCTCATTTTTTTTGATTAACTTTCAACTTTGTCTCTTCAAACTGCTGTCTCATGTAAGTTTTATTTTGTCAGATATAGAATCTTTTATGTTATGTTTCTCTTTTCTCTTTTAAAAGTGAATTATTTTGTTATTATAAAGCAATGTGTGTTCCTAAAGGAAAATTTGCAAAACACATACTTAGAAAAAAGGAGGAAAATTTCTAGCACTTAGAAGACTAGTAGATTCAGGAATATCTGGAAACCACACCCTAGGCCTAGCAATTTGACAATACATGTCAGAAGCTTAAAAAAGATATTTACCCTTTGAACCAACAATCCTTGTTTTGAAATGTATTCCAAGAAAATAATTGAATATGTGCCCAGAACATTAAATAAAAGGATGTTCCTAATTGAAAAAAAAAATAGAAAAAACCTTTATTACTTGGCTAGAACTGCCATAATTAAGTACCACAGCCTGGGTGACTTTAGCCACAGAAAGTTATTCCTCACATTCTGGAGATTAGATATCTGAGATCAAGGCATCAACAAGATTATTTTCTGCTGAGGTTTCTTTCCTTGACTTACAGACTGTCATCTTTTCTGTATCTCATATAGTCTTCCTCTATGTCTGTGTCTGAATTTCCTCTTTCATAAGGCTACAAAGTGACCACATTTTAAAGACAAATACCAGATGATTTCATCTATGTATTGGATATAAACAAAACAAAGGAACAGACAAAAACAAACCAGAAATGAGGCTACCAGAGTGGGAGAGGGAGAGTAGGAAAGAAAGAAGAGAGAGGACCCAAAGGACAGTGATGGATCATGGGTGCCTTGGCTGGTAGGTGTGTTTAATATACACCTGAAGAAGTGTGAACCTATGCCTCTGAATCTTATATGGTGTTGTAAGCCAGGGTTACCTCAGTAGTTCAAAAAACACAAGCCCTATCTCAATCTCTAAATATAATCCCATTCTGAGGCACTGAGGATTAGAATTTATATATGTGAATATGTGTGTGTGTATGTGTGTATGTGTATATATGTATATATATGTGTGTATACACACACACATACACACACATACACCGTGATAAATTAAATTAATTAAGGGGACATAACAGAACCTAATCCAAGAATTGGAAATTAGTTAAATAAATTATGATGTGTTCACACAATTGGCATATCCATATATTCTAGTTTACTAATGAATTTTTAATACTATCATTAAAAATGTTACTAGAGGGCCTCCCTGGTGGCTCAAGGGTTTAAGTCTCAGCACTATGAAGCTATAGGCAGCCACAGCAGCACGAGTTCAATCCCCTGCGAGGCAGTGTCCCACTTGGTGCAGTAGACCTCTCCTGCCTTGCCTGCTGCTCCCCTCAGTGGTGTATTTCAGTGGATCTGCCTGTTCTGCTCCCCACTCTGTCTCTGCTGAATCCCTTCAAACGCCCTCACCCCGTTCTCACCCCAGCTCTTGTATGCATAAATGAATGTTTTTTTAAAAGTTACTAGAAATATATATGACATAGAAAGAATTTCATGAAGTATATTGCTCAGTGAAAATGAACAGACTGAAAAATAGTATATCAATCATTGATTCTTGTTCTTTCTGTGAAATACAATGTATATAAATGGACAGAAAAATAGATGGAAAATTAATGAAAATGTATTTGGGGGATAATACAGATAATTTTCCTTTATTTCTATTTACCTATTTATTGCTAAGCTAGATTTGAATTTTTTCACAAGTCTGCTGTGCAATATTTTAAAAGAAACTCCCCCATTACACAAACACCAACTTTCCCCTACAAAGGTAAGTTCTACCTTATGCCTAAAACATGTCTTAGAGAATGATTCTCTGATCATATAGTTTTCCTTTAGCCATTATCTGTTCTCTGGGTGCTAAAGAGAGTTTCAGTAGACTATGGAAACTTACTCAATGTTCTCTGCTGTTTTTCTTTGTTTCTGCATAATAAGGTCCTGTTCATTTAATGTGTGATGAAGTTCAGTGAACTTTTATTCCTTTTTAGAGGCCATTTGGAAATGCTTTTGTTTATCATAAATCATTGCTAAAGCCTGTGACATTATGATTGACATACATCTTTGTGTAAAACTTATGATTAAACAGACTCTGAACTCTACTTTCAAACTTGTATAGAAAAGTTTTTAAAGGGATGGATTTGCAAAATGAGAGGAAGGTGAATGTGTTCAAGCCTTGATTGCTATGGTTTCTGGCTTAGAAGGCAATGGGTGCCTAGTTCTAGCTCATTTATGGGAGAATTGACTGTAGGCATTTTTCTCTTAAAGTCAGTTATTTTTTTTGGAGGATGGGTCTACCACTCCAGTTATTTTCCTATAGGCCTGCTTTCTCCTTTCCCCTAGTTCTGTAGCATTGGTAATTTACATACAAAATAGGTAGCTTGAATAAAAGCATAACATTTATCTTAAGACAATAAATTAATTCCAGGTTACCTGTGTAGATGGCTCCACAAGTTAAGCTTTTACTTTGCATAATATACCTTTATGACCATTAACAGTGTTATTTGGTGAACTGAAATGCAGCTACTCCCATGGTTGTTATATGGAGTCGTGATTGTTTAACCTCATTTAACCTGCATAACTAGTTAGCATGCAACAATAGCAGAATTCCCAAGTTTTATAGTAGAGGGGATTTCTGGTATTAAGCACTTCGCTTACACCTCTGGTGTGTCTTGAGAATTGCCTTAGAATTGAGAATTCTTCGCAAAGGAAAGAGTTTAAGCTCTGGGAATGTAATAAGATTCCCAAGAGAGAATACTGTGTGTAGTGAGGTTTCAGAAGAAATTCAAGGACAAAGTGTATGTTTAGGCATAGAAAAGCAGCAAAGACAACATAGAAAAATGGAGGAAAGGCAGGAGGAGAACCAGGATAGTGTTGGAAATTTTTAGAAAGTTATAAAGACAGAATTTCAAAGACGAAAGAATTGATGGACAACAGTGACAGATCTCAGAGAAGTAGAGGGAAGAGTTCAGAGAGGGAGAGACTATTTGGAAAGTTAGTTAGAAAAGCTAAACAGGGGCCTCCCTGGTGGCGCAGCGGTTGAGCGCTGCACTGTGGCGCTGTCGGCAGCGCGCAATGCGGGTTTGATGCCCAGCACCAGGAGAATCCCACATGGCGTGGCAGACCTCTCCTGCCTCCCCCGCTGCTCCCCTCAGCAGTGGATTTCTGATCTTCCTGTTCTGCTCCCTGCTCTGTCTCTGGTGAGCCCTCTCGCTGCCCCACGCCTCTGGCCTGTACCCAAGCTTGTATAAATAAATCTTTAAAAAAAAAAAAAAGAAAAGAAAAGCTAAACAACAAAGATTATTTATATGAGTAGAATTAAAGGAGTAAGAAAGCTTCATTAGTTACATGAAAGGGAAGGTTAATAAAGAGATATAATAGGAAAAAATATTCAGATTAAAATTTTTCCAATCAATTCTCTTAATGTTAGTATTTCAGCATTTACTTTTATTTTCATATTATATAGCACATGTTTCATACATCACTACTTGCACTCAATTTCTTTGAAATATTTACACCAACTTATCCATTTTTTAGAACAGAATAATGGGCATGCCCTCCAGAGTACTAGCATTTTGTTTTGATCAAGGATAAAATTTGAGTCATTTACTACTTGCATCTATTTAGAAGAGTCTTAGCAGACAGTTTTGATGTCATACTATCTGACCGACCACACTCCTGGCCAGTAAACATGAATTAAGTTTGCTCTTCAGGAAGGTTCTGACAATGACTGGTCAGTCTTTACTACTTGTAATACTTGGGAATTGGTGGCAATGTGAGAAGGGCCAAGAAACCAGGAAGCTGCTTACCAAGGTTCCTATGGCAAACCCTCCCAAACAGACTGGATTTTGTTTGAGCTTTGGTCAGACCTAGATAATACTTAGATAAGAGGTTATTTGTGAATACAGAGTCTTATAGGTCTTTCTGAACAGCATGGGCCCTGTCTTCTTTGTCTTGAGAATCCTAGGCCTTGCATTGAACAGACACTTAATAAATGATCAGTAAATGTTGATTGAATTCACAATCAACCAACTCCTTCTCATTAACCTCATTATATGTATATTTTTCTGTTGCTAATATGCAATGTGATAAAATTCTATTGATGTCATGAGGCTTTAATACTGCTCTAATATTATCCTAATATATTAGAGATGAAAGTGACCTTAGAAATCATTTACCATAGAGTGCCTTTGTTTTATAGATGTAAAAATTGAGGCCCAGGGAAGTTCAATGACTTTTTAAAGCTAGTTAGTGGTAAAGAAGGAAGGAGAATCCAGGTCCTTCTAGTTCCCAGTCATTGCCAAATATCTCTTAAGTTTTTCCTTTTTCTTCTTTCTCTCTTTCTTTACCTGCTTCCCCCCACCCTCCAATTTGGACATGAAGTCAACATTTAAATAAGATTACTTGGAACTTCTTAGGAAAAAAAGGGTTCTTTTGTTGTGACGCAGAATGGTGAAAGTGGAAGCATCATACTTTTATCTTTCTGGAAGGGTGTTATGTTTACTCAGTGTCTCTGAGCTTTAGCTTGAAGCCTTGCCCAAGTGCAAACAACTTTACTGCTCAGGGGATGTACCTTGCACTGGAAAGTCAGGGGACCTAAGCTCTTGCTTTGGCTGTCACCACTTCTGTGGCCTGGGAAAGCCTCTCTGGAGCTCTCAGTCCCTCATTTGTAAAATTTAGAATTTGGGTTATCTGAGCTCTAAAATGCTTTTGACTCTAAAATCCTCTGATACGACCTGTTTCCACTCCTGAATCATGAGGGCTCTAAAATTATTTCCACCTTTAAATTAAAAGCCACACCTAAGCACTGTGGAATTTGATCAACCTTACCTTTTTGTGTGAATGTCGACAGGCCTTCTCTGGTTTGTTTGGGATAATTGGAATGATTTAGTTTTCATTTCAATGATTTCAGTTACTACCTTCCATTTGTCATCCTACCAAAGCAGTAATTGGCACATGGTTAAAGGGGATCTATGACTCAGTTCCTTGGGGTCCTTTTTCAAGTGTTTCTTTGAAATCTCTCAACCTCCTTCCCTCTATCACTCATTCAGAGTTGGATGGGATCCATGGATCCTATCTTCCTTTGCTTCTCATGAAAATGGGAGAGAGGTCATAGGCTCTTCTCAGGATCAGGGAGTTGCATGGATGGGGGAACATTTTCTCTAAGTAGAGGGAGGGAAAGCTGCCAGGTTGCTGACTCCACTATAGCAGGTGACATGGAGTTAGTTGCAACCTGACTCCTCTCTCCACTGTGGGGTTAGTGTTGTGTTGTCTAGGCAAAGTCCTTTGGACATGTCATGGCAGCCGATCCCTTCCCTTCTTCTGCCTGCATGCCTACACACCCAGGAATGGAGAATCAAGAGATCAGCTTTCTGGCTGCTGTTGAAAGGATGCCTTGTTTGTGAGAGGCAAGAGGCCTGCCTCATTCTGAAAATTGCCCTGATGTGCAAAGCTGCAGAACTCATAGTTATTTGTTACCTGCACTTAAGGAGCATGAGCCCAGTGTCACATTACTTTGTTTCAAACAGACTTTTCTTTTTCCATCCACTGTTTCTCACCATCAATCACTCAGCAGCATTTATGAAACATTTGCCTTAAGCATGAAGGAAAGATTGAAAAGGAAGAAAAACCATGATCTCTGGCATTGAGGACTAAAAGTTGCTGAGATAAGACTGGAGAATGCATGAAAACACTAAGCACTACAAAGGCAAGTACAAATGAATGTAACACAGAATATTTTCAGACATGCATAAGAATTCATTGCCATGATCAACCTTGGGTAGAGTTAGCCAGAGAAGGCTTCAGAGAAGAGTAGTCACTGCAAATTTAATTGAAGATATTAAGATACTTATCTAGAGAATCCAGAGACAATTTTATAAAGGATTTAAGTCATTAAAGAAAATCCCACAGAAGCATAAACTAAAAAAAAAAAATCACACGACATGCTGTGTGGAAATGGCATGAGCACAGATGGGAGGAGGAAGTTCAACAGGGGAACTTGCAGGAAGAATATCTGAAAAATATCCACGCTGAGGAACTTGGATCTTATAAAATTTGCCACGGGGAGTCACTGAAGGCTCTTGAGAATGGAAATGGTGTAGGAAATTGTCTGAGGGACAATAATTTTCCTATTACATATAAACTAATGTGGAAAAGTTAGTGGCAGGGCCCAGCTTAGAGCTGCAGCTGTGGAAATGAAGTGCAGATGAACTGAAGTGATGGGATGGAACCAATTAGCAGAGTTTGACCTTGGCTTGGACAATAATAATAGCCGACATTCACTAAGTGCCTTCCATGTGCGGAGTCTGAAAACTTGTTCCGTGAATTAATGAGTTCAAACCTCAACAGAATTGTGTAAAAGGAAGTTAAATAACTTACTCCAGGCCATGCAGCTATACGTGAGAAATTTTAATTTGAATCCAGATATTCTGATTCCAAAGCCACTTAACTGTGATGCTAGACTGCATCTCTGAAATCAAGAGTAAGGAAGAATCTTACCCTAGTGCAGCAACTGAGAGCATAGCCTCTAGACTATTCAGACTCCCTGGGATGTCATCCTGCCTATGATACTTCCTAGCTATACACTCCTGACAGTCCACTTAAAACTCCACCCTCTTTTCCTCACCCATGAAAAGTTGAACTATAGTACCAATGTATAGGGCTGCTATAAATATATAAATATAATAAAATATAATATGCTACATTATAGCTATATATAGTATGCTATATTATATGAAATATAAAATATTTTATATTATATAAAATATAATATAAAAGTATATAATGTACAGTACTCAGGCAAGGGATTTGCAAATAGCGAATGTTCAAGAAATGTTAACTATCAATAAAATCGTTATTATCATCCTGTCTTAGAACCTGCCAGGATACGTAGTAATTGCAAGGATTAGAAAAGAGGGGAGGCCTCCCTGGTGGCCCAATGGGTTAAGTCTCAGCATTATGAAGCTATCCGTGGCCACTGCAGCATGAGTTCGATCCCGGCCAGGGAGTTTCCCATATGGTGCAGCAGACCTCTCCTGACTCGCTCACTGCTCCCCTCCGCAGTGTGCTTCAGTAGATCTGCCTGTTCTGCTCCCCACTCTGTCTCTGATGGATCATCTCACCACCCCACACCTCTGGCCTGCACCCCAGTTCTTGTATGCACAAATAAATAAATCTTTAAAAACACAAAAAAGAGGGGAATTTGGTTTAAGATTATTTACAAAGGACTCACAAATCCTTTGCTTTTGAGTTACAAGAAGATTTAGGGATCAACAGAATCATATTAAGGGCAGTGATGAGGAATTGGGGGAAGTTCTTAAGACAACATTTAATTGAAAATGCCAGTTTTACAGAGCATTGGAGAAAAATCATTCTAGAAGCAAGGGTAATTATACAACTATCAAATCTGTAAGTTATATACCTGAAACAAAAATAATGTCACATGCCAATTACACTTTAACAAAAACTTTTTTGAAAAAGATGTGCGAGAAAGGGAAGAAGTTAAGTCTTTGGTTAGTGTAGAGCTTAGTGGGTTGTGGGCAGGGAGGACTGAGATTGCATTTTATTAACTTATATATTGAGAATGAATCTAACTTTCCTTTTGGTTTTCTCTTTTTCATCCTCATTATTATAGACTATTCACATAATGACAAGTAATCTATGCTGCAATTCTTCCTCAGAGCTGTATGTGCTTAAATGGGGTTAGGGAAGATTTTCAAAGATCATTGCTTTAAAAAAGAACAAAACACAATAACATGATTAGTGATCGTCATTGCTCATAGATCAGAGATCTGCTAGTTCTCTGAAATCCTCTTCTCCCTAAAGAGATCTCCAAAAAGAGGTCTTTGTGCTCCACTGTGTAATAACTATTTAGGAGCTGAGTCAAACAAGGAGTCTTATTTTAGTTTTCTAAATAACCAAGTCTGGGCAGGCCTATGTTTTCACTAAATGGGAGGGATAAGTGGTTAAGTGTGTTCACATGTGAGCTGTCTTAAGTCATCCTACAGTTAGGGATAGCTCATTTAATTCTCCCAAATGACTGGAGACTGCAAACATGGGGCAAGTAGTGATTGGGATCTCTGCCCTTTGAATTTACTCTGTATTCTGGCATGGCTAAGTGATACTGAGAAAAGATAACTGGGATCATGGTGATATTAATGCTTTTAAAATTACTCTCACAAATATTTATCGACCATGGTATTTTTATAGAACACAGTGTCTGGTACATACTAGAAGTGCACATTTTGGTGACTCTGAACCAGTGTTTGAACTATAATTTGCCAGCATACAGCAATTAACTGTATTCTTCAGGCAAAATTCCACAATATCTACAGAGTGAAAGGATAGGTAAGAAGGAATGACTAAATACAATGTAGATTGGATATAGTTCCTTTCTTCTGTTTCCCTGTAAGAAACAGAAGAAATTTGTTTCCTGGCTCCAGTTCAGCAAGGGCAAAGTAATTGCTATAACATAGCAATGACTGGTGTCTGTGAGCTCATGTTGAGTGGTTGTCATAGAATTTGAAAGGGCAAGGCATATGTCATGGACCAGTCCTCAACTATCTCCGTCAAGCTGTCACCATAGAGACAGAAAACTTACAAACTTCCTTATAATCATTTTGGAAGGGAAATGTCTATTTCTAACTGAGACTTGGCCTCGCTGGAATAGAGTTTAAAAAGAGCTTCTTACTGTCTGCTACATAGTGAGGAATTTAGTTCAAAATATGGAGTAACCTTATGTGGTAAGATCATCAGCAAATTAACAAAAAAAATGAACTTAGATTAGCACAGAGCTAGATCCTACGTTTTAGTTATGACTTAGATACAGCTTAGAAACTCTAGAAGTTACTTATCTTCATGCTCTGTGGCCTGCCTCTCTGTGGGGTGTGGTTGAATAATCTCTTGCCTTTATTATGCTCAACACTGACAGAGCAGTCACCACCCTGAGATCAGATCTCCCACAGTTAAGTCATAAAGTCAAATATCAGTTACAAAAAAGAATCTGGTTTAAGCAATTTTTTTTAGCTGCATTTCCTTAAGTCCTTATAGATAAATAAGACCAAGCATGCCTTTATGTTTCCATTTTTGTCTCTATAGCAGTACCAAATCAAATTGCTTCTTTGGAGAATCTAATTTTGTTTTCTAGAAAGATGAGAAATTTACTCTATCAAATAGTCAATGTTAGCACTAATTCTGAAACCTAGTAGGACCCATGGAAAAGAAGAATTTCTGTAAGTCTGCTTTACCTCTTGGAACATTAATTATATAAGGAAAGCACTTTATTAAACTCTGCTGACATTTAAAGCTTCTAAAATGCATTTTCTTGGTACTTTTAAAACACATTAGACATTTTTCTTTGGATGCTTCCAAAATTGCATTAGAATCTATCAAATTTGAAAATACATACCCTTAGCTACCATGGTTTCACTTCAAGGAATTTCTTTCCAAAAATATCTCATTAAATGAAAGTCCATTCCGAACTTGAGGCTGCTCAGCCTAATTCTTGGATTTGACTCCATGAGCGCCAGCCAAGAGACTGACAGATTCTCTTTGGGAAAAATTTAACAGCACAAGAAAAGAAGTAGAGGGGTACCAGCTTGATGACCTCAACGTGTCACATTCACCTCGTGTGGTTCAGAGTAGAGATTTTTATGAAGGGACTGTTTAAGGCAATGTGAGCAGGAAGGATTAAGGAAACAAACAAAATGGTATAGGGTCCAGCAACAATGAGAAGCTGTCATGTTCTCAGGGCTAATGGGGAAAATTTGGAGGAGTAGTGTAAATGGAGCCTGATAAGAACTGGAGCTCAGAAGGAAGGGTCGCCCATTGGGAGACAAAGCCACTGCATGACAGGTAAAGCGCTCCATGGGGGAAATAGCTGGGGAAAATATTCCGACTTCTCTCTTTTCCTAACATCTGATCTCATATTGACTAAACCTAAGTGAAACCTGCCAGGGTAGACTGGGTGATATAATCTATAGTCCACAGGGGTCATTCTTTCAAGGCAGGGAGGGGTAGGGATAGCATGTGAAGAGAAATAAGTTATTAAAGAATATACAAAATTTTCCTAGCTGGAAAATATCTGGGGTCCATCCCAGGAAATTAAAAAAATAAAAAGAAAAGAAAAACCAAAAAACTCTACATAAGACATGACATAATGAAATTTCAGAACACCATTAACAAAGAGAAGATCCTAAAGGTTTCTAGGGAAAAAACAGACCATATGTAAAAGATCAGAAATCACATAGCTTTGGATTGATAAACAGCAACACTGAATGCTCTGTAAAGGCAGAGCCATGTTTTCAAACTTCTGAGGAAATACTCTCTCCAAGCCAAATCATCAATCAAGTGTAAGAATAAATAAGACACAAGCAAACATGCAATGTCTCAGAAACTTCAGCTTCTACACACCCTTTCTTAGGAAGCTATTACAAAACAAAGGCATGAATAAGGCCAAAAAAAAAAAAAGTTGGAAGATTCTGGATTGAGAGAACACACTATATGCACAGTCAGGAAGTGGAGGGAAACCCTGGGTTGAGCTAAGTAGATGCTCTAGAACATATCTGGTTTAAACAGCGCAAAAGGGTAGCTTCCTTGGGGCCTCTGTGGTGGCACATGGGGGTAAGTCTCAGCACTATGAACAGCACTATGTATGAAGCTATCAGCAGGACCTGCAGCACAGTTGAATCTGGCCCCGGAGCTAACCCACTTAGCGCAGCAGACCTCTCTGGGTTCGCCTGCTGCTCCTCTCAGTCTGCCTGTTCTGCTCCCAACTCTGTCTCTGGTGAATCTTCTCAATCCCCCTTCCCGCACCTCTGGCCTACACCCTGGCTCTTGTATGCATAAGTAAATAAAGCCTTTAAAAAAAAAAAGAGAAAGGATGGCTTCCTTAAGATATCTTGAAAGGGGGAAAAAACCCAACTAATCATTTTCAGAGAAGTTTAACAAATCTTTGGAAGGTTTGAGAAAGTGCAATGAAAATAAAGGCAATGACTTCTTAAGAAAATCAGGCTTCGAATGCTATTTGATTTCTTAAGCTATTTATAAATATTGCAAAAGATATTTCACCATTGTATGCAAAATCAAAAGTTGAAAACGTCCACAGTACAAGATTGGTTAGTCTATGATACTCCCAAAAGATACACTGCTATATATCCCTTAACGGGAATGAACAAGAACCTATATATAAACTGAGTAAAAAGATGTTTAAAGAAAAAGACTAAGTTCAAAACTTGTATCCAAAGTGTGATCCCATTCTTTAAAGTAAAAAAAAAAAAAAAATTCTTAGAAACATATGTGGCTTTTTACATAGACAGTGAAGGACTGGAAAACTGTGGATTCTAATTTACTAATTAAATTTTTTTGTATTGAATTGTTTATAAAGAGGATGGACTTTGTATCCTCAGAAAAATCAACACTGCTGAATTATTAATAAAATTACTTTGGGACTTAGGAATCAATTTTTCCATACCTTCAGTTAACAATATTCATCTATCAAACTATTGTGTTTGGTATTGGAGACAGAGATTAAAAAAAATATATTTCCTGCCTTCAATTTTATCACAGTTTAGTCGAATGATTTTTAAACTGCCCTGTGCTCCAGGGTAGAATAAATGCTTGATCTGACTTTTGTTGTAGAAATATATTTTTAAACCTGTAATAAAAATAAATTACTTTAATATAATAAATTTTAATACTTTGGGACCACCACTAGTTAATGGCTACTGTCAGGAAAACTGTATATTTATGTAGCTATCAGCATTAACTTTTCCCTGCCATTTCTGAGCATACTCGAATCTATTGTAAACATGTCATTATTTTGAAAGGTTGCATCTTTACACTGGCCTTTTAAAAATCTATGCTGTATATACACACCTATAACAAAATCTGTAGGTAACTATGTGACTCTAGCATGTATGCGTTGAATACGGTCAATATATGGCAAAGTTCAAGTTTGGGTTTAATATACATTCTTACATGCAGTAACAAATGCATGTATAAACATATCAAGTAGGGTGTAGATAGGCTTTTGCAGATCCTTAGATTTAGAGCTTTTCGGGTTTTTTTGTTTGATTTTTTTTGTATTTTATTTTTTTCCATTTTAATATAATTTATTTATATATATTTTACAAAATTGTTTTTTCTTCTTTCTTTCTTTCTTCTTCTTCTTCTTTTTCTTCTTCTTCTTTTTTTTTACAATGTCTGCTTTCTTTTCTCAGGTATAGTCCCTGTAGAATTTCCACCACCAACTCACCCGTGCACCATCACCATAGTCCCTTGTGCTCTTCCCACCCTTGTTTTGATCCCTCTGGCTCCCTCTCCCCTTCAGAATGTCTGTGAATTCTGGTTGTCTGTTTATTTTTGTTTTGTTGTGTTGTGTTTATTATCGTTGTTGTTGTTCCCCCCCTTATTTTGTTCCCCTATATTTCTCCTATAAGTGAAACCATCCAATATTTTTCTTTTTCCTTCTGACTTATTTCACTGAGCATAATCCCTTCTAGCTCCATTCATGTTGTTGCAAGTGTCATGAGTTTATCTTTTTTGATTGCCAAATAGTATTCCATTGTGTATATGTACCACAACTTCTTGACCCAGTTACCTATTTGGGGGCATTGGGCTGTTTCCAAGTCTTACCTATTATAAATAGTGCTGCAGTAAACATAAGGGTGCAGGTTTCTTTTGAACTAATGTTTCTGTGTCCTTTGGGTAAATCTCTAGAAGTGGAATTGCTGGGTCATATGGTAGCTCCATGAATTACATTTTAAGACATATTTTATGGACACGTTCAAACAGATATAAAGTAAACAACAGAATAATGAACAATTCTATACTTATCATCCAGGTTTAACAATGATCAACATTCTGCCAGTCTTGTGTCATCCAAATCTCCATGTTTCCCATTTGCTTGTTTTTTCCAATAAACATATTCCATTGCTATTTCAAATTTCTGAATCTGCCTAGTTGAAGAGTAATTAAAAGAATACTGTCACCATTTGTAATTATCTTTGTTGATGAAGATTTTTCCCTCAGTATTATTCAATATGAACAAAATACAGAAATATTTTGGACACTGAAGAGCGTTTATCACTTATAAATACTGATTTCAAATTTTAGTGTTCACCAAAATAACCTGTTTTTTGATACTAATTTTTATGTTAAAATATGCTTTAAATACTTTAAAATATATGCTTTAAAAACTAAATATGCTTTAAAAACGTCAAAAATAGTTCAAAAAATATGCATAAAGACAAACATGTTTCTATCACTACCCCTCCCAGTTCCTCTTTCCAGAGGCCAGTTTCGTGGGAGAATTTCCAGAAGTACTCTGCGTGCACATACAAGCATATACATAGCATAATCCTTAAAGAAAAAAGAAAAGCCCAATTGACAGTGTATGCTTTTCTATACCTGCCTTTGTTCAGTTAATGTGTCTTTTAATAGTAGATTGAACAGTTTCTGAAAAGATACAAAACTGCTGGTATAATGGGAACATGTCTCTGCCAGCACAATATCAATTAACAAAGGGAGTAGGGAGCCAATATCTATCTTGCTTTTGGGAATTGGGAAAGGTCATCTGTTTAAGCTGAATCTTGATGAAAAGCTTGCATAGCAGTAAAGTAGATTGTTTTAAGTGGTAATACTCATCAATTCCAAACCCAACTGATTGGTTTTTCTTTCTTCACAGCATATGTTAATTGGTAAGCCCAAAATATCTAGCACAGTCTGTTTATTATGGTGAGAGAAGGCTAAAATGTGGACCAGAAGATCTGGGTTCCAGTCGTAGGCAGCAACATGTACTCTCTTTAGTTTCCTCATTTACACAGTATTTGCTGAGACTATCTGCTGAACTAAAAAACCACCCTATGGCAAAAGCAGACTCACCCTGGAGTTAACAGATATGGGCTTAAAATCATAGTTTTGCCATTGTCAATGTACAGTTGCTCAACTATTCATTCCGTTGATAGGAAATTAGTGAGTATGGGCCGTATGCTGGACACTGTGCTAAGCATGAGGATACAAGGGTGTACAAGACAGGCATGTTTCTGAGCATTTTACTAACGCCTAGAAGTAGTGGTAAATCCACCCACACAACTGCAAATAACATCTATATGCTGGAAATTCCCAAATGTGTGCCTCCTGGCCTGACCTCTCTCTACTTGAATCTTATATACAGTCATTTATGATAACTTCTTTTCAACATCTAAGTAATTCATAAGAAACATAATATTGTTGTTGTTTTTTTAATCATAAGGCTGTTCTTCCCTCCTCTCTTCCCCTTCTCTGCAAACAGATCACTGTTGACCAAAGCGTTCAATCTGCAGATCTGGGGGACTTCCCTCACTCTGCCCCCTCACAAATTAGCTCTGCCTCGAAGGTAGATATAGAATCTACCCAACTATTTTCCTCTCTGCTATCCCCTTACTCAGATTTCTTTGTGACAGACTCCTCGTGATTTTCCTTGCTTCTTCCTGCTCTCTTACAAACTGTTCTCCACACAATGACCAAAAATGGATTTCCAGCATGAAAACAAAGGCAACAATAGGACAACAAATACACAAAACTGAAAATGTAAGTTTTCTTTAATTCTTACACTTTTGGGGGATGATTTTACCCAAGGTTCTGGGAATTCTGTTGTGATGATTGGGATAAATTGGTAGATGCAAAATAGCAAAGTCAGAAAGGATACGTTGATTTACCTGCAAGAGCAGGGTGTTATTCCAGGAACAGAATGAACTTTTACAGGTGAGAAAATGAGGACAAAGAAAGAAGAGTTAGGTCCAGCTCTGGCCTAGGTTTTGGGAGATACTATTTAGAAAGAAGATGAGAATGGAGACAGTTGCTGTGCTGTGATGAGTAAAACTTAGATTGATAGATCCAAATTATTTTTATCATGCTTACTGAGATTCATGCACAGTAATTTCCTCCTTGTGCTTATTTCATAGATTTCAGTAAACATTAGATGGCTTTTCATTTTTATTTTTGGTATCTGTTCTTTCTTTTGAATGACACAGTCTGCTGATACAGGCAATGTATGATCTCAGTTTTATCTAAAATTACCATTGCACATAGACTTAAATCTGAATCTCTTACCAGGGCATAAACGTTTTTAAATCATGTAGCCTCTGTCTACCTCTCCAGTTTTATCTTTAAACTACTCTCCTTTGCTGACACTGGTCTTCCTTCAGTTCCTTCAACACAGAGAGCTCTTTCATTTCTTACTCACTACATAGTAATTCCGTTTGGAATGTTCTTTTAATGGATGGGTCATCCTTATTTTTTAGGTCTTATCTTAAATATCACCTTTTCAGAAAGGTCTTTTTCCATCCAGCAGAGTTTGGATTGCTCTCTTTCATGGCCCTCTATGGTTCCTTTTATAGAACTTGGCAATTTGGAATTTATTCACGTGTGTAGGTATGGAAGTGTACCAACATGCCTATTTTGTTCAGTATCTGTCTCCAGTAAATGTAAGTCCAATAGGACAGGAAGTGGTGAGTTTATTCATTGCTGTAGAACCAATGCCTCTCACAGTGCTTTGCACATGATTGGCTGTCAATAAATATTGGCTGAGAGAATGAGCAAGCTCTTGTAGAGCTTGATATTGAAATGAAAATGTAGATTCTGGTTTAAAAATCATGTTATGATGACTACAATGGGCAGTAGGGTATGGTAAGCCCAAGGAATTTGATTTGAGGGAGGAGCAAGACAATTCATGTTTTGCTGACCTGAAAACTGAGCAGGGCCTGGCCAACTGATGAGAGTGAGGAGTGTTCCAGGCAGAGGAAGTAAGTGTGAAGGCCTTAGGATGAGAGTATGGAGTATTTGGGGGAAGTCAAAGACCAGTAGGGCTGGTGGCTAGAGAGAAAGAGATGGGTCTATGGGATGTGTGGTCAGTCTCAGGCTTGGGAGTTTCATCCTAAGAGAAATGAAGAGTTTTAGGTAGTAGAGTGAGGTGATTAAGTTGGCGAGGTTTTTTCCTACTTATCATCATACCTTTTACCCTTTTGACCCTCTTTCCCCCTCCCTTCCCTCTTAACCTCAGAAACTTCACTTTATGCATATCCACTAGTTTATAATGATTTTGCTTGGCCAATTCATTGTTATTATTCCTTATTTTATTGATCTATATGAAAATGTCCAATATTTGTCTTTATTTTTCTGACTTGCTTCACTACACACAATTCCCTTGCACTCTTTCCTTTGCTGTGAATGGTAGCATTTCATCTTTCCTTATGGCTGAATAGTATTCCACTATGTGGATAGACTACATCTTCTTTATCCAGTCCTCTACCACTGGGCATTCAGGTTGCTTCTAAGTCCTAGCTAATATAGATAATGCTGCAATAAACATTGTGGAGCATGTAATTTTTGACTCAATGATTTCATTAAGTTTGTGTTTTTATAGAACCATTATAAATGTATGGGTGATAGGTTATAAATGAAGAATGGGGAACATGGAGAAGTAGGGTGCTTGAAGGAGTCTGGGGCAGATACTAAACAGTTAAGTATAAGAGCACAGGTCAGAGCGGCGAGAAGAGATGGGTCTGGAGAAGAGTGGTGGATTCACAAATGAGTCAGAAGATAGTTAAGATATGGTGAGCGACTGGGTTTGCCTTCAGAGAGGGGGAGAGCCAAGATGATTTCCAGGGTTTTGATTTAGACACCTGAGTAGATAGTGGCAAAATTTTATTGACATAAGGGGAAACTCAAAAAGGAGCCAGTTGCTGGTGGTGGGTTAGTGGTGGGGAGAGGATAAATTCAGTTATGGACAAGGTTTAAGACACCTTATGAGATAAACAGGAGAGATGCAAAGCAGGCAGCTGAATAGATGACAATGTGATGGTCAGTGAAATTTTGAGCACAAGTGAAGCTATCAGGCTAGAGAAGACGTGGAGTGAAAGTTTTGAGATGGAATCCTGAGGTACTCTCCTGAGGTACCATTTAAGGGGTATCTTGAAAAGGGGCCAGCAAAAGGGACCAAGGTGTTATCCAGAATGTGTGTGCTATGGAAGGCCTGGATGAGATGCTCTAAGACAAGTCTCACTCAAGTAGTAGTCAGATTTTAAAAAGAGAACATCACTCAGCAATTTAAGCTTTATGAATTCTCTCCTTTTATTAGGAAATCATATATCAACATTTCTTGGAGGAAAAAAAACATACCTCCCCAATTCTGTTTTAAAAATGATTTTTATTTTCATATTAGTATTTTCAACATTTGTTTATAGTGCATAAACATTTTTGTATTATTGTATATACAATAGGTGCATTTTTTTGGTTTCATTTTTAAAGTGGAACAAAGGAATTAATGACCTCTTAATTACTATTTAGTGACTATATAATGCTCCATTAAATGATATTTTAGAGATTTATCAAAGGATAGGGCTGATTCTAACTCTCTAGGAAGATAAAAACTTAGGAATTCTCTAGGATAATAAACTTTCTTTAAAACTCACCCTCCTTTACTATAACAAAATGTTTTTAAGGAGTTAAAAAAGCAAACAGCCTACCAATACTTTTGTCTCCTGGAGTTTTAATACAGATAAACCAATTTCAATCTTGGAGAGAAAATGGAAAATCTGAATTATATCTCAGGGAAGAAGAGGGTTAAGCTAAAGGGAGATATGTTTATTTTATTGAAATACAAGGACTCTTCATAGATAAGCTAGCAAAGTGAAGGCCAATACATCACCTTGATGCACATTGTTTGCTTTGATTTTCAACAAAAGATAATGAAGGCAAGGGCAAGAATAAATGATGCTTTTATGCAGTCCCATTAAAACAGAGTGAAGAGTTCTAAGTTATCCAAGTGAGCTTTTATTTTTAGTGTTCCTTGGTGATTTTATAACCCAAAGTTTTATTTATAAGTCGTCACAAATATCCTTTAGTGCAAAAGGGGTTCAAATGGTTAATACTTGCTTCAGCTGAAATGTTGTCATTTGTTTAAAGTTAAGCCCTACAGGGCCTCCTTGGCAGTGCAATGAGTTAAGTCTCAGCCTATGAAGCTATCCAAGGCCACTGCAGCACGAGTTCAATCCCCGGCCAGGGAGCTTCCCACATAGCGCAGCAGACCTCTCCTGCGTTGCCCACTGCTCCCCTCAGCAGTGTACTTCAGTAGATTCACCGGTTCTGCTCCCCATTCTGTCTCTGGTGAGATCTCTCACCACCTCACTCCTCTGGTCTACACCCCAGTTCTTGTATGCATAAATAAATAAATCTTTAAAAAAAAACAAACAAACTTGGGCCTCCCTGGTGGCGCAGTGGTTGAGTGCTGTGCTGTGGAGCTGTCGGCAGCACGCGATGCGAGTTTGACGCCCAGCCAGGGAGAATCCCATGTGGTGCGGCAGACCTCTCCTGCCTCGCCCGCTGCTCCCCTTAGCAGTGGATTTCTGATCTGCCTGTTCTGCTCCCCACTCTGTCTCTGGTGAACCCTCTCGCCACCCCACGCCTCTGCCCTGTACCCCACTTGTATGTATAAATAAATAAATCTTTAAAAAAAAATTTTAAGCCCTAAACTGATGAATGAGGTAAACTGTCATTTTCTGGAATGTATGGTTTGAGTTTCTATAGGAAACATGACTAGAAGCAACAGGTGAACCCATTTAGGCAAGGACATTTTAACTCATTGCTCTAAAGAGTTCTATGCTGAATTCAATACCTTAGCTCAGAAAAGCAGAAGTTTCATGCCACCAACATCTAAGTCTGTAGTTTGGTGATTTTAAAATTAATTCTTACAAAGTCTAGGACACCAGGGTTTTTGAATTTCCTGTTTAATTCAGTAATTATGTTTTGAGTTTGTACTTGTGGCAGGTAAATCATCCATGACGTTCATATTTAAGGGTTACCCATAGTTTTAAGACCAGACTAGCCAACTGAAGGTGGGTTCTTGGGCTAAAGACTTGAGGCCTCTCTTTGTGGTGGGGGAGAGAGGCAGAGCAGTTTTCTGTGTCACATGGAGTCTTTGGAAATGTTGAGCAACTTCCCCACACCACATTCTCATTTAAGCCTTGGTTAATAATCACAACTGTATGAAGGAGATGGTGTTGTTTAACAGCATTTTACAGATAAAGAAACCGGTTAGTGACCTATCCAAGTTCGAAGATTAAGCTATCCAAATTCGAAGATTAAGCGGTGGATCTGAGACCTGAGTCTCTAGGTCTCAAAGGCTTTATTCACAGTGCACAGGACCCCATAAGGAGTTCAGTTCCAGAGTGAATCATACTGTGCTCTCCATTTACACATTTTTACAAGACAAAATTTGTCTAGAATGTACATCTAATGTAGTAGTAAAGGGAAAAGAGATCAAGGACGTGCAATTTATGGCCTGACAGGTTGCGTATGTAGGTTATAGGTCTACCATTTTGGGGGGTCTTGATGAGAAACCCCTATTGCTAATTGCTTGTCTGAGTTCTTCACAATACTAAAGATCTGTTTTTTCCACTAGACAAAAATGCCTTGTCCTGTTCTGTCTCAAGCAATGATTGTGAGGATCAGTAAGGCCCTTTATAAACTGTAAAACTTTTCAAACTGTCAGGTAGCAGCTACGTTTCCAAGGTATCAGAGAACTGTGAAGTAGTTGATTAAAATAAATCCTTGATTACCTGGGATACAGGAAAGTAGCAATAGTATTTGGTAACTGGGCGCCATAGAATCTAAAATCGTATCCTTATCAACAATTTTAACCTTGCTGAGATTTTATTCTTGTAGAGCTTAAAAAACAAACAATAAAGAGGTGTAAAATGCAGTAATATTAAATTTCTTCTCTTTTTGAACGCTGCCCAAACGTTAATAGAATTGGGACAGAACAAAAAGATTTTAAAAAATGCAAGAAAGATTAAGTACACGGTCTCTGTCTGTTAACATTGGGGTAAGGAAGAGTTATGGGGGAGACTTCAGGCATCCCGGGGGACGGCTCTGGCTCTGAGCGTTTCCATTGGTAACGTTCCAGGGCCTGAGACCCCAGGGCTCCCCCCAGTGGGAAGGGAAAGACGCGCGTGCCCAGACGCGCGCGTACACATTCTCACGTGTACACACACACACACACACACACACACACACACACACACACACACACACACGCGCGCGCGCGCGCGCACACTCCACATACACACGGCCTGTTTCCTCCGCTCCTCCTCCCCCCGGGGGGCGGGTCTCTTTCTCTTTAAAGAGCAGACGGTCTCCGCGCAAACCCAGGCTCTCTAAGGCCCCGGGGGTCCGGGACCCGAGCTGCGCGCAGCCAATGGGCGCCGTGGAGCGGCTAGAGCGCGGCTGACGCGGCACCAATGGGCGTCCGCGGGGGGCGGGGGCAGCGGAGGAGACACTATTGTTGATGAGGAGGAGCAGCGGCGGCGACGGCTGCACCACCTCATTGCTGCCGGCCGCGGCCCGGGCGCCCCTCGCACCCCGGATTCCCGCTTCGTCACCCCGTCGCAGGGGCCTTTCCTCCGGGCTCGAGAATCCTCCCTCTGCAACCCAACAACAACAAACCCCCCTCCCCCGTCTCGCCCAGTCACCGGGGAGGGGGGACCATGTCCCAGCGGGTGAGGCGCAATGGGTCCCCCACGCCGGCCGGCTCCCTCGGGGGCAGTGCGGTCGCCACGGCCGGGGGAGCCGGGAGCCGCCTGCAGCCCATGAGGGCGACGGTTCCGTTCCAGCTGAAGCAGCAGCAGCAACATGGCAGCCCCACGCGGAGCAACGGCGGCGGCGGCGGCAACAACAACGGCGGCTGCTGTGGTGGCGCCTCAGGCCCCTCTGGCGGCGGCGGCGGGGGCCCACGCACCGCCTCGCGCAGCACGAGCCCCACGCGCAGCGGTGGGAGTGCGGCCGCGCGTACCAGCCCCACGGTGGCCACGCAGACGGGCGCGTCCGGGACGTCCACGCGAGGCACCAGCCCCACGCGCGCCGCCGCGCCCGGGGCTCGCGGGAGCCCCCCGCGGCCGCAGCCCCCGCCTCCGCTGCTGGGCACCGTGTCGTCGCCCTGCTCGTCGCCCACCCACCTGTGGACGGGCGAGGTGAGCGCGGCCCCACCCCCAGCCCGCGTCCGGCACCGGAGGAGGTCCCCCGAGCAGAACCGAATCTCCCCGGAGAGAAGGAGCCCGAGCGCCCCGGTGTGCAAAGCAGGTACGTGCGGGCGGTCGCGCGGCGCGTGGGAGGCGGCGGGAAGGGGTCCGGGGCGCGCGTTGCTGCCGCGCGGGGATTGCGGTGCTGCTGGGGAACACTGGTAGCCAGGGGCGGGCTTGGGGGCGGGGCCCAGGGGTGCGGCTCCTCGCCTTCTCGGGTCCTGCCCCGCGCGCGCTCGGCTGCTCACCGCCGACCTCGTCTGCTCAGCCCGCAGCGCTCTGGTCCGCGTTGGTGGAGGAGGAGCCGCTAACCGTGCGCTTGGGCTTAGCAACGTGTGTTAATGATAAACCCGGGATTCTGGCCGCTCTCTGGTTACTGCTTACCCACCTTGGGGGGAGTGAGGCTGGGAGTGGTTTGCCACTTTGTTTTAGTGGCCTGGTTAATGGTAGTAGAGCTCAGGTCTTGCTGCTGAGTATTTCTCTTTCACCACACAGTTTCAGGACTGCATTAGCTTAACAGATTTGGATCCCTGAAGAGACATGAGGATAGGAGCTTGCTAGTATTGCCTAAGACTTGATAAATGGGTAGCAAGAAGTGAGAAATTAAGGTTCGTTTGGGAGGATTATGGGGTTGACTATCTGGCTGTACCTCTGATACATTGGTTTTGTGCTTATGATGTAAAACCATTTATTTGATTTCTAAAAAATCCAAGGTTTGCTTACTTTAGGGACCAAGAAATTGCTTTTCTCTATTCCTGGGAGCCTAATTGGGAAAGATCCTGAATGGAGCTGTTGGGTTCCACTGGAGTCATTCATAAGGAGTAACTTAGAAGAGAAATTCAGAGATAAGATTTACCATATGATTGCCTTCTTGTCAGAATCTAGTGAAAAAGGAATTGGGCCTTTTTTATTAATATATTAATACTGCCAACTTAGAGCTTGTTTTCCCTGTTTGGGAGATTTCTGTTAGAATCTTCAAGGTAGAATGACTGGGAATTACTTAGTTGGTTAGTACAGTACTCCCTAGCCAATAAGTCAGATGAAGTGACTTCAGGGTTTTCAGAAACGCAGGGAGTAGTATGAATCTTTCTTACTATTTATTTTATCAAAGATTTTAGACAATGGATATATTTTTGGGAGAGAAATGATCAACAATGTTTTCTAGTTAGGACAGGAATGCTATTTTAAACCTCCTGAAAACACAAAGTGTTTTTAAAAAACTTTGTCACAGGATGGAAATCCCATCCCTCTCAAATAATAGATGTACCTTCCTGTATTCCTATTATCAATAATGCGGTGGGTGATTTACCCACAAGTTCTCATTTTAACCTTTACAATAGCTTTTAGATAGGTTAAGTAACAAGTGATAAGAGTTGTGCTGGGTGGTACTCTAAAGTCATGTCGCTTGCGTTGTATCATGGAGTTAACGTCTTGATATATCAGATAGACCTGGGAAATACATGACACACCAAATTACATGTGCTTAGTTTTTGAAATAACTCTTTAAGGTATGTGATGAGTACAAAAGCTTCTGGAGCTTGCATATTGTGGCAGGTGGAAGTGAAGAAAAGCTGTTTAAGTGGGCAGAAGATGGAAGCAGTAGTGACAATGTGTGGAGGCAGATGCTCTTTTTAATCTCTAGAAGGGTGCTACCTTCCTGGATTTCAGTCTCTCTGTGCCAGCTCTTCATGTTTCTCCAACTTCCTTCTCTCAGATCTGTCATTCCATAGAGTATTCATGCTTTAAAATTAATACTCAGTAATCCCTCTCCCAGATGAATACCCAATATAAAAATAACTCTTATTCCTCTAGTGTAGTACTCTCAGTGGGGATACTGCCTGTTACTACATCATGCTGAAGTGAGTGATAACTTCTTTCCAAGAAGGTGTTCTTGCACTTTCATGCAGAGTGGGACAAACTGTTCTCAGATTTCAGGTCTGTATAGCACAAACTAGACCACTTGCTGGTTTGTTTTTTTCCCCCAGACTAAATCTGTAGAGCGAGAAAAGGGGAAAAAATGTTTTTTTAATAACTAGACTTCTTTTTTTGATTAAAGGGAGATTACTGCTAGTTTGCAGCCTCCGTGAGATATAGATTCTTACTGGTAAAGGGAAAGGCATTGTGTATATGGTTAACTTTATGACTCAGATTCCAGGGTCAATTTAGATCAGGCTGCCAGCTTCTAGGTGACCATCAGATGATCTGGATGCTGTAACTGTTACTCGGGATCCAGTATCTGAAGGTCCCTGAGTTGATGGCTTTAGGATTTGTAGAGGGGCATCCCTATTCTTCCAGATCCCTAGTGTACCCAGTTGCTTTATTCCCTTGGGTTAGAGCTGATCACTTAATAATCCAGAACTTCTTTCTCTTGACTTCTGTAAGGTAATACAGGCACCCATCCCTCACAGATACTTTAAAAAGGTGGGAACCTTCAGTAGTACCTGCCATTTCTATGGCAGTGTGTTTTGTCTTAGGAACTGAGGTAGGCTTAGAGAAACTAATGATAGATGAAATGACAGTGGGTTTTGTTTTTTGCCTTCACTCTTTTTGCCTGACTTAGTCTTAAATAAAATGTCAAGTAGATATATTACAAATGGAGAGATGACATAACAGATTAGGAACATAGGCTTTGGGTAGACAGTCATGGAATGAGTGGAATGGACAGTGGAATAGCTTTCTAACCCTTAGCTTTCTCATCTGTAAAATAAATGGTGATATCTACTTCATGTAGTGAAAAATACTTAGCACAGTAATATACAATAGTATGAAAGTTAGTTACTATATATAGTTTTGCTTCCAGTTTTGGTGGATATAACATAAATTGCCAGTAGTATTGGTTTGGTTTTTATGGCTGTATGAAACTTCAAATTGTAGAGAATGGTCTGTGAACATCCAAAACTGTTTCTCAGAGAGTGTTCCGTGGTTTATCTGATCAGAATTACTTAAATCTGGGATAAAAATCCAGGTTTCCAGGCCCTACTCCAGAACTTGAAAGGCCCCTGCCCTTGATCCCCTGTGATTGTGCTGTTCTGTAAAACTGAAAAACAGTTGCTAGAAGCCCCCATGGAAAACAGTTTGAAAACTTCTCACCAGAGAAAATGGCTTTAGTCTAGTATGTATAAAACTTACTTTTGCAGTGCAGCTGCTGTGTAAATAGCAATGCAGAGTGTACAACGATGAATGGTTGTATTCTTCCCAAATTTTCCCTACTTTGGATGCATTATGTTTTATATGAATTTAGTTGTGTTAGAGATGAATTTCTTTAGACTAATAAGCAGGAAGGTAGGCTACCTACAATATATTGTGTAATTTTTGACTGCTGCTTTCTAGTACTTTGTGAAGCACACAGCTTTAAGCCTGCATTGTTTCTCTAACATTTGGAGGATCACTGCTAACTTCACACCTTCAAGGGAATTCTTCCGTAATGTCTGTATTTTGAGTTGGAGATCAGGCAAAGTAGAATCTTACTATTCTATATGTTGGTTGGCAGAATTTGTATTTCATTAATTTTGACTCTGAAAACTTTGAACTAATCTGTCATTAAATGTGTAGCACAATACGTAAAAGACACAGGGAACTCCAGGGACCCACAGACCAGCCCTGTAAGACAGGTACATAAGCATATGATATGATGAGTGCTCCAGGCTCATAAAGAAGTGAATAGTGGATGAATATAGAAGTTCTCTTAGAGGATGTGGCTTTTGGTTTGGGTTGGAAAGAGAGGAACAGAATTTTAGAGAAGTGTGAAAATAATACACATCAAATTTAATCCTACATGACTTAAACTTAGAGTGTAGGATATTGGGAAGAGGAGAGGACAGTAGACAATGAATTTAGGAAAATAAGTTTTTAGAATTGTCTTTAATAAAATATATGAATTAGGATATATTCCATGGTTAATAACTCTAGAGCCAGACTGCTTGTGTTCAAGTTGTGGTATTACCACTTACTTACTAGCTGTTTAACTTTAGGCAAATTCATTTCATCTGTAAAAAAGGGATACCAGGGCCTCCCTGGTGGTGCATCAGGTTAAGTCTCTGCACTGTGAGGCTATCTGCAGCCACTGCAGCATGAGTTCGATCCTCAGCCAGGGAGCTTCTCACATGGCCCAGCAGACCTCCTGCCTCACCCGCTGCTTCCCTTAGCAGTGTGCTTCAGCAGATCTGCCTGTTCTGCTCCCCACTCTGTCTCTGGTCAGTCCTCTTACCACCACAGTCCTCTGGCCTACACCCCAGTTCTTGTATGCATAAATAAATCTTTAAAAAAAATGGGATACCAATTAAAATTACGGTGGAGGAATGTTAGATGGATAAAACCCTTGTTATCTATGGGTTGCTATAGGGAATCTCTCAATATTACCTGTTTTCTTAGAATTTTTTTCATCCCTACCATACAAGGGTTTAGGCATTGAAAGTTATTAATTATTAGTAGTATTTACATTCTTATAATGTGTAAGATTTTATGAATATTTAGGATGATTCGAGTATGAATTTAAGATGGGAGAGCATGGGGAATAGTAACTCACAAAGGCATTGAGCACATGAATTTACATGCAGTGGCATTGGGAATGGCAAGGATACGAAACTGGGGAGACTGATTTGGTGACGTAATGGATATGGGGATTCTAGAAAGGGGGAGTTAAAGATAATAACTTGGATGATGGTGTACTAATTGAGATAAGCAACACAGTAGAGAATGCAGGTTTAGGAAGAGAAAATGGGCTAAGTTCTAGACATACCTCATTGATGCTCAGGAATTCAGGTAATCTTATAGATTGTGGCAAATACAGTTTTTGAGATTGGATCTGGTTTGAACTGGGGACAGAAAAATGGAACTCATTTATTTCAGTTCTATAAGCACTCATTTAACACGTACTCACATGTTTGTGCTAGGTATTTACTATAGACAGTACTTGAAATGATTAATCACTGTGATGGTAAGATGATGGGGCAAATGCTGTGGCTAGACTTCTAGGGGAAAACAAACATTTTTAAGGGTAAAGGAAAAGCCATTGAAGAAGCTTGAGGATCTTGTAGGAGGAGTTGTGATAAGATAGTGTTGAGAAAGCCAAAGGTAAGATTGCATTTAAAGGAGATGGTAAAGACTTCCTAATTTTATGAAGAGAATAGTAGACTGACCCTGGAGAATAGACTTGCAGATTTGGCCCTTTGGTTGACCTCTGAAACAGTAGGTTGTGTAGCATGTTGGGGCACAAATAGAATTAAAGTGGTGGGTAAGAAGTAGAGGTAATGAGTATACCTTCTGTGAATTATAAATTATGCCATCGAAAGGAAAGAAAGTGGCAAAACAGGATGAAGAATTGAACTAAGGTTCATTTGTTTATTTGTAGGATGGGAACAACTTAATCATGTTTTAGAGGCTTGAGGAAAGAGTCACAGGATAATAATAGATTTCATGTGGAAGTAGATGGAGCAAGGTTATGGAAAATGTGAGAGGCAATGGGCTGTAGCACTTGGTAGAGTCTGGAAATCTAAGAAACAACTAAAGACACTTCTTTCCTTAGAATGGAAAGGGTATAAGGGTGGCTTAAGATGACAGATAATCAACAATAGAAGGGAAGGAAGTTAAAAAGTTAGCTACTTATAAATCTAAACTACTTGAAAAGAAAATAGCATGTTTATCTTAATAGTATATTTTTAAAATTTATTTTTATCAAAGTACACACACATAATTCAGAATGTCAACTAGCACTTCACTTAGAATCAAATAAAATATTCCCTTGCCACATCTCTCTCCACTCCTACTTCCTTGCTCCATGGAGACAACCATTTTCCATTCTTAGTGGTTTCTTCTGTTGTTTACCGACATATTTTCTGAAGAACATATTGATACTGTTCCTTATGGCAATCCTCCCCATTCCTGTAGTTAGCACACTTCTGATTAAATCATTATTAATGATTAAGTTGTTAAGACTGTGTAAGTATTGTTTACTGCAAGAATCTTATGGTATATAGTTCAGTTACACTTTTTCTTAGAGTTTCTTAGGCTTCTTGAGGTTAAAATTCACCCCCAAGCTTTAAATAACAGAAGCTTTCTTTTAAATATTTTTAAATGTATCAAGTATTTTGTAGGTTTACTTTTTTTCTTGGAGATACCCCTTCTGAGTTATCTGTCCTTCTATTCCAAGCCGATTCATTGATCTCTAGATCTGTGGCATAGCTGTAGCCTTGGAACTTCTTTGGGAATTGCATTCCCTTTCCCCTGTTTTTGGATATCCTCCTCTCTAGATCATGTTTTGTGGAGCACAACCTCCAATAATTTTTTTAGAGATGGTACATGGGGCATACACACATTTTAAAAAGATCTTTATTCTCTGCAGATATTCGTCTTTGCGCTTCGTGGTTTGACTGGGTATAGAATTCTAAGTTGGGAATAATTTTTTTACTAGAGATTGAAAACACTTCATCTTTTAGCTTCTAGAATTGCTTTTGAGAAGACTGATACCTTTCTGGTTCTTAGTCTGTGTATGTAATTGTGTTTTGGAAGTGGTGGTATACTATGTAAGTGTTAACCAATGTTGGGAAATGGTTATAGCCGTGTGTAGGGTGTTCCCCACCCCACATCCCCAAATTCAGTTTGCTAGTTATCTTGTAAAATTTTTCAATCTAGAGACACTTCATTTCTTGGAATTTTTTTTTCTGTTATGTCTCCTTTCTGTTTATCTTTTTAGAAGCTATGTTAAGTGGGACCTCTTGAATTCAGCTAAAAATTTTCTTATTTCTGTTCTTGTTGCCACTTCTGTATCTTTTTGTTCTTCCTAACAGATTTGTTTGCTCTTTTATCTTTTCAATTGAGTTCTAAATTTTGACCATCATATTTTTCTTTTAAGAAACCTTAACTTGATCTCTGATTGTCAGTGTTCTCTGAAAAGGTGTAAATACCGTCAAAGTTTTCTTTTGTTCTCTGCATTGCCCTCAGAAATCTTGTTCACATTGCCTTGAGCTTTGTCTTTCCTGTTGGAAATGTTCCTTAGTTTCCTATTAATATTTAAATAGGAGACAAAAATACCATTTAGGTATTGTGTCTTTTGGTCTGGTTGGTACACTTGTGGATCTTACAGATAGAGGGACTTTCAAATACAGGTTGTTTTATTTTCTTATGGGTCTTTTTCTCCCAAGGAAGTGTCATATAACATGCCTGTAGAAATGTCTAGTGTCCTGTAACCCAGAACTTTTCTTATTAAACTTGCTTGAGAACTCTTTTTGCTCTGGAGAAACTGTTGGAATAATTTCCATTTCCCAGGGATAACTCCCCCTCCATGTTTGTGATCCATAGATTGAGATACATTAGTGTATTAATAATTGATGCTCTTCTGGATACATACTAATTTATCTGTGGATTTGTTTACTTGGTCAACATAATAATTCTGTTCATTTTGTATAATTTTACATTAATCATGTTTTCACATTGTGCTTGTATATTAATATTTCTAAAGATAAGGACAAGTGATGTACGTTTACTATATTTTAGAATCCATGCTTACTCTGTGCAGGGACAGTTTTAAGGTGTTGAGAAGATATCTCTGACCTTAGGGAATTTAGAATTTAAGACAGAAGATAGTATGGATTTTTGCAATATTCAGCGGTTAACAATGAAAAGAAGAAAATACGTAACATTGCTAAAAAGAGTAGTACATAATGGCAAAAGTCTCTGGGATTCTCTCATGAGTCAGAATGCTTTGTGTGAGATTTAGGTTATATACCTTTTCTTTAGTTTTACTAATTCAGTACATACAGAAGAGTTTTCAGTTGTGTTTCCTGTGGTTATAATATTTAAGATAATATATTTAATCATCTGATGTAGTAGCCACTTAATACCATTTTATAGGCGATAAAAGCTGTTATTAACATTCAACAGTGTTGAATGTTCTTTTTAAATGCTTTTCCACTGTTAACTCTACATTCATTGACCATTTGTTCAGTGAGGATGTAACTAACATTTTTTAGCTGTTACTGTTTTTAAAAGGTTTGCCTGCTCTGGGCAGGAATGTAAGGTGACAGATTGATTGAGATATAATTTACATACAATGCAATGGATCCTTTTTTTGTTTGAGTTTTTACAGAAAAAACCACAAACCACAACCACAGTGAAGATAGAGAACATTTCTATCCATAAAGTTTCATTATACCTCTTGAAACATTCCCCTTTTCTTTTCTCTAGAACAAAGGGTAAATTTAATAGATTTGCTTTTTTCCCAGATTGTCATGTAAATGAATTGTACAGTACCTAGCCTCTTGAGTCTGGCTTTACTTACTTAGCATAATGTATTTGACACTCATTCATGTATTGCATGTATCAGTTGTTGATTACTTTTTTTTAAAACTTTTTATTTTTTAAAAGATTTATTTATTTATGCATACAAGCTGGGGTATAGGCCAGAGGTGTGGGGTGGTGAGAGGATTCACCAGAGACAGTGGGGAGCAGAACAGGCAGATCAACTGAAATACACTGCTGAGGGGAGCAGTGGGCGAGGCAGGAGAGATCTTCTGCGCCATGTGGGAAGCTCCCTGGCCAGGTTTCAAACTTGTGCTGCAGTGGCTGCTGATAGCTTCCTGGTGCTGCGCTTAACCCATTGCGCCACCAGGGAGGCCCCGTTAATTACTTTTTATTTGTTCCATTATATAGATATATCCCAATTTATTTTTTTCTTTACTAATGAAGAGTATTTGAGGCTTTTGATTCCTGATCCTGGAAATTTGTTTTTTTCTTAGTCTGGCTAGAGATTTATCATTTTTATAGATTTTTGTCAGTGAAGCAATTCCTGTTTTCATTTACATCGTTACTTTTCTATTTCATTGAAACAGAAACTAATTATTGGAAACTTAAATTACTGACTTGAGAACTTATTTTCTAATAGAAATATTTAATGCTATGCATTTTTTTCCCTAAGCAGTTGTTTGGCTGTATCCCACAAAATTTGATGTTTTGTACTTTCATTTTTATTAAGTTAAAGATACTTTGTAGTTTCCTTGAGGCTGCTTCTTTGACTCATGGATTATTTAGGAGAATTTTACTCAATTTCTAGTGTTTGAAGGCTTTTCAGATAACTTTAGTTTATTGTCTTTTAGTTTGAGTCCATGTCGGAGAAAATAACTGTCTATAATGTAATTGCTTCTAAATTAGTTAGGGTTGTTTTCTGCTCCTGGATATGATTTACCTTAAATGTTTCATGTGCCTTTGTGTATTCCACCGTTTTGGGGTGTTCTATAAATGTCAGTTAGGTAAAATTGGTAGTGGTTTTAAGATATAATAGTAGATTTTCCTTTAACTTCTGTTAGCTTTTTCTTTATGTGCTTTGAATTTTTAAAAAAAATGCAAAAATATTTAGAATAATTGTGACTTTGGAGTTGACCTTTTTATCATTATGTATTTTCCTTTATTTCTGGCAATTTTCTTTTCAAGTCTACTCTGATTCATGTTTGTATGGTCTGTTTTTTTCTATATCATTCTATAGTCTTATATATCTATTTAATTTTAAAGGGGTTATCTTGTAGATAGCATATAGTTGGGTCTTATACTTTTTAATCTAGTCTGATATCTCTTTTAATTACTGTGCTTAAGACAATTTACATGTAGTGGAATTATTATATATGGATATAGAGTGCTGTTTTATTACATGTTCTCTCTTTTTTCCTTTGTTTTTTAAAAAGATTTATTTATTTATACATACAAGCTGGGGTACAGGCCAGAGGTGTGGGGCAGCGAGAGGGCTCACCAGAGACAGAGTGGGGAGCAGAACAGGCAGATCAGAAATACACTGCTGAGGGGAGCAGTGGGTGAGGCAGGAGAGGTCTGCTGCACCATGTGGGATTCTCCCTGGTTGGGCGCCGAACTCTCATTGTGGGCTGCCAACAGCTCCATGGCGCAGCGCTCAACCACTGTGCCACCAGGGAGGCCCCTCTTGTAAGACTCTTAACTGATAAAATGATATACTTAAAAGCAGATTTGCTCTTAATTGTAAACTTTACATTCAAAGCAATTGAAACAGCAGATTTAGCTAAATAGACATGAAATTTGAACAAAATTAGAAATAGCTTACTTCTTCAGTAAATAAAGTAAAAAAATAAGTTGACACTAGAATTTGCACTAGAAGAATACTTTGTTGGTAAAAAACAATAGTGTAACACTCATACACTCATAGCTTAGGTCGAGGATGGGGTGAGGGACAAAAGACTTGATGAGTCAAAAAGAAGCTCAAACTGCCACATCTGTTTTTCAAAAAATTCTGTGTGTACATATACATTTATGTTTTAAAAATTGTTAGGCATTATTACTCGCATTCTGTGTTTCCAGTGGTGGAATGGTGGAATATGGGTCAGATAACATTTGCTTTCTGTTTTTTTTTTTTTTAAGATTTATTTATTTATGCATACACGAAGGGGGTGTAGGCCAGAGATGTGGGGTGGTGAGAGGATTCACCAGAGACAGAGCGGGGAGCAGAACAGGCAGATTGACTGAAGTACACTGCTGAGGGGAGCAGTGGGCGAGGCAGGAGAGGTCTGCTGTGCCATGTGGGAAGCTCCCTGGCCGGGATCAAACTCGTGCTGCAGAGGCTGCCGATAGCTTCATGGTGCTGAGACTTAACTCGTGCCACCAGGGAGGACTTGCTTTCTGTTTTATTCAGTTCTGTTTTCTGAATATTTTGAAATAGCGTATTTCATTTCTATAATAAAATGGTTAATCAAAAATCTATTTATATTATAGCGGTGATTTAAAATGGAGTTAAAAGTAAAATAATTAAAAATAGAGTAAAAATGTTACAACTGGGAGTTGCTCTAGGCCTCCATTTGGGCTATTTTGGTAAATTTTTCTTTTTGAGGTAGCTCAGAAAATACCTATTTGTGTGTGTTCTCTATTTTCAATGGAAAAGTGATGTTCTATTTTTCAGTCTACTTATGGTGAAGAATATAATTGAAGGAACAGCTGTATCAAGACATCCTTGGATGGTATCTCTTGTATTATGTTTTAGACTAATGTCAAGGTGAACCTGAGTCATTGGCCCCACTAGATAGTTTAGGAGTGTAAGTTAAATTAAATAAGTCAGATTATCCAGTTGCAGAGGTATGCTGGCTGTGTTTATTTCTGCTGGGTTTCAATCTTTTGAGGCCTTTGGAATAACTTGTGAGGAAATAATGGCAATGTAGTGAAGTCACCATCTTGGCATGGCTGAAACACAAAAAAGTAAAGGATGTATTATAGAGTAATAATGAGGAGGAGACTAGAATGTTAGATGTGAAACCGCTATCAAATCAGCAAAGATACTTGCCTGATCTAAACAGCTAAATGCTGAAATTTTTTACTGAGAAACGTGTCACATCAATGGGCAGAACTTCCTTACAGTCATTTAGTTTATCTAGAATCAAATTTTTAGGAAGCACAATTTAAAAAAATTTTGGATCTTTCAAAAGAGATTATTAGTAAAATTCTCTCCTGCCATAAAGATTTATTTAAAAGTACGTTACCTAAATTTAGTGTAGAGCAGTGGCTAATTCAATTTGTTTCTGTACTGGCCAAAAAAAAAAGAAGAGAAAGCAATATTTCAGTCATGCTCATGCGTGGTATGCCAGGACACCCTTGGATATCAAGGTGAACCTTAACCTTTGGGCCCACTAGAAACTTAAATTGTAGTTATTCAACAATTTTATAAATGGGACTATTGGCCTGGTGAGTTATCTCTGTTGGTTAGAGTGTGGTACTAATAAATTGGACTACTTAGGCCCAGAGGGTGAAGTAATTTAGTATTACTAAATGTGGGATTTTGAGGCCTTTGTTTCAAAAATCTTATCACAATTTTATGGAATGCAATTTAACCAACTCTGAATACTTTGTCGATGGACAGAGTGATATGGAAAAATGAGTAGAACAGGTTGGGAAACAGGATATTTTGGGTAGAAATTTTTTTCAGTCTTTTAAACCTACATCTTGGTTTGGTAAGAATTGAATATTACACTGTGATATTGTTAGAAATTTCAAAACAGAAAATGATTTAAAAATTAAAGCAGTGATGACTCTAGAAGAAAAAATTTGTTGTTTAAAAACACATCCTTTTCTATATCAAATACATATTTTCCTGTATCTGTCATGGAATACTGGTGTGGATAGGTGTGCTTACTTGCCAGCAGACTTTTTAATCCCATATTGTGTGTAAAGCTATGAGTTTTTTATTTATGGAAATCTCTCTTTATTGCCAGGAGTACAATAAATATTAGCTTTGCAAAGCAAAAAATCAAGAAAAAATGTTTGCTTATTTTTAGGAGGAAGAGGTGAACCAGAAGGTATTTTCTCCTGAAATTCTTTAGCTTGTTTTTTTTAAAAGTTAATTTGTTAACTGAATTAAATTATAAAAACTATCCTTGGAGAAATTTGGACCAAGAGGGAAATATAACTCTTGTTCCTCACATTGTTTCAAGTGGAATTTTCAAGCATGTCATTGTGAAAGTATTTCCTTAAATCATCCTTCAGCAAAAATACTAGAGAGTTTTGTCTTTGAAATTATTATCTTTGAGTGCTTTATTGGGTCAAAAATGAAGAAATATCAAAGCATCAATTTGCTTTATTCAATTTGTTGCATTTTTTCCTTTGCTTTGTTTAGAAGTGACAACCTCGCTTAAACTGATACCAGGCAAAATGGGGCTTTAAAGTTGCCAAAGGCAGTGCCCCAGTTGCTTACCAGTCACTGTCTTGGTTCTGCACCCAGGTGCACAATTGCAAGACTACTCAGGCTTAGGGAACAATAACAATGGGATTTATTTAACAAACAGGGAAAAGCAAAGAATTACAAAAGTCAACATATGGCCATTTACCTTACTTAAAACAATGTCCAGTCCTTTAAGTCCCAGAAAAGTAACAAAGATGGTGTCTTCCTGCCACTGCTGATGTGGAGCTCCTCTTCCAAACAATAGGCCACAATTCCAAAATGGCGCCTACCATCTTCTGCAGACACAACAATCAGACTGTAGGCCGGGTTCCAACTCATGAGGACGACACAAAACACAACTGGAGATGCTCCCGAAACTGCTGTGGTGCCCCAGCACAGCACCAGGCCAACAACACTGCAAACAGCAACTGCTGTGCCCAGACGGCCCAACAGATTGCACTCATACATTTTAGGAAGGTGCCCACTTCAGGCCTCTGCCTTCTTCCTTCGGCTGCAGTAAAGACAAAACTGGGAGCGGTGTCCATCGCTCGGCTACTTGCAAAACTTCCAAAGTCGCTGGCCTCAAAGTCACTAAAGATTCAAAAACGTTTCTTCTTTCCAACATTATGGTGACTGCTTCTTTTATTCCTTCCGCATAGTGACTGCCTCTTTCATTCCTACATTGTGGTGACTGAATTTCCCTTCTCCTACAGTCGCTTTTATATCTCATCAGACTCTCCACCCCACAAACTGCAAACTTAGCATTTTACCTGGGGCTAAATTCATTCTCAACAGCAAATCCCTCCAGGGGGCACCACATTTTATCAGACCTTGGAAGAAAGATTAGAGAATTAATGAAATCTTTGAATAACCAAGAACTTGGATAGTTCTGTCTACAAGGTTGAAATCCTTTCAGGATACTTTCTGTTAATTCCTTTTTTTTTTAAACTTTTTTTTAAAAGATGTATTTATTTATGCATACAAGCTGGGGTACAGGCCAGAGGCATGGGGTGGTAAGAGGATTCACCAGAGACAGAGCAGGGAGCAGAACAGGCAGATTGACAGAAATACACTGCTTAGGGGAGCAGTGGGCGAGGAAGGAGAGGTCTGCTGCACCATGTGGGAATCTCCCCAGCCAAATGTCGAACTCACATCTCTGCTGCTGACAGCTCCACAGCGTGCGCTTAACTGCTGTGCCACCAGGGAGGCCCTCTGTTAATTCCTTAATCTTTCATCTGTATCATTGGCTTACATGCTCTCCTACTGTTTTAAATCAGTGTTTGCTGAATACCTATTATGTGCTAGACACTGTTTTAGTTGCTGGGGAAACAAGTGATGAATAAGACAAAGTCTGTGTTCTCAAGGAACATATTTTCTGTCCAGGAACTTTCTCTGCATAACAGGGAACAAGGCCACAGACCATTTCAGACTCATATTTTCATTGCAAGACCCATGAAGCAAGAGGGAATCTTCCTCTTTGACTCCAGCTGGAAAAGTTCCAGGGAAAGGACTATGTTAGATTGTGTACCCGTTTCAGAGTCAGTTACTGCACCCAAAAGGATGAGGTATTATTATTAACTGGATGATTTACACAACCTGTTCAGGGGCTGGGGTCTGTTTTCAAAAGAAGGGAGCTCATAGACAGGTAAAGATAGTAGCTTCTCCTTGGTATTTGCATTTTGAAGTTTACCTCTTTGTATTTATTGCTTCAAATAAACAGCACATATGCTATACTTAACTAATTTTGAAAACTTGAAAGTGTTGGTCTTTCTTCTGGTTTCTAAATCTAGGGTAATTGTGATCTCTAGACAAATAAGTTAATGATTTAATATATTGTTTCCACATTGCTTACCATATTGACAGAAAAATTGTATTGTGTAGGTTATAAAGACATAGTTTTGAATGCTTTTTTTTTAAAGATTTATTTATTTTTTATTTATACATACAAGCTGGGGTACAGGCCAGAGGTGTGGGGCGGCGAGAGGGTTCACCAGAGACAGAGCGGGGAGCAGAACAGGCAGATCAGAAATACACTGCTGAGCGGAGCAGCAGGCAAGGCAGGAGAGGTCTGCTGCGCCATGTGCAAATCTCTCTGGCCGGGCGTCGAACTTGCGTCGCCACTGCCAACAGCTCCACAGCTCAGCGCTTAACCGCTGTGCCACTAGGGAGGCCCAGTTTTGAATGTTAATGCTAATGTGTTTTGGGTTTGGTCCCCCAAGAGACGATCCTGAGACAAGAACTAGTTTGATTGATCCTAGAAAGAGTTGTTGAGAAAGTATAGGAGAGATGGGATGGACAGAGGCTAATAAGGATGCATTAATTAGTTTTGTACCACAGTGGACAACTGGTTTTCAATTCTGTTGAGGACTTGTGATAGATCATACTTCAGAATTATCCTAGTGAGGGATGAGGAGGCTAGGATATCCGCCTCCTCTCCTTCCTGGGTGGTTAAAGATTTTAGCATTTTTAATTCCCAGGCACTTCCTGCTTGCCCTGTTGCCAAGGTGAGTGTGATCTTTTGGTTAGAGAAGATCTCAGGTAGAGATACAGATGCTTGAAAATTGTCCAGAAACACCATCTTTAGAAACAACAAATGTGCTCCACAGTGGCTGGATATGGGTGGGACATACATTCAGCTATTAATGGTGAAAGATATATTGCGTATAGCCTCACAATAGCTGGGTTTTTCCTTTTGATTTTCACCAAAATTTTCTTACAATGCTAGAACAATAAAAGTACCTATACTAACTGTGTCCCTCCCATCCCATTTCAGCTTATTGGCCCTATCTTATAGTGGCAAGCTCACTCCAAAATTTTCAGTGACTTAACATAATGCAGGCTTATTATGGCCAGTGTGCATTGGGTGGTGCTCTCTGGCAGAGCTCCCTTTCAATTACTCAAAGCTGAAACTCCATTATCTCAGAGTCCTTTTGCTTCATCCATGTAGATAAGAAGAAAGCATGGAGAATGTACACCTATTCTCTCAGTTTTGGACAGGTCATTTCATTCATAGTTTGTGACCAGGACCAGTCGGTGGCTCCAGCCTAATTGGGAGACTACTGTCTGTTACCCATTGACAATGAGGAATTTCATTCAGCTCTCAAGATTTCATTAATTTTGATGGTGGTCTCTAAGACTACAAAATTGCATTTCTTCTTCCTTAGTACATTGAGCATATTACTGTTTCCTATATTGATAGATAGATCACAAGCAGTAACAATAAAAATAAAGGGCAGTTACTTAGTTTTTTGCAAAATTGAAGAGTTAACCTAAGTAATTTGACATCTAAAGAAATACCGTGGAATTTCATAATTTCCTCTTTAAAGTTTTGGCACAACTTGACATACAAGCTTTCAAAGGACTCCCCCCCCCCCCCATCCCCTCAGCTGCTCATTTATTTTCATGGTTAAAAGTGTAGTTTTCTATAAAACTTTTATTTATTTATTTTTAAAAGATTTATTTATTTATGCATACAAGCTGGGGTACAGCCAGAGGCGTGGGGCAGTGAGAGGGTTCACCAGAGACAGAGCGGGGAGCAGAACAGGCAGATCGTCGGAAATACACTGCTGAGGGGAGCAGCGGGCGAGGCAGGAGAGGTCTGTCACACCATGTGGGAATCTCCTCGGCCTGGCCTGGTGTCGAACTCGTGTTGCTGCTGTCTGCAGCTCCACAGCGCAGTGCTTTAACCACTGGGCCACCAGGGAGGCTCCATCCTGTAAAACTTTTAACAGTTTTCATAAATTCCAGTATGTTCTCCAATGCAATGTGAAATTTCTTTTTTAAAGTAAGGTTTACATTAGCTTTTATCCTACTAGGTTAAAGTAAAAGAGTCCTGTGTGCTTAGCAGTTTTAACACATGGTGCTGGGGAAGTGAGTACCTCACCTTTGTCTAATATATATGAAATTCTTCCTCAGTTTCAGCTGGATAAATGACTCCAGGAAATTAGCGGGTAGAAGAAGGCCTGTTGCAAATGAAGGCCTCAATCCAGTATATATTTTTGTGACTTTAAGGCAACTTCAACATCAACATTTTCCTTTTGATTTTCACCAAAATTTTCTTATAATGCTAGAACAATATAAGTACCTATACTAACTGTGTCCCTCCCATCCCATTTCAGCTTATTGGCCCTATCTTATAGTGGCAAGCTCACTCCAAAATTTTCAGTGACTTAACATAAAATAGAAAATTTAAAATAGAAAATTTTATAGTAATGCTAGGAAAGTACAAATTGCCAAGATTTTACAGTTTAGGTTTCTATAGGGACTATTCTTTGAAAGCTATAGATATTTTTATATTACAAATAGGAAATTAATAGTAAATATACATTAGTACCATGGAACACACCGATTTTATTACATTGTATTCCATACATATGCAAGTCATAATTTGATATGCTTATTGAATACGTAGAAGGTGCAGGGGAGGTATATATTAGATTAGAATTTTAAATTTATTATAAAATATGTATAATGTGCAAGAAGTGATTCTGAGTTAGTCATCAATTTCTTTAAACATTACACATCTTTTTTAAAAATGAATTTTCTTTATTTTAAACTGAGGTATAATTGACATATACCATTACATTCATTTCAGTATACAACATAATAGTTTATTTTGTATACATTACAAAAGGCTCACCACCGTAAATCTAGTTAATATTGCTATTAAAATTTTGCCCTTTTAAATCTCTCAATGTGTGTTTTTTCTTTTTAAAACTACTAATTTTAAAGATTAGGAAGTACTACTTATTGCCATTATGTATAAAGTGACATACAATTAGAGCAAGAGTTTAACTAGTAAGAATATCTTGTTAAAAGCTCAGTAGTTGACTCACTGACCTTTGACTGTTTAATAATTGCTTCTTTTAACTATATATTTGTTTGCTTATACGACTCAGGCTGGAACAAACATCCCTTAACTTATCCTGAGTCCTCCTACTTCTTAGATACTTTTTCTGGGGTATGGTCTTGGCTTCTTGGTTTTGAATTTTAAGTCAAGTTTAGCATAATCACTTGACTTTCACTTGCCTCTTGCTGGGCAGTATTCTTAGTGAGGAGGACTAGACAGAAAAGTCCAGTGAATAAAGCATTCAGTTTGAATTCCCAGCTCTGCCACTTGTTACTTGTAAAATGGTGGTGAAGCACCTGTTAATAAGCCTTCAAGTATTGAAATTATTCACCTTTAACAATGGGGAATCTGAAAGTATAAAGATGTAAGTAACATATGCAAAAGCATACTTCTGGAAAGTGACAGGTCAGGGTTTTTAATCTCGTAACAGAGCCTCTGCTTTAACTACTATATCCTACCTGATGTTCTAGGAACACTAGAAAAATACTTGTAAATAAAGACTGGGGCAAATTTGGAGGAGTTTTCAAATACATTAAAATTACAGATTTTATTTAGCGTGTATTGTGAAGTAATTGAAAGCATTTGAGAAATGATTATATGAACAAATAGTAGCACAGTGTAAGGTGGAATGGAAGGAAGTAGGAACTGAAGGCATACTAGTTTGGTGAAATTTTATATTCAAGAAGTGACAAAATCTGAAATTTGCACAGTTTGTAATGGGTATGGAAAGGAAGGAATGATTAGAAAGGCATTATCTTGGTGAATCTAAAGAGTTTTGGTTGGGAGGATTGCAGGTTAATTTTGGGAGACTAAGAGTGCTTCTACATTAGGGCTCTTTAACTTGCTCTTCTCTTTTTAGTTGTATCACTCTTCAGATCTTCTTGCTTCTTTCTAATGTCTGTTCCATCGTCTCTATTCAAAGGTCACCTTACCAGAGAGGTCTTCCCTAAGTTATGTGTAGAATGGCAGACCTCTGCAGCACATTGCCTAACTCCTTTACCCAGCTTTGTTTTCCTCTATTATTTCCTCTGTTATTAGTGCCTGCTATGTTACTTGTTGGCTTTATGGCCTCCTTGTCTTTAATAGAATACGTTTTCAATGGCAGGGCCCTTTCTTTCTTGTTTATGCCTCTTTCTGTAATGGATTGTTAATATTTAGTGAATGAATGCCATGGACTATAGGAATCAAAGGAGGATGTAGTCTTTTTTTTTTTTTTTAAAGATTTATTTATTTATACATACAAGTTGGGGTACAGTCCAGAGGCGTGGGCCCGCGAGAGGGTTCACCAGAGACAGAGTGGGGAGCAGAACACGCAGATCAGAAATACACTGCTGAGGGGAGCAGCGGGCGAGGCAGGAGAGGTCTGCCGCACCGTGTGGTGTTCTTCCCAGCTGGGCGTCGAACTCGCATCGCGGACAGCTCCACAGCGCAGCGCTCAACTGCTCAACTGCTGCACCACCAGGAAGGCCCCAGAGGAGGATGAATAGAGAAATAACAAGTAAATGATAGGTTCAGATTGTAGCCTGCCTCTTAGGACAGGTTGTCAGTTCTAAATTTATGTTGTGGAGGGAGAGTTGAAGCTAATGGTGTGAATGTTAACAAATACAGTGTGGTGAATGCCTTTATTGATATTAAGATCCTAAAGTACCTTTTGAAATATAAAAGTCAAATTAAAATTTGTTTACTTTTTGTACTGTATTCCTTATTATCAGTCTTTGAAGACTGGTATTATATTAGTTGCAAAAGTCTATTTTAGTTAAAAAAAATGTTTGCAAGAAAAATGAAAGACTAAAATGGGAGCCAGAAAGGAGTTATGACTTACTTAGAACTAAGGTAGCTTGACCTTTGTTTACAGCTGGTTATTATTGTGTATGCTAGAGGGCTAAGTCCTTGCTTCACCACAAAGCATTTCCTTCTGCTGTTTGTTTTGAACTTAGATTTAGTGTAAAAATGTTGCTAGTGCCTGCATTAGAGTGATGAATTAAATGCCAGTCATTCCTTATTCCTTTTATCCTATTTTTTAAAGCTTTAAATTTAATTTTCCCCCTTCATAAAGAACCTTCTTTAAGGATCTGTCTTCCCAGTGCCTATTCATGCTTGAAAATATCCAATAGTGTGACTCTTTTGCCTGTTGACTTTATTGAAATGGAGGCAGTGAAATAAAAGAGAGCAGTGTCCTCCACATGATACATTTTTATGTATTTTTTTTCTGTTTCACCCTCACAGCAGTCCACCTGAAGTGTTTTCTAGGGTTCCATGCAATATTTATTTCTCTCATGCTTTATCAGTTATGCCCTAGTAGTTTTAACTTACGCAGATTATATCTAATTTTTTTCTGGTATAGAACTGTATGTAGACATCCATTTGAATACACACTAGTAGGTAAAACTACCTGCTAAGTCTCAGCTTAATATCCTATTTTATCAAACTCTGGGTTTGAAACTGAACTAATTACAGATTAGTTGCCTAAGTATGAAATGTGTGGAAATCATAATAATGATAGGTGTTATTTACTGTGCCTGGGCTCTCTCCATGAATGTTCTATTTATTTTACAGATGCAATAAGAAAGGTTCAAAACAGTTAACTAACTTAACCAAGTGACAGTAAAACTGATGAAGTTGAATTTGAACAGGATCTGGATTGTTTCAAATTCCGCACTCTATCCACTCTGCTGCACTCTGGTCCCCTCCCTCCAGCATGACATAGCACACGCAGACATCCCGAAGAATCTACATCTCTTGAATTGCTCTGAAATATTTCATGTTTCTTGATTCTAGTTGCCTTGTTCATCAGGATTATTGCAATAGCTACTTGATCAGCCAATTTCTTTTCATTATACTGCTATCCTAAAATTTATTCTAATATACAAACTCATTTCCCATATTGCCTTCAGGATAAAGTCCCAAATCCTCAGTATGGCACTCAAGACCTCTGGTTATTTCCTGATCATATTGCATGGATCTTTTGTTCTAGCCATTATAAGGTGCACATAGATCCTAGAATTATAATTTCATTATTTCTTTTTTGTTCTTTTGGCATGCTGTTTCCTGATGCTTCATTACTATAAATTCCCATTTGTAAGAGTTTGGTCAAGTACCACTTCTCCTGGCATATCGTCCTCCCTTGGGCATCCCTTCCTTGTAATCTCTGGCACCTTGGTCATACCTCCTATAGACACAACCTATTGTGGGTAGTTAGCCCCTAAAATGGTTCCCAGTTGGTCTTAGCTCCTGGTATTTATGTCCTTGTACCCTGTCCTTGAATGTGAACTGCACCTAGTAACTCAATTCTAACTGGAGAATACAGCAAAGCAATGGAATGCCACTTCTGAATTAGGTTACCAAAAGATTGTTACTCTCATCTTGCTCTCCCTCTGTCACTTACTTTCTTTCCAGTCTTCATTATGTATGGCTGACAACTTGATATATTTAAGTATTTCTTTGGAGAGACCCATACGGCCAGGAACTGAGTCTTTGGTCAGTAATAGTCAACAAGGAGGTCTGCCATTAGCCATATGAATGAGCTTGGAAGCAAATCCTACTCTACTTGGAACTTGGTAACTTAAACCCTACCTGATGGTTTGATTATGTCTTTGTGAGAGACCCTAAGTCAGAGTCACCCAGTTAAGTCACACTTATATTTCTGAGTCACAGTGTCTGAGAGTCTAAATGTTTGCTGTGTTAGGCCTTTAAGTTTTAGAGTAAGTTTGTTATGTAGCAATAGTTAATTAAGAAAGATTTTGGTATCTAGTTAATGTGGTGCTGCTGTAACAAGTATGTAAAAGTATAGGAGTGACTCTGGAACTAGGCAGTGGGTGAGGTTGGAAGAATTTTGTTGCTCATGATGGAGAAATTTTCTGCAACAGCTTGTGATATAAATTTGGACTTTAAGGAAGTTGTGGGTGAGGATTCAAAAGGAAATGAGAAGCTATTGTTAAAAACTAGAAAAAGTATGTTATGTTGAGGCAGAAGACTTAGCAAAACTCTTGACTTCCTTGGTGAGGAAAGTAGGAAATGTGCCTAAGGAATTGGTTAATCTGCCTAAGGAGACTTCTAACCAAAGTTGAAGCTGCCAACAGGTTTCTTACTGCTTATATGTATAGTAAAATGTCAGATGTATCCCATAACTCCTCCTTTCAACACTGTGGACACGCATGCATTCTTCTAGTTTTTACTACACTGTTGTATATAGTTAACTATCTGTATTTCTCACTAGGCTATTAGTTTGATGAGAGCTCTTCTAGGGCTCTGAATAAGATTGCATCTTATTCATACTTTATAAGAGACTAGCACTCATGCCTTGGTGCTGCATTTTATTGTGTAACAGTGACAAATTACTTTTCTAAAGTTGTTTCTTTGTCTACAGGGTGGGATTAGTGAGGATAAACATCTAAAGATTGTGCATTTTGATTTTTATGCTCAACATTAAATCACCTGTATTTAGAAGAGTCTGGGTTCATAATAGATAGGTGCTTAATAAAGATTTATCGAATTAATGATTTGAATGATCTCTACCTGAAAGTATTGTGTAGTTTAAATGAAGTAATTCATGCAAAGTAGTTAGTACAATGCCTAAATGTTTTAATTGATCAGTGTTAGTTGTATTTAGCAATTTCATTTTTTTAAATTTACATAGTTTTTGATGCATCAGGAATTGTTTCATGAATAAAATAACTTACTAATCCAAAGATTTGTCTATAGTTGGATGATATATCAGGAATCATTTGAATTTAAAGTGGGAAAACTTGAGAATGGAAAGACTTCTTTCTACTTAATTTCCTATGGTAAACAAGAAACTTGGACAAAGAATATCACACAGCTGTTTTTAAATATTGGATAACAGGCAGTATAGGAATGTGATTCCTAAGAAAAGGGAAACAAGTAAGAGTGCTGTAATTGCCCTGGGTTTCTGCCAGCAGACACATTTCAGACCATGTTGCAGGCATGAGGAGTTTTAGTTAGGACTTGTCTTGCTGAGTTGATGAGAATCATAGTTCAAAAAAGATTGAAGTTAACTGAAAATTTGCTGTACAGAGTTTCATAGGAGCAGGGGCTGTGTAGATAAAGTTCTCGAAATCTGCATAGAAGTTTCCTTTAGTCTGGGCTTAACTGAGTGTGTAGAATGTATGTATGTTGAGTGAAAGTAAATGAGGGCAGGACAAAATTGATTTGGGAGCTGTGTTTAAGCTAGGGAGTTGCTTAAACACTGATCAGACAGAGTGATGTGATGTTTTTGATCAACCCAATGTTTAGTAGAGACCCCAAAAGGCTAACTAGCCTAGAGAAAAGGCTACCCACTTCTGTTTTTGAAGTATAAAACAAATTTCAAAAACTGATCCGTAAGTTACCTAATTGACTTTCAAAAGAAAGCCCAACAATCTTTAAAGGAAGATAACAAAATCCAGACACTTAAAAATGTTGGGTTGTCAGAAAAGTCATGTTGCATTTTTCCTTGAAATGCATAGAAAAAAAATATTGTGACTTCCCAACAACCCAACATAATGTGTGGTACAATATTCAACAAAACATTAATAGAATCCAGATCACCAGGAAAAAACTAAAGCACTGAAAACAATCTAAGGAATAATAAAGATGAAAGAATTAGAAGGCAAAAACTTTAAAATAGGCATTATAAATGCTAAGAATGCCCAAAGAGTTAGAGGAAAACATGAATGTAATGAGAAGAGAAATATATTTTTAAAAATAACCAAGTGGAATTTATAGATATGAAATAGATATGAAATACATTAAATAAATTGAAAAAATACTGGTTTGGATTAATAGTAGATAACAGTAGTTTCTTATGTGATAAAGAAAAAAAATCAGTGAATTTGAAGACAGCAGCAGTAACTACCACCAAAATTAAACACGTAGACTTAAAGAAATAATGGCTGAAAATTTCCTGAATTTATAAATTCTGTTAAAACTATTGAATGAAATCCCAAGCAGAGGGCCTCCCTGGTGGAGCTGTCAACAGCTGCGACGAGAGTTCCGTGCCCTGCCGGGGAGATTCCCACATAGCACAGTAGACCTCTCCTGCCTCACCTGCTGCTCCTATCAGCAGTGTGTTTCTGTCGATCTGCCTGTTCTGCTCCCCATTCTGTCTCTGGTGAATCCTCTCGCTGCCCTGCGCCTTTGGTCTGTACCCCAGCTTGTATGCATAAATAAATAAACCTTAAAAAAATTAAGCAGCTAGGAAAAAATGGCACTTGGTATACAGAAAAACAAAAAGTGATGGCAAATTTCTTGCTGGAAATACTGTTAAGATAAAACATAATGGTATGACAGGTCCTACTGGGGGTTTTTTTGGTGGGGGGAGGTACTATTAGGTTTTGTTATACTGTGTATTAATTTTTTTATGCTTGAAGGTTTTTCTCCTCATTTCTGAACAAATGAATGTGTCTAGTTTATTTCTTCTGCTTGTTAAATGAATTTGTGGATTACAGGAAATACAACCTTTAAACTGTACCTGATCTCAGTCTACAAATATCTGAATCTTGCAAGGTCTGTAGATCTTTGTAATGTAATACCTGAAGGTCATGGTTTGGGATGCTCTGTTAGTGCCATTGAAATTACCCAGGAACCAGTCTAACTGGTAGAGATACTTGGGCAGTTCTGAACTTCAGAGCCTAAGGCATTGACTGAAAATTTTAATGCCACACCTTGCTGTAGTTAACCCCATTCAAGACTTGATTTTTAAAGAACAAAATAAAGCTTGAATCTTTGTTCTGATGTTTTACATTCCTTTGTGTTTTTAAGTTTTGAGGTATAAGTGACAAATTAAATTGTAAGATACTTAAAAAGTTTACATTAGTATGCATATACATTGTGAAGTATTTTCTCACATCTAATTAGTACATCTGTAAACTCACATGTTTACTAATTTTGGTGTGAATATATTAGTTTTACTCACAGCAAATTTCAGTTTACAATATGATGTTATGGTAGTCACCATGATTTATGTTAGATCCTTAGAACTTTTTATTTATCTTACAGCTAAAAGTTTGTACCCTTTCACCACTTCACCCTATTTGCCCATCCACCAGACCTATTCTTTTTCCGATTGTTTCATTTTTTAAAAAAAAATATATTTTTATTGTTATTTATATCTTTTACATTTTGTATTCCCCTTGGGTAACCCACCACCAATTCACCCATGATCCATCTTCGTGGTCCCTTGTGTTCTTTCTTACTCCATTTTGTGCCCTTACCCCCCCCCCTTGCCCTCCCCACCCAATGAGTATCTCTCTCCTATTTGGTTTCCTTATAGTCCTGTTATAAGTGAAACCATTCGATATTTTTCTTTTTCTTTCTGGCTTATTTCACTGAGTATGATCCCCTCTAATTCCATCCATGTCGCTGCAAATTGCATGTGTTTATCTTTGAATGCTGAATAGTATTCCATTGTGTATATGTACCAAATCTTGATCCAGTCATCTATTTTTGGACATCTGGGTTGTGTCCATACCTTTGCTATTGTGAACAGTGCTGCAGTGAACATACGGGTGCATGTATCCTTTTGAATTAGTGTTTTTGTGTCCTTTGGGTAGATTCCCAAAAGTGGTATTGCTGGGTCATATGGAAGTTCCATTTTTAGCAGTTTGAGGAACCACCATACGGCTTTCCATAGTGGTTGGACCAGTCACATTCCCACCAGCAGTGTAGAAGAGACCTATTAACCACGTTTTTTGCTCTGAGTTTTTTTAAAGCGTCTTTTTTTTTTTTTAAGATTTGTTTTTATTTATACATACAAGAACTAGGATGTAGGCCAGAGGTGTGGGGGTGGTGGTGGTGTGAGGATTCACCAGAGACTGAGTGGGTAGCAGAACAAGTGGATCTACTGAAATACACTGCTGAGGGGAGCAGCAGGCCAGACAAGAGAGGTCTGCTGGGCCATGTGTGTTAGCTCCCTGGCTGGGGATCGAACTCATGCTTCAGTGACTGGCTGTAGCTTGATAATGCTGAGACTTTAATTCCTGTGCCACCAGGAAGGCCCCCCTTTTTTAAAAAGCATCTTTTTAAAAAAATGAGGTAGCATTGGTTTACAACACTATGAGATTCAGAGATATAGGTTCATAGCTCTTCAGATGTATGAGTTTGATTTTTTTTTCGTTTCCACGTATAAGCGATACCATGCAGTAATTGTCTTTTCTTGACTTATTTTGGATTAACAAGAGCAGCTGAAATTTTTTGTGTGCTGCTACTATTTTTGATAGAAGGTAGTAACATTAGAAGGCATTCTCTTCTCTGCATCGCTGAAGTTTTCTTTATTTAGGATAAATTATCTTCTTTCTTGGTTAACCAGGAAAATTAAGTGTTTCATGAAGTCTTCTTCGGCCAATTAGAAGACACCTCCTCAATCAGAGGTACTGTCTTAATTACTGGAATGAGGAGGATTTATGAATAAAATTCCTCCCTTCCAAAAAACTTCACTCTGGTGGAGTATAGAAACAGTCAAGAAACCATTTCAGTGAGCCATGCTAAAGGAGCATAAAGAAGGAGGAGGGCTTTTGACCTAATGTTGATGTGTTTCTTGGGTGGCTATTTAAAGGAAAATTTTCCACAGGAAACACCTAAACTCATTTCTGAATTTTAGTTTAGACAACTCAACTGAAGTTTGAAAGATTAAGCATGAATTAGCCATACCAAGAAAGGGATATTAGGGTAATCTAGGAGGAGACAAAGGTCTGGAGCATGCCAAGGGCATGGCATATGTTGGGAACGGCAAGTCATTTGCCATGATAGGGTTGAAGTAGTGTAGCCAGGAAAGTGCGGCTGCAGAGGCCAGATCATGAAGGGTCTTGTCAGCTGTCACAGAGTACTCTGAAATTCATTATAAATTATTTAAACAGTTTCTTTGTTGAGTCATCTTTGACACCTGAGGCTCCCTCCACTTCCTTAAGCCTAACTCATGAGGTTTCAGATCTTGTCCATTTTGGGGAACTTGGATTAAATGGAACAATGATAAGCCAGGCACGGGCTGTTCTTTATTTTTTATAATGGTTATATGTTTTTATAGTGATTGCTGTATAATAATGTTTACATCACAGATTCAATGTTGAATACTAAGCGGACGAGGTTATAAAAGTTCATGTCAAGATTGTATGATTTGGAATTTTTCTTAATTACCTCTTTTTTTAAGATAACATTGATTTACAACACTGCATGTGATTCAGAAATATATGGCTCCATCTCTTTAGGTGTATATTACCACGTCATACCCATCACCGATGCACCCGTATTCGTCCTCCATAGTCCATTGTGCCCCCTGCCCGCTTTCTGTTCAATCCCCAACCCCCTTCTGATACCTCAGTTTTCAGGCTGTGTTCTTTAGACTGCTGTGATTTGCTACTTTTCTTCGTAAATATTTAAATGAATGTGTTATGGGAAGGGAGTTCAAATGGGAAAATGCTTGTTTTCACATGTGACAATGTGTAACTTTTCTATTCTCCATTTCATTAAAGAAAAGCTAATAGTCTTAGGAGGCTTGTTTGAAAATTCAACTCTTGGATTTTTAAAAAATCTTTGAAGTGGAATCAGACCTTTCGTAAGGCCTGTTTGATTAGTGCATTTTTGGGCAACGGAATCAACACCGTAATTAGGGAAGTAAAGTGCCAGGTGGCTTAGCAATTTGATTTTAATAAATTTATACCATTTTACCTAGTGTGAGAGACTTCTCCACTGACAATATAATCTTGTGACTATCCCAGTAGAGATTAATTTTTTTTGTAAAAGGAAAAGCATGAATATGTATATTTATTGCTTTTCACTTGTCTCAGGAAATAATGTGGGTGCATGCTTCTTGAATTCATGGATGTGTCCTCCATTTATTTTCTGTTTACTATAAAAGGAAGACTTTGCAGTGATGGTTAACATTTGTAACGAGTAGGCATTGTTTTAGTGACATTTTTTTGTTCCATCTTTTAAAAAATATTTATTTATTTATACATACAAGCTGGGGTACAGGCCAGAGGCATGGGGCGGAGAGAGGGTTCACCAGAGTCAGAGTGGGGAGCAGAACAGGCAGATCAGAAATACACTGCTGAGGGGAGCAGCGGGTGAGGCAGGAGAGGTCTGCCACGCCATGTGGGATTCTCCCCTGCTGGGCATCGAACTCGCATCACGTGCTGCAGACAGCTCCACAGCGTGGCGCTCAACCGCTGCGCCACCAGGGAGGCCCTTTTGTTCCATTTTTAAAGCAAATTATGTATTGGAGGCATATCTGTGAAGCAGCTTTTATGATTATCAGCAACACAGCTGCTATAACTATTATCTTGATAGAAGCACATCATGGGCCACATTACCAGCAACTGAACTTTTATACTTAAAATTTGCAAGACCTTTATTAAGACATACATAATACAAATAAATACAAAAGAGCGGTCTTAAAGCACTTGCATATATGTATCTTAAGAAGGGCAAGGTATTATATAAAACTAGAGTAGTGGTACCTTTGTGTTTTTTTGTTATTTTGTTTATTTTCAGCTTACATCTGAATACAAATCTTATAACTTGAATTGAGAGTTTTGCATATGTGACTTCAGCTTAAAGTTCCAGGTTAATAACAGTTCTTACAGTTCTATTTGTTATGTTTTGCAGAGCAGATTAAAATGGACTTTTACTTGTACTTTTTTGTTTTAGCATATCCTTTTGACTATAGGTAGTGTAATGATAAATGAGCAACATGTTATACCTGTTTAATCTTAAAACCAAGATGAGCATTTTTAAATGCATAGATATACATCTACCTTATTTTTGTAGAGATAATTGTGGTTGTAAGAAATAATATAAGAAATCTTTCATATGTTTGCTCAGTTTCCCCCAGTGATAACATTTCACAGAACTATAGTACAGTATATTATAACCAGCATATAGACTGTATGATCCACTGTTGATATTTAAGTTTCTTCAGTTTTACGTGTGTTTGTTGAAGTCTGTACTGTTTATTTTTTTTCCCGTTTTTATTTTTTTATTGCCTTCACCAAAACACTTGTGCCCATAGCCTGTCTGCCTCTGTGCCCCACACCCTCCACTCTTTCTGCTTTTGATTGAATAGTATTATAAATGGTATGATTGAATAGTATTCCATTTTTTAATAATACCGTATCTTCTTTATTCATTCCTCTCAGTGAGCACTTCGGTTGTTTTCCTCTTCTAATTATTATAAATATGATTTACAATGTGATAAACATTGTAGAACACAAAAATTTTTGAGTTGATGGTTTCATATTCTTTGGCTAGGTGCCCAAGATTGGGATTGCTGGATCATACAGTATTTCCATTTTTAGCTTTTTAAAATAAATCTGTTTGTTCTCCAAAATTGTCAGACCAGTTTACATTCCCACCAAAAGGATAATAGGGTTCCTTTTTCTGTGCCTCATTTCCAGCACGTTTTGTGGGGGTCTTTTTAATATGTGCATTCTAATAAGTATGAGATGATACCTCATTATGGTTTTGACCTGCATCTCTCTTATTAGAAGCAATGATGTACATTTTTCCATGTGTATTGGCCTTCTGGATATTGTCTTTGATGAAGTCTGTTCAGATACTCCCATTTTTTAATTGGGTTGATTTTTAACTGTTAATTTTTGTGTATCTTGAGTCTTAATCTCTTGTGTAATGTGAAAATTTCTTCCCATTCAGTAGGATTTTTTATTTTTTATTTTATTTTATTTTTTTAAAGATTTATTTATCTACACATACAAGCTGGGGTACAGGCCAGAGGCGTGGGGTGGCGAGAGGGTTCACCAGAGACAGAGTGGGGAGCAGAACAGGCAGATCAGAAATACACTGCTGAGGGGAGCAGCGGGCGAGGCAGGAGAGGTCTGCCGCACCATGTGTGATTCTCCCTGGCTGGGCGTCGAACTCGGATTGCGCGCTCCCTACAGCTCCACAGCGCAGCGCTCAACTGCTGCGCCACCAGGGAGGCCAGGCCCCTCAATAGGATTTTTTAAAATCTTATATTTTCATTTGCTGTGTAATAGGTTTTTCATTTCAGCTTCCCCAATTGTTTATTACTGCTTCTCTTTCCTTTGCCATAGGTATCAAGTCACCAAAACCATCTTTATCTATGATATGAAATATATCCCCAGTGTGTTTTTCTATATATTTTGTTGCTGTAGGTCTTGTATCTAGATCTGTTTTTGTGCATGGATTTACAGAGTGCCTAATCTATTTTTAAAATAATATATTTGTCTTACACTAGGTGACAAGACACGACCGCCTTCCTCAAGCCCCTCTAGCATTATCCGCCGCACATCCTCCCTGGATACGCTTGCCGCTCCATACCTCGCGGGGCACTGGCCTCGTGACAGTCACGGGCAAGCTGCTCCCTGCATGAAGGACAAAGCGACACAGGTACGTTTATTATATTTCTTATCCTGAAGTATTTTACTCGAACTGTTTCTTATCTTGGTTTTACTAAGTATGTTCAAATTCTTAAAACATTTGTGTGTAGTAGAATTACCAAGAAGCTTGTCAAAAATGCAGATTCCCATACCTGGCTTCAAAGACATTCTGTTATAGGTGTGGTTGGGACTGTCTGTTAAACAGCCCCAAAGTGAAACCAAATAATATGTGCCATTCTAGTAAGTACGAGATGATATCTCGTTATGGTTTTCACCTGCATCTCTCTTATTAAAAGCAATGATGTACACTTTTCCATGTGTATTGGCCTTCTGGGTATTCAGCGAGGGAGGAGGAGGATAAGGGCTCAAAACGGGGGAGAAAAGAGCACAAGGGACTATGGTGATGGTTCACGGGTGAATTGGTGGTGGGCGATCTATGGGGAATACACTATAATGTAAAAGATACAAATAATAATAAATATATATACCAAAAAAATGAATAGTCCCAAAGTAATTCTGATACATATGGATAATTTATAAACATATGTTTCTCCCACTAACCTTTATAGTAAGCTTAGAACATTGCATTTTGTGTAATATTTGCAATTTGGAGTTAAACATTTGTAAAAATAGTAGGGATTATTTACTTTCCACTTAACCTTGTATTTTTGTGCCAAAAATCTTTATGTATTTGGGAGATAGGGATTATATTATTGCTGATCAGCTCCATAAATGTAGCTTGTTGGCAAAAGGACTCTGGAAACAAAGTTCTTTGCTTTCAGATTTGTAAAAAATTTTAATTAGAAGGATCTTAAAGGATCTTTCATACCTGCTCCCTGGTTCTACAAATGAGAAAGCTGAGGTTCAACATCCAGTTGATGTGACTGCCTCTTAGTTTGGTATAGTTTCTTTCATAGCACTTACTGCAATTATAATTAATTAAATATTTATTTAACCATTTATTTAATGTTCCTCGTATTCACTAGACTATAAAATCATGAAGGCAGGAACTGCCCTTTACTGTATTTCATCCTCAAGACTTTGTGACAGAATAAACACTCGAGGAATGTTAGACAGGAATGAATGAGCAGAACAGTTAAAGCTTTATTGCTAATGAAGAATGACAGTCATTTAAAGAAGTTAAAATTCTTTATATTGATGGTTGAAAATCAGCTAAGTTATACTCAATTTAGACTCCAAATTTATGTCACTAATGCTTTCTTGATAGCAGCATTGTATGATACAGTGTCATTTAGTAGAATCAAGATAAACACCCTTTTTATTGGTTTTGGATTTGCATATTAGTTTCCAAAATTGCAGGTTTTCTTAGCGACTTAGTTTGTTTTCCTTTCTGATACTCTTGAAACTGAAGCCAACTGAGTCCAATTGTTGGGGTGGATGCTTGAGATTTCAGATTACCTTGAGGTTTATACACCAGTGGTAATATAGAAATGAAAATTCAATGTTTGTACTCTTAAAAGTAATGAATCTTTTCATAAAATTGTCACTTTTAAACCAGTTATGCAGACTTTTGCCTTTCTTCAAAATCTCTAATTTTGCTAAGCTTAGGACAAGTAGTATAAAAAATGAGTATAGTCAACCTGCTTTCTGCTTAAGCCACATGTTGTATTTAAATTAATAAGGGTGTGTTTTCTTGAATATTTCTGTAACTCTACTTTCTCTGCAGTTTCAGGTTGGTTGGGTTCATATATTTTGTTCTGTCAGTAAAATTATATAATCCTACGAGCCTTTGGAGGAGCCCCTGATCTGTGGAAGCAATTCAGTGAGTCTTTTCAGCAGTTGCTATTTACATAGCCCTGACTATATTGAATTAAAGTATAAACCCCATACTCTCTTCTTCCAAATATCCCCCACATTGGGTATGTGGAGGGTATAAATGTAAGGAAAAATTAGATTTATTGTACTTTTTATCTTGCTTGTAAAGATTATGGACTCTCCCAAGGCATAATGCAATGAATGCTGGGTACTCCCCCATCTTTGGCAAGTGAGTTTAGCACTAATTAATCAAAAGTTCTCAAATTCCTTATTGGCAGATGTTGGAGTTAATACTGTATATATGTTAAGTTAATTTTTAAAAATTTGGTAAAATATATACAATAAAATTTTGCCATTTTGACTATCTCCAATATACAATTTAGTGGCATTACATTCACAGTGTGATAGAACCATTGCTACTCTGTGTTTCCAGCACTTTTTCCTCTCCCCATACAGAAACTCTTTATTACTTCCCATTCTCTATTTTCCTAATTCCTAATAATCACTGTTCAACCTGCTGTTTCTATGATTTTGCCCATCATCGATACTTAAGTGGAATTCTACGTATTTGTCCTTCTATAACTGTCTCTTTTCACTTAGCATAATGTTTCAAGGTTCAACTGTGTTGTAGCATGTATCACATCAACACATCTCTTTGTGACTGAATAATAATATTCCACTGTATGGTTATACCACTTGTGGTTTAGCCATTTACCCAAAATACACTGCTGAAGGGGGTAGCAGGCGAGACAGGAGAGGTCTACTGGGCCATATGTTGGCTTGAAGTCAAGCCAGCAGCAGTAATGGTGCTGACACTTAATCCCTAGACCACCAGCTTTCAGAAGAAATCCCAAACTATTCCAAGCAGCTGCACCATTTTATATTTCCAACAGCAATGTATAGAGGCTCCACTTTCTTTGTATCCTTGCCAACACTTGTTACTTTCCCCTTTTTATCTTAAATTATAGCTGTCCTAGTAAGTATGAAATCATTACCTTGTACTTTTGATTTGCATTTTCCTAATCAACTATGTTGTTGAGCATCTTTTCATGTGTTTATTCATCGGTTTAGTCTCTTTGCAGTTTAGGCACTTTCAATATCTCTTTTCCTCTATTTTCCCTTTGCGACCTTGGGAAAACTATAGGACCTATCTTTAAGGTAGTGTAAAGATTAAACAAGGGAATTTATAGAACAGATTTAGAACAGTGCTTGACAAATAGCAGGATTTAATAAATACCTCTGGTTGTTATTAAAATTCTTACCCTTGATTACTATCAGATTAGAAAAAGAATGACATGTAGACTTCAACTCCTGTGTAGTTTGTCAGTTGCTTAGCTTCCTGGTGCATTATGTTGAAAAAGATTCAGGCTAAAGATTACTGAGGTTGATTAGCACTACTATCATCCATGATTCAGGTAGTGCTACAGCAACCAATATAGTGGAAATAATTTTTCTAGTACTATGGATAGGTCCTTCCAGAAAGTTGTCGTAGACTTCTGGTAAGTAATTTGTGTCAACACTCTGAGCCTGGTTTGTTTTAAAAAAAAAAAAGTGTATGACGTTAAGTTCTTTCTCAATATCTGGAAGAGGAGTAGAAATGACCGAAAGGTTCTTGAAAATGTAGAGAAAGCAGCATCAAAAAAGATGCTAATTTCCCCTTTTGCTCCACTCTGCCTCATCATTTGCTTTGGTCATGATAATGAATCATTAAGATTTAATATACATGATTATCATCCACATTACTTGACAAAGGTAGCAAAAATGTGACATCATTCTTTTTTCCTGTATCTTTGGCAGACATTGTTCATTCCCTGTGAACTCATAGCCTGAGAATCCTTCTAGCCCAGCCCTAGAGCATGGCATTGCCAGTGGAGCAGGGGTGGTCTGCAAGATTAATTGCCTACAAAATAGATTTGCCATTTCTATTCTAGAGTTTGGTATTGTTACCAACCTCTGCCTCCTGTACCCCACCTTCCAAGTTCTTGTAAAAACTGACCGTTTGCTAGTTTTCCTTCCAAATAAGATTGACTAATTTATATTACCAGCATCATCAGTGTTGCAGTTCCATTAATTTAATTCCATTTACCTTATTTTTGGGGGGGGGGTGCTGCTTGTATTTTTTGATTGTTAATTTAGGAGGAGAAAAATGTATGTATGTGGTTGGATTGTGTGGAATTCTTTTGATTCTGAGGTATTCCTTTCCCAAGTTCTGTAACTTCTAGGCTACTTTACCTTACAGGTATGTGAATATATCAGTTACTGACTCGTGATTGATGTCTGGTTTTCTTTCTTAATTCTTTTGCTTTCTTCATTCTATAAACCAGTCATCTTTTGCTTTTAAAAATCTTATCTTTTCTCTCAAATATCTGCATTTCAGAGACTGTTTTTTTCCCCAGAGGATGTTGTTTTGACTAAGCTCATAGTTTATTTTTTTATTTTATGCATTGGCTTAAAATTTTGATCCAAGTGTAGAAATTTTGTAAGATGGTCTGTGATTTAAAACTAAAAAAATTAAGTGTTTGCTAAATTAGAGACTCAAATAATGTTCCATTACTGAAGGTAGCTGTTTATAATAGTCTATAATCGTCTTGTTGGAGATTGTTTCCTACTTTTGGAAGATCAATCAGGAATTCATAGAAAAAAATCAGATAGCTGTTATACATGTTTAATAGATAAACAATCACAAGAGTTACATCTTAGTGTTATGAAAGTAAAGTACTAAAGTGGATTTATATGTGTATGTATTTAATTAATTTTTTTCTTGCTGTTTTGAATAAAATCTTGGTCCACTGGTTAAAATTGGAATGTAATATTAAGAGGAAAGGAAAATGTTAAAATCTTTTTTGAGACCCAAGCCTGATGAGCTCAGTTAAGCTCTGTGTTGCCTCTCAATAACTTTGCTTTTTTTGGATAAACCTAGGATTCTAAATACTCAAGAGTTCTAGATGCTTTACCACTTGACTGGTGTTTCTGTCCTTTATTTTTTCATGTTCGATCAGATTTCTCCAGACGAGTGACTCCATGTATTGTATTTATTACTTTTTAAATGGACTGAGCTGTGGTATAACAAATGCAGGGTTCCATCACGCAATCCATTAAAACAAATATAGTTTCTTGATAGTGTAACTGTTTTTTATCTTTTGAAAATATATTCCAGCTCTTCTTAATGAACATGCAGTGCTTTGTATACTCTCCTCATTGATGCTTCCAAGATTCTATTTTGTTTCTAATGCTTCCCATCTTTTTTCTGGATAATTTATAGTCTCTCACAGCAACCTACACCCATTCTGTAAAGTTTTGCTTACATACTTCCCTTGTCCTAGGTTAATTGTCTTTTTTAAGGGGTCCTCTGTCATCACATGATACCTTAGTTAGCTAGTTACCCTTTCTCTCCTAGAGAATAAAAACTATTTCTTCTCTAAACCTACTGCCTAATCCAAATCCTGACTCATTAGTAGATATTTAATAGCTTCCCAGCATACAATGCAAGACTGAATAAAATTGAAACATATTTAATTAAAACTTAATTTTACTTTTTATTAATACCTAAAATTATAATGAGGGCACAGTTTTTTAGTTGAACAAAGAAAGTAATTATCTTTTGAACTGGGAGTTTAAGTAAAATTAATGATTTTGGGCACATATTTTTTCTTGCCTGAACATCTTATCACTGAAATTAGCAAAGCTATCAACTTTTCTTTATCCATACCTGTATTTGTTTTGCTCATTAAGACCCTTGTTCTAATTTATCTTTAATTTTTTCTTTATAAATGCATAGGAAAATTTTATATTTCTTTGCTTTCCTTTGAATTAATTTTATACTTAAGACTATCATCATTAATAATTTTCCTTTCTTCACATTTTATTTTGAAAAAAGTCTCAAACTCACAAGACTAATAGACTGAACACCAATATACTTTTCACCTGCTTTCACCAATTTTCCATTTTTGCTTTATTTCTTTGTGTATGTATAATTGTTATTTGCTAATCATTAATAAGTTGCATACATTCTGACTGCTCAAATATTTCAGCATATTTATCAGCAAGGACTTGAGAAAATATTAGCAATATGATAGCCACATTTAGTTAATTTAACATTGATCCAATGCTGTTAATATGTATTACACATTTTCCAGTTGCTCCAATAATGTTCTCTTTAGCAGTTTTTTCTATAATCAAGGATCCAGTGAAGGAACACATGTGACATTTAGAGCATGTTTCTTTTGTATTCTTTCATCTGGAAGAGTTCCTCAGCTTTTGTCTCTTGTGACATTGGTATTTTTAAATAGTATTTTAAGAGTTAGCCAATATTTTTGTTGAATGGTCTCAATTTACGTTTATCTTTTTCATACTAAGATTCAATTTACTACATTTTTGGTATAAATATTGTGTGATAATCTGTTACTCTGTGTATTTGTATCAAGAGGTACATGACTCACAAGATTCTCTTCAGAATTAATCTGTAATAAGGGGTGGAATACCTGAGACTGTAAATACCCTGTTTCCCAGCAGACTTTCACCTGTTGGTTTTAACATTCACTGATGATTAGGAAAATCAACAATTCCACAATACCATATACCACCCAGGGCATTTTAACATTTTTCTAAGATGATCTTTTTTTTTTTTAAAGATTTATTTTTTATGCATACAAGAACTGGGGTGTAGGCCAGAGGTGTGGATTGGTGAGAGGATTCACCAGAGACAGAGTGGGGAGTAGAACAGGCAAATCTGCTGAAGCACACTGCTAAGGGGAGCAGTGGGTGAGGCAGGAAAGGTCTGAGGTCTGTTGTGCCATGTGGGAAGCTCCCTGTCTGGGGATCTGCAGATAGCTTCATAGTGCTGAAACTCAACCCATTGCACCACCAGGGAGGCCCCTCTTTTTTTTGTTTTTAAGCCCAGTCCATTCTGAGATCCATGCATTGCACTTGAGCCCCTTTTAATAGAGCAGTTAATTGCCCCACTTTTTTGTGGTCTCAGTAATATTTTTTGTTATGAGTTTTCCTGAGTATTTGTAAGTAGGTACTTTTCCCGCTTAGTTTTGAAAAGAATATGTGGCGTACTTTTTTGCACCACAAAAATGTCCTGTTTCCAAGTCTTTCCACCTGATGCTTTTAGTGTCCACTAATGAGCCTTGCCTAAATCAGTTATTTCCGTAGAAATGAGGTTGTAACTAGATAGATTTTTTTTTACACAAAAGAGAGCATATTCTATAGATTCTTCAACTTTTTAAAAATTTAAGTACATAATTTTATCCACATAGGAAGAGTTCCCCCCATCTTAAAAGTGTTCCCCCCTTATATCGACAGAATTGGTGTTTTGAATAAGCTATGCATTCATTCATATAGTACAAAACTCAGGAGGTACAGAAATGTATATTCAGTAAAGGATCTTCTTCCTGTAGCCACTGATACCAGTTTTTTAGTTACTGTGTATATTCTTCCAGAAATACTTACATATGAATATATTCCTTCTAATAGTCCCATATAAAGTTAGTTGCTATATAGAATGTACTGAGTCCTGAGTTTTTCACTTAACATTATCACCTAGAAATTATTTTATATCGGTGCATTGTAAGTCACCTTACTCATTTTTAAAGCTGTATTCTTTTTTAAAAAGAATTATTTATGCATACAAGAACCGGAGTGTAGGCCAGAGGTATGGGGATGGGTGTGAGAGGATTCACCAGACACAGAGTGGGGTGTAGAACAGGCAGATTGACTGAAATACACTGCTGAGGGGAGCAGTGGGTGAGACAGGAGAGGTCTGCTGCACCATGTGGGTTAGCGCCCTAGCCTGGGCTGGCTGGGTTGCCTGGGCTGCAGATAGCTTCATAGTGCTCAGACTTAACCCCTTGTGCCACCAGGGAGGCCTTAGAGCTGTGTAGTATTCTTTTGTAAAGATACACCACAATTTATTTTGCTCTCTATTTACATTGTTCCAGTCTTTTACTGGTAAAGTCAGTACTATGGGGTATAATGTGATAGTCATTTTGTACATAGAGATATACATAGTATATGTCTGCAGGATAAATTACCAAAAGAGGCTGCTTTGTCAAACAGTAAGAACATTTGTAATTTGAGCTGCTGTTGTTGAATCCCTTTCCATAAATTAGGCTATACTAATTTATACCTCCCTCAACAATATAGAAGAGTATATGTAATGAAATCGCTCAGCCTCAGTGAAGTTTTAATGCATTTCTTGGCTATATGACTGTAAGCAATTTAACCTCTCATTGTAACAGTTTACTTGTCTGCAAAACTTGTAGGAGTTTTTGTATTAGTAATTTAAACAATGCAATGAAGACACTTGATTATATTTTTTAGAAAGCAGTGCCTAGTACACAATATCACAAGGTTGTACCTATTTATTAGTACCTAATAAATGCTATACTTACAATTTTGTAAAAATAGTAGTTACTGATTTTTATTAGTAGTGAACATAAGAGATATGCGCTAAACTCTTGTAGTTAAGTATTGTGCTGGGAGATTTGTGGGTAATTTGTATTATTTCAAATACTTTCTAGTACACTTTTTTATAATGGGAATATATTTTGTAACAGAAAAATGTTGTATACATTATTTTTTAAGAAGGGAAAATTTCCCTCAATTTTGATATACTCACTCTAAGTTTTTGTGCAGCATAATGATTTACGGTACATTGAAATGATGATTACCACAGTTATTCAGTTAACATTTATCATTTCACAAGTTACCAAAAAATTTTTTTCTTGTGATGACAGCTTTTAGGATCTACCATATGGTGTGTTAACTGTAGCCATCATGTTGTACATTACATCCTCAGTACTTATACTGTAAGTTTGTGCCTTTTAACCACCTTCCTATAAGTCTCCCGCCCCACTTTTAGAAACTCAAATCAGACCTTTTTTTTTTTTTTAAGATTCCATGTATAAGTGTATAAGTGAGATCATACATTATTTGTCTTTCTCTGACTTAAACTTCGCTTAGCATAAAGCCATCATAATTCCATCTATGTTGTCCAAATGTGGCTATACAATATTGTTAAATGATTGCTATTAAGATACCCCTCCCCCTCTGTTTTTGCATTACAGACAGAGAGTGCATGGGCTGAAGAATATGCTGAAAAGAAGAAAGGGTCTCATAAACGTTCAGCATCCTGGGGCAGTACAGATCAACTAAAGGAGGTCAGGAAAACGGTTTCAAGGAAGTAGTTGTGGTGGAAGTTTGATCCCTTTAATGGGTAGTTCCTTAAAGTTTGGACAGCATGGATTTGTCATGGGGTGGGGAAGAGGTGGGGAGGAAAGAACCATTGTTGTTTTGTTTACTTGAAAAATAAGCAGAAAAGAAGTTACTTATTGGTTGGATAAAAATTTGAGTAAGGGAATATGTACATTATCTACCTGATTATGTGTATTCCTTTGTCATTTTTGAGATTCCATATATGTTGTTATAAACATTAGGTGTATAAAATTACAGCGATACAGAAAATTCACATTTATTATTGCTATATATGATATTGTTTCTGAACTCAATAGCTCAGTAAAACCAAGTTAATTAGGGCCCTATGCTGTGACTACCATTTTCTGTGCTGTAATTACGGTATTTACACTTTGCTGATAACAGAAATAAAATAAAAATTCAGTCAAATAATATGGGATAGTTATTGAAATTGTGTTATTTAAAAATTGTTTTGTGAATGATTTGTGTAATTTAAATTGATTTATAAGTATTTAGTATTTGGAGCTGTTAATGGTTAGAAATTTGATTTAAAAATCTGAGATTATGACTCAGTGTGAAGGCAGTATAAGTAATTATTTTTTAATTCTTTGAAAACTACAATGTAATTTATTGTAAGTGCTGAAAACTTTGTTTAGTGCTTGAGAAGTTTGAAAGCTCAGAACAGTGTTGGAGCATAACTTTATTTCTCTATAAAAGAAAGCTAGACATCTATGCATGCACGTGTGTGTGTACACTTTTGCACAATAGATCAGATTTTGTGAAGTGGGTTAAAAACTCAAAAGATTTCTTAACTCTGTGCTCTATTGGTTCTTATTAGGCAAAGATAGTTTTATGTAGCATGAAAAACACTCTGATGCACTTGTTATTTTTCCCCTTTTCAGATTGCAAAATTACGCCAGCAATTACAGAGAAGTAAACACAGCAGTCGGCATCATAGAGATAAAGAAAGACAGTCTCCATTCCATGGCAACCATGCAGCTATTAACCAGTGTCAGGTAGGAGCACATATGCCACACAATCCAAACAAAGGATTTGTTGTTTTCTGTGATTTATTGTTTTCTGGTTAACTTTTTAGGACAAAAATGTCCAAAAGCCAATTTAAAACAGTGATTTATGAGTCACAGCCTTTGTTAAACGAGCCCAGAATATTAGGTTGACAAAGTATTTTACTTTAGTGACTTAGGAGACATAACTAATTACATATTTGAGTTACCTTCTTTTTGACCATCAGTTCTGTGTATTAGAGGGAGAATAACAGAGAGAGATTAACGTTGACTATGCAACTAGGTTGTGGTTCCAGACTACAACATCATTTTTTTTGGGCATTGTACGAGCTTTAATATCCTCTTTTTAAGTCTCAGTGTCCTTATCTGAAGATTGAGGATAATGATAACTGTCTCATCAAGTCTCTTAGTAGGGTAAAAATTTTAGCTTCTCTGATTTTTCATTAGAGGCCTGTGAACTACTCTCGATGACTCACCCAGGGAGCACTTCTATTTTACTGAATTTAAATTGGCTAGTATCCCTTGGTAAGAAGAGAGCAAAAAAGTTGACCAACTTCTTTTTTAGGTTGATAGCTTCTGATGATTGCCAGTAAATGTCTATACTGTTCAAGAGAAAGTATGGGTAGAGGTATATATTTTTTCAAATTAATTTGTCCTAAAATACTGATACATGGGTCAAACGTGATTGAGAGTTTTAGAGTTTGGTTGTTTCCAATAAGGTTTTTCCACATATAAGACATTTTAATTAAAGAATATGCACTAATACATTTAAAACCTAAATAAACTGGTTTTATACCCAGAGGAATAGAAGCATAAAATTGACAAAATAAATGAAAAATTTTATAGACTTACAACTACCAAAATTGACAAATTAAAAAACAAACCACCTCATACTCAAAAGCCTACATAGGAACCTTGATGGTTTTACAGGTGAATTTGCCAGTTACAAATGTTTCTCAGTTATAAAGTATGGACATTTTCCTAGAGGCACCAGCCAACTATTTTTTTAGAATACAGAAAATTGATAGATGATCAGATATGCATTTTACAATGGACATTATGAATTCAAAATAAGGAATAAATTTGGAAGAAGACACAATTAGAGACAGGAAATCCATTTTAAGAATAGGATTTTATAATCCAAAAAAAAAAAAATGTTGGTGACTAAAAATAAGGTAGAAGCTACTAAACTGAAGAGAGAGGACAAAATGGAAATTATTTCTAAATAATTCTTTAGAAAGTAATGCTACTTGATCAATTGCCACTGTGTCAAGCACCCTGTTCCGCTTTTTGTGTGTATTGTTAGTATGTAATCCTAATCTTTGAGGTGGTGATTATTGTTAACCCCATTTTACAGACAAAGAAATAAAGGGCTGGTGAGGTCGGGTATCTTGTCCAAGGTTTTATGAGACAGAGCTAGGCTTCTAACCCAGACATTCTAACATCAGAATCTGAGTTTTTAGACTCTCTGTTAGCTGAGAGTTGACATGACATGGGAATGATGAAGAAATAGAAGTAAAGATTAATACCAGTGGTAGCCTTTAAAAAAGGCTTTAGAAAATATTATATATAAATTTTTTAAATTTTATAAGTAATATACATTTGTATTTTAAAAATATGTGCTTTCTTCCCACCATATACAGAAGTAACTCAAAATGGATCAAAGAACTAAATGTAAAGCTAAAATTAAAAGCTCTTAAGAGAAAACATAGACATAAAAATTTGTGATAATGCATTAGGCAATGGTTTATTAGATATAACAGCTGAAAACTAAATAGTGAAAGAAAAACTAAGTCACCTGGACTTTATAAAAATTAAATGCCCGTTTGTTCCAGATTCTGTGTCTTAAAGCCTTTTCTATATTATACTTTCTCGGAATAAAAGTTTCTGTTACTTGGTTTAGAAGTTTGAATATTTTGTGGGGTCTGATTTTTTTTTTCCTTGGTGCACTTCCCAAGTCATTACAGTTTTTTTTTTTTTGTTTGGATTTTATGATATGTAGAAGATTATTTTTATGGGGATTTTTTTTTAATATTCTTTAACAATTAAGGAATAGGATTACTGTTCTGATACTGGTATAGTCTACAAAAGATCTTTTGCTGCGGCTTACATACAATCGGTTTGTCACAGATCAAAAAAATTCTGTGAGTGCTCTTGTCTCTCAAAATTCAGAGGGAACTATTATGAAGGATAAATGCTGCCAAGTTTCTTAGAGGAGAGAAGCTTTCACATGTCAGTGGTTTCCAAATTGAAAAAGCCGTCAAATGCTTAAAATGTCATATTTAAGGACTATTTCAACAAACATTCTTGTTTGAAAATATAACCAACACATTTCAGAATTGTTTGATTGAGGATTAGAGTCAGGTTAGTAACAAAAGAGAAGGAGATGCCAGCATCTTCACAGTGACATAAACTAATTTAGAGGTGAGAATTAAAAAATCCTACAGGTGTTTTCTGGCTGTTAAAGCCTAAAATAAGAAAACCCTCCCATAGGATTTTCTTATTTTTTCATCAGGGTTGAGGACACTATAGTTTTGTAACCTTGGGAGGGTTTGAGAGCAAAGGGATAGTGAGATAGAAAAGAAAAACCCATTTGAGGAATGACGGGTATTGTACTTTAAAAATGAAAATTGCAGCTGTGCATTGGAATCTTTGAATGTCAGTCAGGACATGATTGCTATTTTTGGATTTTTTAAGATTTTGCCACTTAGAAATCGGAAGAGTAGGTACATCTGCTGTGACCATTATCATGGAATAGAGCTGCAGCTTAGACGAGCGAAGAGGTGGCTATTAGTTGTGAGAGGACAGTGATTGCTGGAGACAGAAAGTAATGGCAGCAGGACAGGAGAAATCATGGCCGCATGGAGGTCCCAAATCAAAAACTCTTAAGATAGAAGTGTTTTATCCCCAGGGATTTCTAATTTTATTTTATTTTACTCTTAAACATCACTTTTTTGCCATCCTTTTGTTATGTTAGGATTTCTGGCTCATATTTCTCTCCCAGATCTTTGTTGAATTGCTAAGCAGAACTTCTTCCATTCTACTTCTGTAGCACATTTTTTTCTTTTGCAACTTAATAATTTTTTATTTATACCTACATACTGAAAAAACAAATACTGATTTTCTTATTTACTTTGAAGTTCAGTGAAAATGCTATATGAATATGTACTTCATGAGTAAACTAGATTAATCATGCTTACCAAATAATCTCTAGGAAATGTTAAGATGTCACAAAGAGGGGCCTCCCTGGTGGCGCAGTGGTTAAGCGCAGCACTGTGGAGCTTTCGGCAGCGGTGACGCGAGTTTGACGCCCAGCCGGGGAGATTCCTACATGGCGAGGCAGACCTCTCCTGCCTTGCCTGCTGTTCTCCTCAGCAGTGTATTTCCGTTGATCTGCCTGTTCTGCTCCCCACTCTTTCTCTGGTGAACCTTCTCGCTGCCCCACGCCTCTGGCCTGTACCCCAGTTTGTATGCATAAAAAAATAAATCTTTAAAAAAAAAGATGTCACAAATTTTTTTTGTCTTTCTCACTTTTCTTCTCCCTACTGTTTCCCAGTTTTTCTTAAACTCAATGTTGCTGCCTTTCTTTGGATTTTCATTTTTATTCTATTTTTAATTGAGGTAATATTGGCTTATGTTGTTGGCATTTTAGAGGAATAGGATCTCCCGCTTCTGGTGTCATTACTATACCACATCCATCACCAGAGCACCTGTAGTCCACCACCATAATCCACGGTGCTCCCTCCCCATCCTGCTCTTGCCCCTACCCTTTCCCCTCTGGTAACCTCAGTTCTACAGTCAGATTTACAGGTTTTGTTCCTGATTTGGCTTTGTCTGACCCTTTGTTTTCTCTATATATAACACTTGCATATAAGTAACACAAATTGATATCTTTCTTCTTCTGACTTATTTTGCTTAGCATATCCTTTCAAGTTTCATCCATGTTGTCAGAAATGGCAAGTGTCTTTTTTTTTTTTTTATAGCTGAGTAGTTCATTGTGTATATATACCACATCTTCCTGATCCAATTATCTGTATATAGGAAGGTGTATTTCCCTTCAAATTGGTGTTTTTGTGTTCTTCAGGTAGTTCTTCAGATACCTAGGAGTAGAATTGCTGGGTTATGTGGTAGATCTATTTTTAATTTTTTGAGAAACCTCCATACTGTTCTCATAGGGGCTGACCCGTCTACATTCCTACCAACAGTCTGTGCTGCTTTTTCTCCACATCCTCATCCTGGCACATTTTTTCTTCTTTTGAAAATTTAACTCCATATTTCTTTCCCTGATCAGCTACTACTACAAGACATTGTTCCCATCTTATCCCCACACTTTGAAGACAGGTACTGTATTAAGTTATAATGTAGATTGATCTTAAAAGATTTAGTGTCAGCCAGGCCTCCTCTTGGTGTTCTTTTTTTGTTAGCTAATTCTCAGTTTTAATGCCCAATTTGATCTTTAAACTGTAATGTACAAGATATAAAGAATGTAAAAGGGAAAAATAAAAATTTAAGCTGGTGATTCACCTAATTAAAAAACCTTAATGGGGCGAGCCTGGTGGCACAAGGGGTTAAATCTCAGCCTATGAAGCTATTCGAAGCCACTGCAGCATTAGTTTGCTCCCCAGCCAGGGGAATAGCGGGCAAGACAGGAGAGGTCTTCTCACATGGCTTAACACACCTCTCCTGCCTCGCCCACTGCTCTCCTCAGCAGTGAATTTTTCAGTCAGTCCACCTGTTCTGCTTCCCCACTCTATGTCTGGTGAATCCTCTCACCCCCTACACCTCTGGCCTGCACCCCAGCTCTTGCATGCATAAATAAGTAAATCTTTAAAAAAAAAAAAAAACCTTAATGACTGGGAACTATTCTATTTTGGAAAGAAAGAATCAAAAGCCGGCCTCCCTGGTGGCGCAAGGGGTTAAGTTCCAGCACTATAAAGTTATCTATAGCACAAGTTCGATTCCCGGCAGGGAGCTTCCCACATGGTGCAGCAGACCTCTCCTGTCTTGCCCCCTGCACCCCTCAGCAGTGCATTTCAGTCAGTCTGCCTGTTCTACTCCTCATTCTGTCTCTCGTGAATCCTCTCACCCCCTCACACCTCTGGCCTATACCCCAGCTCTTGTACGCATAAATAAATGAATCTTTAAAAAAAAGAATCAAAAGCTGAGAAATCAGAAACACTGTTCTTAATGTTGCCAAAAGGTAGATCTTAGGAGAGAGATTTTACTTAGTATAGTCAAGAACTTCTAAATGTTTCAGAGCTGTCTGAAGATGATCTCAGTTAATCTAGCCCATTTATGTTTGCATCTACAGATTTATATTTAGAAATACAGATTTATTGTAGAAATCTCTGTACATATGGGAAAAATAAATTATATATGCACATAAAATTTCTGAGCGCCCTTGAAATGAAGGATAAAAGTTTAAGTATAGTCATTTTTGTTATTTTTAGATATTTTAGAATATAGTTTATATAAGAAATGAAATCAGAGGTCTGTTCTGTTCTATTTCTGGAACAATAACAATATCCCTAATGAAGCAAATCTTTCCCAGGCAGCTTGGATGGATTATTTTTCTTCTAATCATAAAATTATTTGCTGATTAACTTTTGTTTCATTTACCTGAAATGGTATGTTGGCCTTAGGGAAATGGCTGTTTTCTTTCTTTTCCTTCTTTTATTTCCTTAAATAGAGGAAATTATTGATACATACTTCTGCTACTAAGATTATATTTGAGTAAAATTCCTTAGCAAATGTGTAGTGTGACTTTTTTGGCTAACTTGAAAAGCAGTACCCAAATGTATAGTTAGTCATTACACTGGAGTTCCTGCATATATATGTTTCTTTTTTTTTTTTTATTGTTATTTATGTCTTTTACATTTTGTATTCCCCTTGGGCAACCCACCACCAATTCACCCGTGATCCATCTCCATGGTCCCCTGTATTCTCCTCTCTTCCATTTTGTGCCCTTATCCTCCCCCCCCCCCATATATATGTTTCTTAAAATGACAGCCAGAAAGCTTTAGCTTTCTATTCTTAAGCCAGCTTACTAATAGATCAAAATGACAGTATAAAATCCAAGAATGTCAACATTTCACAAGAACTTAACAGATCATCTTTTCTAGCCTCTTTGCATTCTATAAGTTAACAGTTATACACCAAATACATACCTGAAAGTAGTCTGAAAATAGCAGCCAGTGCAAACCGTTACTTATGTTTTATAACATTTAGCAGAGAGAATTAAGTTTAGAAATTAGGTACTTCTCACTTGAAAAGAAATCCTATTTGTAGTATGTAAACTAATAATTGCTGAGATTTTTCTTAGACTGTGCTAGTTCCCTGTCACCTTACTATTTTCTGATATGGGAAGAGTCAAGACTCTGGTGAGATGATATGAGATGACTGCATGACAGAAACATTCTAATATGCTCTCCATTCCATACTAGTGAGCTGTAGATTTTTTAAAATCTCGCTGCTTTAGTATGAATCTGTTTTGCATTTTCTATTATCTACTATGTTGAAAAAGGTTTTTACCTTCCTTTACCAAAATATTGTCTTAACTTCACTTTCCTGCTGTCTTATCCCTGAAGCAAGTATGTTTCTAATTTGGCAAACTTTTGTTAGATTATACATTGAAATTTACTTCTATTGGAAAGGAAACAAGATGGTGAGAATAGGTGAAAAGGTGTCCAAGTAACCACTATTTGGAATATAAAAAAAGCTGAAGAAAAATAGCTAGTTTCACTCACTCACTTGGGTATTACTATACTAAAGTTAAACAAGTAAAGTGAGGACTTGATATTTTTAGCATGCATCTGAGGGGCATCCAAATTTTTTTTTTAAGATTTTTTTTTTTAAGATTGTTTTATTTATGCACACAAGCTGGGGTATAGGCCAGAGGCATGGGGCGGTGAGAGGGTTTACCAGAGACAGAGTGGGGAGCAGAACAGGCAGATCGACAGAAATACACTGCTGAGGGGAGCAGTGGGTGAGGCAGGAGAGGTCTGCAGTGCCATGTGGGAATCTCCCAAGCCGGGGGTTGAACTCGCATTGCTGCTGCCGACCACTCTGCAGCACAGCGCTTAACCGCTGCGCCACCAGGGAGGCCCCCAATTTTTTTTTCTTTAAAGATTTATTTATTTATGCAGACAATGCTAGGTGTAGGCCAGAGGTGTGGGAGGGTGAGAGGATTCACCAGAGACAGAGTGGGGAGCAGAACAGGCAGATTGACTGAAATCCACTGCTGAGGGGAGCAGTGGGTAAGACAGAAGAGGTCTGCTGCGTCATGTGGGAAGCTCCGTGGCTGGATAGCGAACTCATGCTGCAGTGGCTCTGGATAGCTTCATAGTGCTGCGACTTAACCCCTTGCGCCACCAGGGAGGCCCCATCCAAATTGTTAAGGGGTGCATACTTAGAAAGGGATTTGACCATATACACACACAAAGGCAAAGGACGCAAACTCTTAATGTGAAAGTTCTTTAATAGAATTGAATTACATAAAGAGAGAAGAAAGGATATTCATAATAAAACTGAAAATTACCCATCTCCTCATGGGCAGATGTCTAACCAAACAGAGTTGGAACAAAGTGGGGCCACTGAGGCCCTAAAGCTTGCCATAAGTTTAAGGTACTTCTGGCAGGGAACAGCAAAAAAGTGGTTAGACAGGTCTTTTAGAGCTGGGAGAAAGGAGATACCTCATCAAGATAACGGCTGCCAGTTATCTTGTCAGTTTTCCCATGTCTCTTCCAAGTGTCCCTACATATATCTTCCTCCACATGTTTTCTCCCAGACTCGTTCTGGCAGTACCATGGTGTAAGTCCGAAGCAAGAAAGAAAAAGAGCTGTATTTGTCCACTTTTTGTGTTACATGACTTCATCTGGCCACTCATCTCTGCCCCTAATTCCCAGTAGCTCCCCCACTCCTGAAGTCTAGTTCATGGCACACTGAGACCTGAAGTCCAAGACATCTGCATGTAAGTGGGGGTGGGGAAAATGGCACCTCCCCTTCATGGAGGTATATCTGGAAATGAGAATAGGGTGAAGGGTAGAGAATGCAAGTTTTTAGGAGAATGGTATGGAATAGGATGGTCTAGAATTTGGGCAGTAGCATTTACTGTTTTCTTTTGTCTTCTTGTTATCACCAATTCTGTCATAGCACGAACCAGTGCTAGGTCACTATGGGAAGTGAGGGAAATTACTGGTTTGTAACAATAAGATGGAAGAATTGAAGCATAGGATGTCTAAAGAGGCAGCTGGTGAGGCTGTTGATATGCCACTCACTTTAACACTAAAGTGGGGCCACAAACCAGGTTTAGGATCAGACTGAGACTCAGGCTATATACTCTGTGATTAAGCAGAGCTACAGGGTGTGTGGAACGTGGGCAGTCATAGGCAGTCAGGCCATTTGTTGGCTGTGCTCTACTGGTAGGCGAGATTATGACCAAGCTCTCTGGTCAGTTCGGATCTCCTACTGTACTACACAGTTGGTGTGGCGCTGGAGACTGTGCCATGCTTGGAATCGTTGTCCAAGCTCCCTGGTCAGTTAGGATCATGTGCTGTGCTCCTTAATTGGATCCTCATTGACTTGGCTCCCTGCCTGGGCAGTCCTTCTCAGTCTCTTGTCCAGGGAATTGTCTGGGTTCTGGGATTTTCACAGTGGTGTTTTGTCTATGCATAGTTGCTGGTTTGTCATCTTATTGAGCAGGGCTGAGGTCAGGAATGATCTTTGTTGCCATCTTGGTGACATCGCTCCCTCATTTTTTGTCTTTTATGGGGATTACTTTTGCTGTCATGTCCAAAATATTCTTTTAAAAACAGGACTTTCAGGAATTGAAACAACATCTATCATAATCCAAGAATTTTTTTCATTTCATAACTTAATTGTGTCGAAGTATGGGAATTCTTTAAGAGAAATAGGAAATTTATTAAGAGAAAAAGAAGACATCAACTACTTAAATGAATGTTTTTCCAAGTAACTTTTTTTCCTGATTATCAAAGGGTAGAAAAATATACATAAGAGAACTTGAGAAATTAAAGATGAAAAATGAAGAAACAATATAGTTTCACTGTATGGAGATCATTATTTTCAGTATTTGGCGGCATTTATAGTTGCTATACAACAGTATATTTGTACTCATTTTATAGCTCAAAGAGCAAAATTTAGTATGTCCTTTTTTTTGCATTTTTACTGACTGATGTCTAATTACAGGAAAGATATATGATATATCAACTATTCTAAACTAAAAGAGTTATTTTTTGTACCTGTTATCTAACTTTTTTTTTAAAGATTTATGTATTTATGCATAAAGAACTGCAGTGTCGACCAGGGATGTGGGGTGGTGAGAGGATTCACCAGAGACAGACTGGGGAGCAGGACAGGCAGATTGACTGAACTTCATTGCTGAGGGGATCAGCGGGAGAGGCAGGAGAGGTCTGCTGTGCCCTGTGGGAAGCTCCCTGGCCAGGGATCAAACTGCTGCTTCAGTGGCTGCAGACAGCTTCATAGTGCTGAGACTTAATCCATTGCACCACCAGGGAGGCCCTGTTACCTAACTTTTAACTAGTTTGTAGCTGTAGAGCCAAACCATAATATTTTGTTGCCTTACATTTTGTTTGTAACTTCTTGTTATTGGGGAAGTTATAATGGAAGTTATAGTACTTATAACTAAATTGTTTAATGGCCAAAGAGATCATTTGGCCACTCTTGCTTTTAAATTTTCTCAGAGAAAAAAAATCATATGCTTCTCTACATTGATGTTAAAAGCCCTATGACAAAATTTAGCACTCATGTTAAAATATACACAAGAATATAAGAATTTAAGAAGTACTTCCTTAACATGACTTTATACACACACACTCTTCACTCTGACATACTGTCGCTAATTGATACTGTGGAGCCAGTATTATTTAATGGGGAGCCCTAGAGACATTTCCATTAAAACGGGGACAAGGCAAGAATTCCCATTGTTTTCATTTACGTATACTGATCTAACTATATAAGGAACTCTTAAAACCTAAAAAGAAGTGAGTGGGTTCAAAGAAATGGCCTTTAGGGGCCTCCCTGGTGGCCCAGGGAGTTAAGTCTCAGCAGTATCAAGCTATCTACAGCCACAGCAGCAAGAGTTCATCCCAGGCCAAAGAGCTCCCCACCTGGCACAGCAAACCTTTCCTGTCTTGCCCACTGCTCCCCATGGCTCCCCTCAGCAGTGTATTTCAGTAGATCTGCCTGTTCTGCTCCCCACTCTGTCTCTGGTGAATTCTGTCACACACCCCTCCCCGCACCTCTGGCTTACACCCCAGCTCTTGTATGCATAAATAAATAAAATAAATCTTATAAAAAAACACAGAGAAATGTCTTTAGAAATACTATGAAAAATGTGTGAATCATTCATGATTTGAGAATGAAAAAAAATTTTCAGTGTATAGGATGAAGAGTCTATAAGCAAAATGTAGTGTTCTTTCCAATCAGTCAAGAAAATTACAAATTTTCCCCACTCCAAATGAACAAATTACTGATAATCATTTTAAAGATGCTCCTTCAATTGTGATCAACAGTATATAGTTTAAGTACGACGTTTTATCTATGTAGTAAAGGTTAAGAAAGAGATAAATCTAATGATGAAAGTTTTGTAAAATAAAAGTGCAGATAGAATGTGAAGGAGTAAAAATAGCTTACTGTTCACTTTGGCAGTGTAAATGGCAAGCTCTTGAAAATATTTCCCACATTTTGAGCAAATTCCTCTGTCCCAAGATTTTGTCTTAAAGAAAAATTTACATGTGTGTGCAAACATTTATCGACGAGGATGTTCATGGCTTTTTGAATAGGAAATAATCAAGTTTGGAAATGGTATATCAATGACTCAAAGATTTACACTGTACAGAATGACACAAAGATGTGGATTTCAACTTTTTGTTATTTTCTCCGTAAAATGACTACAGCGTATTTATACTTAGACTTTTTCATATTTCTTTTGATGGTGGATGCTGACACAAGAAGAGGGGGCAGAAATAAGAGATGGAAGTGAGAAGGGAAGTTGATAAGATGAGAAGCTTGGTGGGTGGTATGGGGAGAATATTGGAGAACAGAGAGGTTAAAGAGACCTTAAAATTATTAAGAGACCATACATAGATGAAAAGAAATGATACTTGAAAAAAAATGTTGCTCTATTACATGAGGAGAGTGAGAGTCAGGCCCAACAATAACTAATCATTGAAGAAGTCCTGCCTCAGCACTCAGATTGAAGCCTCTCTTGGTGTTTTTCTCACAAATTTCATGCCTTTTGCTTTAATTATAAGGTGCAGGAATAAAATAGGAGAGGAGAAAAACAGTTTAAAAACTCAGTTCCACGTCGGGTGACAAGGTTATCTATTGACTCAAATTCGTGATAATTGATTAGAAGCCCTGCTTCTTTTGTCTCCTTGCCCACCTTCCCATGAAAGAAAAGTTTTTCAAAGAAACCTCCCTAAATGAAGGCTAGGTAATCACAGTCCTTTGGTAGAGAGCAGGACAATACACAAGATGATCCTCTGGCACATTATTGCTATTAACTTTGGCAGATAACTCTGTAATTTTTTGTTTCATGTTTTATTTTGTGTATCTTATCACAGGGAACCAAGTAATATCCTGTAATTCTATAATCTGTTACTTATCTTAAAAAGTAATACTGTGCCAATGAGAAAAAATTTATTAAAACTAGAGATAAGCTTTGAAAAAATAAGTAAAGGAAATACTAATATGGTAAAGATGAATGATAAAAAAATTACATAATTTTCTGAACAAAAAGTTTGAAATCATAGTATGAGTATCATTAAATTTAACAGGTTAGTTATTGTCATGCCTTTAGTATCTTTGCTATATATAGATGTTGGAACTGATTTTGTTTCCTACCAAAGTATTTTTCTTTCTGTTTCGATAAATCACTTTTTGGGGGTTGTTTCTTTCCTGGACTGTAAGTAATTGTGACACTGGGGAACTTTAAAGTTATATTCTAAAATCTGAACTCTGTTACAATCATAAAAAAAATCATAAAAGAATATTGGGGATTAACATTCTTTTAGTATTTTCTTTTATCCCTATCTCTCTATAATTCCTCATAGATGTTAATTAACTTGTGAAAATCTACCTTGATTCAGGGGAGTTTGGCCTTAAATTACATTTTATCTATACCAAGGAGTTGATTTGGTTACTCACACTTTTTGTGAGGCCTATGAACTGATTTATTTTTAAATTACTCATGTCAACCGGATGTAAGTATGCTTCAATCTAGAGAATTAGAATTAAGAGATAATAAACTTCTTTTCTCCATTCTCTACCACTTTTTCTTAAGGCTCCTGTTCCAAAGAGTGCACTTATTCCAGTAATTCCCATCACCAAATCAACAGGTTCCCGATTCCGGAATAGTGTAGAAGGATTGAATCAGGAGATTGAGATAATAATTAAGGAGACTGGGGAAAAGGAAGAACAACTTATAGTAAGTAACCTTGTCTCTTAAAATCATCCTTACACATGAATACTTCCAAATATTAAAAGTTTCCAATTTTCTTTATTTACTTCATTTTTTTTCTTCTTATTGATAGAGTGAAAGTTTATCTTTTTTTGAAAGATTTTCACCTTGGCAAATGAATAAAAAATTTTCTTTGCATCCTCATAGTGACAAATAGTGTGACTTAAATTTAGACCATTGAACAGGAACTGTTTTTTATGTATCTGTTGTGTATGTAAAATACTATCCAGATGAGATACTTTTTGTTTACTGTAACTATTTAACAGAAGGTTAGCTTACTGATTTTGTCAGGACGGCTGTGACATTGATTATTTTCTAAGGCTGAATCTATACCTGTCTCTTAATTATTAGCTACTGGTTGGTTGACTATGTCATCATGATACTCTTTCTACTAACTACAGTACAGATAAGAATGATTCATATGTACCTATTCTCCTAAATACTATAAAGTGTTGTAAACCAGTGTTACCTCAATAAAAGGGAAAAAAAATTCGCATGTCAAACAGAGTAAAAAAGCTTAAAATAGTGTATATTTAAGTTTTCATTCATCAAGGAAAGAGGTTGGAGAGTTTTTAGTAGTAGCTTATTGATGCTTAAGAAACTCTCCTTAAGATTAAAGATTAGTTTAACTTAAGGAAAACACAGCTTCCTATACCCTCTCCTTTAGATTGCATGATGGGAGGAAACTTTCCCAGATGTAATAAAAGTAAATGAACCAAAGATATACTTCCCAGCTAGTAAATAAGGCACACAGACCTAACTTTAAATGTTCTCCTTGATTTCCCCACATAATTAGCACTGCAGTGATTAACTTTTTATCATTTAGGAAGGTTTCCTTAAAGTCTTTCCAGGGGAAGTTCAGGAGAGAAGGTAGTGGGGCCTATCATCAAATATCATTAGTTCACACAGTGGTTAACCTTTTCTTCTAATAAGCAACTTAGTGGTAAATCTAGATTTCGTTTCTTTTAAAAATAATAGTTAGCACATAATGAGTAATTCAGTACAATTCATCATTCAGTAAACATTAGCCACCTGTCATATGTCAGACCCTGGAAATACAAAGTCTTCACTCACACTGCTGAATGTGTCGTAGGGGAGTAAGTTTAGACAGGGTGTCACTAATGGAGCAGCACAGGGCAAGCTTCTTTTTCCTTAGGCTTAATAAGTTGGGGGTTTCTGATTTAGGGGTCTTCTGGGACAACAGGGCAAGGTTGATGTTGGGTGCATTTCTGGGTGAGTTTCAAAATTAGTGATAAATACACACCTCTTTTTAAATTTTCTAACAGCCACAAGATATTCCAGACGGCCATCGTGCACCTCCCCCCCTTGTACAAAGAAGTAGCAGCACACGCAGCATCGACACGCAGACCCCTGGTGGGGCAGATCGGGGAAGCAACAACAGCAGCCGCTCTCAGTCTGTGTCCCCCACGTCGTTCCTCACCATCTCCAACGAAGGTAGTGAGGAGAGCCCTTGCTCAGCTGATGACCTGCTTGTAGACCCCAGGGATAAAGGTACAATGCAGAGGGATTGTTCCCAAATGATAAATAAAATACTGTCCATTTTATTATTTATTCTTTTCATTTTCTAGTAGAATCCACATACACATACTTAAGGCTACTAGATTTTTACTTGGAGATGTGTTCAAAACATTGAGAGATTTAAAGAACTGGAGCACAAAACAGATTTTACTGTGATACCCAAGTGATGGTCTATTTGGGTGGTTTATTGATTTTTATTTGTTCCTTATTTTTCACTTGTTAATACAGTTATTAGTGAGAAATATTCTTTTTTAGTGTAAATAGAGATCAATATTTGTCCTGAAAAGCACTGATCGCTCTCATCTTAGTGATCATGTTTTTACTATATTGCTACTTTTATGTTGAATGTGAAACCTTCAAGTTGGTGCTTTTAGTTAGTGAAATTATGTTTTTGATATTTCCAACAAGAATTAAGCTGATTTATATCAATATAAAGTGAGTATTCAATGCAAATCTGTAACAAAATGTTGGAGAGCCATTTACGGTATTAATCTACATATGCAACTTAATAACTTGGAGACATAAGCCACATGAATATTAATTAGTGATACTACTTTTTAAAAACAAATGTGAACTTTCATCTGTCTATATCAGAGCAATATTTTGTTAGCCTAATCCTAGTTACTGCATATAGTTGAAAACAAAAAGATACTTATTTGTAAATTCTACTCTTCAGTTCAGTAGTCACTTACTTGAACCTCCCATTTTTAGTGTGTTCACTATCTTAAAGGTTTTTTTTTAAAGATTTATTTATTTATGTATACAAGAGCTGGGCTATAGGCCAGAGGTGTGAGGTGGTGAGAGGCTTCACCTGAGACAGGGTGGGGAGGAGAACAGGCAAATTGACTGAGGTACACTGCTGAGGGGAGCAGCGGGCGAAGCAGGAGAGGTCTGCTGCGCCACTTAAAGTGCTTAATTGCTCCTAGCCAGGACTACCAGTCTCCTAAATTATTGAAATAAATACAGTGAACATAAGATTTGAAGAATTTACTTCATCAGTGGCCAGTTGTAAAATGTCATTTGCACCTTATTTGCCAGCTCATAGGTTAGATAAAACGTGGCTATTCCTGGCCAGTATCCTAAACCAATTAAGTCATAGCCCCTGGGAATAGGAAGTAGTTTTTGATGCCCCAGATGATTCTGGTATACGCACAAAACAATTTTTTTTAAGATTTATTTTATTTTTGCATACAAGCTGGGGGTGCAGGCCAGAGGTGTGGGGCAGTGAGAGGGTTCACCAGAGACAGAGTGGGGAGCAGAACAGGCAGATGGACCGAAATACACTGCTGAGGGGAGCAGCGGGTGAGTCAGCAGAGGTCTGCCGTGCCACGTTGGAATCTCCCAGGGCGGGCATGGAACTTGCGCCCCAGGTATGGAACTTGCGCCGCAGCCGCTGACAGCTCCACAGCATTGCCCTAAACTCGTTGTTCCACCAGGGAGGCCCTGGTATACACAAAAATTTGACACCCACTGAATTAATTCTTTGGTTGGATGACAAAGTTTCTTGCTGAGTATCTACATAATTAGCTACTTTTTAGACTTACTGTGAGAATTAAAAGGGATCGCACAGTTCCTGGTACTTAGTTCTCAGTAAAGTGAAAAACAAAAAGCAACTCTCCATGGCTATTAAAATCTGTCCTTTGATTCCCATCTTTTTACTTTTTTTTGAATGTTTGATTTTTTTTCTCTTTATTATCAGTTTTCAAAAGAATGAGTTGATTCCTTGCTATCCTCCAGAAGATACTTTTTATTTTATTTTTTCATACTTTCTACTTTTAACTTCAATAATGTAGGAACGCCATAAATTTTTTGCCCCCTGCAGTATTTGACTTTAAGAGACTAGTGACTGGTTATCTTAGTAAAAATGTATTCCCTTTGATAGGGTTAATTTTGGCAAGATTTCAAAACTTTGAAGGAAATTGTGAAAATTGAACAGAGAAGGAACTCTTAGGTATGGAGATGTTCACAGGCAAAAATAAGTCTTCAGGGTACAATGTACGTACTACTGACTACCTAGGTCAGAGGTTTTAACCAGAGGAGCAGAGAAATCAAATTGAGAAATTCTGAAGTACAGGTCAAGAGTGAATAAGCTACCACTGAAGAAGCATTTCAGTTATTTGTACTCGGAGGAATGGAAGTGACATTTGAGTCTCCTTGCTGTGTTGAATAGAAATAAAGCAGGGAGGTTAACCAGTGTTCAGTACTGAAGATTAAGTGGTAGGTCTTAGGCCATGGTAATTTTAAATGGAAAATAAGTAAAAATCTTTGTTTATACATTTATTTAACAAAAGCTAATTATCTCCTCTCTACCAGGATTTGTGTTAGATACTGATGAATAAAACTCTTCTTACCTTCCCTCAAGTAGTTCATGGCATGGGGTAGACCAAGAACAATTAAATACAGTATGAATGTGCACTTATGTAGTAGTATTTTTAGTAATCTAGTATATCATTTATTGCAGAGAATGGGAACAACTCTCCTTTGCCTAAATATGCAACCTCACCAAAACCTAACAACAGTTACATGTTCAAAAGGGAACCTCCTGAGGGCTGTGAAAGAGTCAAAGTCTTCGAGGAATGCTCGTAAGTGTCCGCTCCCTGCCTAGTAATAACTTTTATTATGAGACTTTTCAAATAAGTTGAATTTCCATCACTTAGATCTGCAGTTGTTATATTTTCCTTTTTCGCTTTGTCTTTGTGTTGGAGCTGATAGTTTTTGCTGAACAGTCTGAAAGTAACTTGCAGACATCATGACACTTAACCTTAAATACAGTTTAATATTCATTTCCTAAAATTAACCACAGTACTCCTATATAACCACAAAACCATCACACACCAAAGAAAATTAATAGTAATGCTTAATATCACTTAATACCCAGTTACATTTCCTCAGTTGTCCCCAGTGTATCATCTGTGGCTGTTATCTTAAACCTATGCAGCAATCAAAATCATCCATTGTATTTAGCAGTACAGAATATATATTCAGGAAAGACCATGTATCTTACCCATCAGATTTCCTTCATTTTTTTTGTCTACTTTAGGTCTCTACTTCTGTAAGTGGTTTTGAAAAATATTTTGTCTGATAATTCAGAAAACAAAATTTTATTACTTTTTAGAATCATGTTACTGTGATGGAGGTAAGGCAACAAGGATAATTTTAAACAGTTTCTGGTGCCCTTGATACATATTCTCTTATGCTCATATACTTCTCTTGGCTGGTACTTGACCAGGTATGCTGTGTTTAGACTCAAAATTTGCTCAGAAAGTATTACAGCCCTATGTTTTCAGTGACTGTGGCTCCTTGCTTTGAAAGCAGTGGCTACAGGTTTGTATGTATAAGACTGGGCAAATTAGGTGATGAACATGGGGAATACTTAAACCTCACCTTCCAGTCCCACTATGACTGTAAGTCTAAGGGCCACCTCCTGGGGTTTTCTCACGGTGAAACCTAAAATACAATATGAAATTTGTCTTACCTTGTCCAACTCAAAGAATTTGTCTTTTCCATTATAAACATCCTGGAATCATTTGAAGTATGGGATCCTTTTGGTTCTCTTTGTGTCCCTTCTGTCTGTACTCCCTTTAACCTAAATTTTAAGTTACTTGCCACACAAAAATCATTGTTTTTGAATCCTTTCAACTTTTCTGCTAGGAAAACCCAGCTTTCAGTCTCATTTGCTTTTGTGACAGCAATTGAGAACTGTTTTAGCAACTGCTTTTTTGTTGTTATTGTTTTGTTTCTTTGCCATGTCAGTCTAAAAACTTGACTGGTGCCAAATGAAAATTGTAAGCAGAATTTCTGTTTCAGGAACTCCCTGCTCATAATCATCTAGTTTATTAGTTGAAACTAGATTCCCAGGCCCCATCCTCGTTCTAATGAGTAAATATGGACACTGACTTAGCATCTTTAACAAGTACTTTGTGTGATTTTTATGCTGTTTGAAAATGCTTAGACCTTTCATCACAGTTCTTCTTTAAAAACGGAGTCACTCTATAAGTAAAAATCAAATAGTCTAAATGGAGTTTTCGGGAATTGAACTCTGATTTACTCCCTGGTAAGTAAGTGGAGAGATGTTGACTGGCTCAAAAACAATTATTATTTCTTTTATAAATAACTTTGAACAAATATTTGTTATGTAGGTTGATGTCCTTTGGCATCTGCCATAGACTCTTAACATTTGGAAGATTTTCAGGACTCAATAACTGAGCATTATATCACTATCTTATTTGTATCTAAAGACTAGGGAAGAAAGGATAGTTGTGTGTGTGTGAGTGTGTGTGTGTTATCAATAAACAGATCAAAGAAGCATAAGATAAACTCTGACATATTCTATGGCACATCTAACTGTTATTAGTAGATAAACCTGTTTTCTAAATGTACATAATTATTATAGATTTTATGGATGTAAAGGATAGTATAGAACACAAAAACTTTATTTAAAAATATTTTAATTAAGTTCCAAAAACAAATGAATTATAGTAACAAGAGTGGATTTCTTAGAAGTAAATTTAATATTCTATCAACAAAACAAGGTACTCAAAGTCTAAAAAAAATTAGTCCTTTTTTGTCTTAGCTATGTCAGAATTCTAGAAAAACCCATTTGCATTAAACTAAGGGTAGGTTATTAGTCCTAATTAAAATTTTTAGCTTGCATACTCATTCATTAAGGAATACTGTTCTCTAATTCTTAACTTTTGGCTTCAAGGTAAAGAAAAGTTAACTCTGACATGAACCTGGGAATTGGAGTGGGTTAGGGTGATCTCTGGTTCATCAGCATAGTCCCTCGTGCTCTCCCTCCCATTTTGCTCCCTTTCTTTTCCTTCCCCTTCCCCTGCAGAATGTCTCTGAGTATAGTTGCCTGTTACTTGTTTTTTTTATTTATTATAATTTTTATTGTTATTAATTCCTTTTTCTTGATCCCTTATTTGGTTCCCCTATATTCCTCCTATAAGTGAAACCATATGTTATTTTTCTTTTTCTTTCTGACTTCACTGAGCATAATCTCTTTCAGTTCCATCCATGTTGCTGCGAATGGTATGAGTTTATCTTTTTTGACTGCTGAGTAGTATTCCATTATGTATATATACCACATATGCTTGATCTAGTCATCTGTTTTTGGGCATTTGTTTTCTTTCCATGTCTTACCTATTGTAAATAGTGCTACAGTAAACATAGGGGTGTCGGTATCTTTTTGAATTAATGTTTTTGTGTTCTTTGGGTAGATTCCTAGGAGTGGAATTGCTGGGTCATATTATGGTAGCTCCATTTTTAGTAGTTTGAGGCACCTCCACACAGCTTTCCATAGTGGTTGGACCATTTTGCATTCCCACCAGCAGTGTAGGAGAATTCCTTTTTTCGCCACATCCTCACCAACATTTGTTGTTTCTAGTTTTTTTAGTATGTTGCACTTATTTTTGATACAGCATATACCATAGCCACACCATCTGTACTTAGTAGTAAGTTCTTTTTAATGAAGTCAGATAGGCCGTTTCTTGATCAAACCACTAATGAATTTCCTTGACCTTAATTATTTTAAATTTCTAGGTGTTGTTGCCTCTCTGCAATACAGAGATATTTTTAAATACAAGATGGCTATATTTGTTCTTTCCTCCCTCCCTTCCACTTTCCCATTATAAGTAACTTGGAACAGCCATTTTCTTTGCTAATAATTTATGCCTGGATTTAAAAAGAAAAAGTTATGCATGTCTTTTTAAAAAGATGCCAAAGAATTCCTTGCATCAATTTGAAGAAGCTTAAAATAATTCTATGGCCCATTCATCCATTTTTCAGAAAGTTATCTTCAATAATTTTGTCTTTAAAAGAAAATTCAAGCACGAGAAACATAACCGCAAACTTCCTTACTTCTTAAAGGAGTTTAAAAAAGGTATTCCCAAATGGTAAGACTAGAGGCGGGTGTGCTCTCATTATCAGTAATGTATCCAGATATACTAAAACTATATTATTTATTAAATTTCTTTTGTATTAAAAGAATTTTGGGCCTCCCTGGTGGTGCAGCGGGTTAAACACAGCGCTGTGGAGCTGTCGGCAGCTGCAGCGCAAGTTTGATGCCTGGCTGGGGAGATTCCCACGTGGCAGAACAGACCTTTCCTGCCCCGCTCACTGCTCCCCTCAGTAGTGTATTTCAGTCTGTCTGCTGTTCTGCTCCCCGCTCTGTCTTTGGTGAACCCTCTCACCATCTCACACCTCTGGCCTGCACCCCAGCTTGTGTGCATAAATGAATAAATCTTTAAAAAAAAAAATTGTGCACAGTAAGACATAATTTATATAAGGTGCCTTCTTTGTTCTTAAATTATATTTACTATAATAATACAAATATAACACAAGTATTTTATATTTATATTTTATATAACGATACGTATTTATAAATGTATTTGCTGTTAGTAAAATCAGCTCACCCAAAGCATTGCTACTTGAAACACACATACTCTATTTCCTTACATCCATTCCCAAGGTCTTTTGTTTTGTTCATTCTTTAAAATCCAACCCTCCATTAGAAGCCTTGTTCCTAAGCTCTCAGACTCTTTTTACCCTCTCCCACAGGTTATCCACTCCCTTTTGCTACCTTTAAACCTTTACAAACCGTTTCTTATAGTTTGGATCCTCTTGGAGTTTGTAATTTTTTTTTGATTATGGAGACCTTGGCAATCTGGAAAAGCTTATGGATGGTTTGAAGTAATCCATAATTTATCCAAATGATGTTTTCAGATGCATAAAACACTATTATTACGAAGACTTAACTATGTTGAAATACAACCTGTACCCAGTACTTCCCACCTACTAAGAACTACATATTAGTCTACCTCTGTATAGCTATTTCATCTTTGGATCTCCAGAATCTAGTGCAGACATGACATTCTAATTTTTTTCTTATTTTAATTAGGAGAAATGAGAACCATACTTTTATCATATGGTCGTATCACCTTTTCCACCTGAATTTTATTTTCTCACCTTCTTTAATTTGTGGTACTTTCATGTTTTAACAAATTTTTAAGTATCTCTTAAGTTTTTATTTTGGTAGCATTGGTTAATTACATAAAATAAGTTATGGCATTATAATTCAATATCCATGTATACTAACTACATCATGATCACTGCTGGAAGTTAAGTTTCCATCTGTCATCATAAATTTGACTTTTCTATCCATTTTACCCTACCCCCAATATCCTTCCCCTCTGGTAACCATCAGTCTATTGTATGTGTCTATGTTGTTTGTTCACTTGCTTTAATATTTTTCTTTTCATAGAATACCATTAGCACCAGAATCTTTTCCCAGCTACTTGGGTTATTTTCAGGAGCACCTGGGTGATTGGAAAAGTATTGACTAAAGTAAAATCTTTCAAAGGACTACCATTAGTTTTATCTTGGTTTCACATTTATATTATTTCTCTGAAAACTATCATGGTTAATTAAAAGAACTGTTTCAAAGAAATTTTTAAGAGCTCTTGAAAACTTATGCCTATTAAAGTCTAGTCATACAATGGTGAATCTTAGTAAAAAATAGATATTTTATGTCATTACTTACTTTCTTCAAAATATTAGACTGGAAAAATTATGTTAGAGGACTTTATTTTTGTCTTTAAACTCTAGATTTGCTTTTTGTTTGAGGAATGTACTCATATTGACTATCTTAGATCTTCCCTGAAATACTGATTTCAGTGAATGGGGATTGTTGTGGTCAGCCTGAGCAACCTGTGTGGTACAGGCAGGGAACTGAAAGCAGCAGGATGAATGATACCCAGTGACATTCTAAGGTGCACATTTTATATCGTGTGTCCGATTCCGTGTTGGTCCATGGCATTTGAAGCTTTGGCATAGTGTGAGTTTTGTGTCCCATTTTTGTTATCTGTATGTTATCTTTTTTATTTTTAAATAAAGAGCTTATTTCCAGTGTCTTATGACTTATAAGTATTGGGTTGTCTATTCTCTGTCCAGGCCAAAACAACTTCATGAAATCCCAGCCTTTTACTGTCCTGACAAAAATAAGGTGAATTTCATTCCCAAAAGCGGCTCTGCTTTCTGCCTCGTCAGTATCCTCAAGCCACTCCTTCCCACACCCGATTTAACCCTCAAGGGCTCTGGCCACAGTCTGACAGTCACCACTGGCATGGCAACCACTCTGCTGCAGCCTATCGCTGTGGCATCCCTGTCCACAAACACAGACCAGCAAGACCGAGTCTCTCGAGGAACGAGTACAGTCATGCCATCAGCCTCTCTGCTCCCACCGCCCGAACCCATTGAAGAAGCTGAAGGGTAGGTCCCTGTGTTGTGTGGCCATTGTTCTGGGAAACTGAGAACCTCCTTAGATGACTTGACCGTGACAGCATCGTGCACTCTCAGTTGGCTGTAACGTGCTCCAGCATTCCGCCGTGTTGCAGTGTGGCTTTTGGAAAAAAGCCCCTCTGACAGTCCTGCTCGCTCGTGATGGCCAACCCTCAGTGCTTAGCCTGCTTTTTCTTTAAGCACTGATTGAAACAAGAAATGTCTCTTTCTTTACTTTTGGAGGGCCAGTGTCACTTTGGTTTTGTTTTGTTTGTTTTCAAATTAAACTTCATAAAAACAAAAACAAAACCAGATCCCTGCAAACATTCCTGAAGGGACACATGGATGATGCTGCAAGAACCATCTTTTTTATGAAAATGACTATTTTATAATACCAATGTTACATTTTCTGAACCGTAGCCAACAGGATGTTCAAAAGATTCTTTGGTGGCCTCTGTTTCTTGTTTCCCTTTCTAAATAAGTGTTTTTCTCAGCTGTTCTCAGCTTTGGGACCAAAGGGGATTGTTGACATTTTCCCAGCAATCTTAATCTTATGACTATGTTCTCCCAAACAAGAATTGATAGGTAAATGCATTGAACAAGTATATATAAAGAGATAAAAAGCAATATTAGTACATTATGTGATTTATGTTTTTTGATGTCAGAAGTTTGTGCTTTGGGTGAAATATTTGTAAAACTGCTGTTTTTTTGTTTTTTTTTTAACTACTCCTATACACATTTCACTATGTGGTCAGAAAAATTATAGTCTGGAGAAAGTGCTTTAATATGTTCTCACTCATCACTGGAACTTGGTTTAAAAGTCAGTGAGTCAAAAAGGAACCCCAGTGTTGACTGCTGACTAGGAGTAAGGAGCCCCTTTGGGATTCTGTGAAATATTTATCACATGATCTTCCTTCTTTACCCCAGATCTCATTCTACCTTTAATCATCACTGTATCATAGTTCCAAGAGATCCTAAAATGGCTGTGCATGGATTTCCTCCTTTGCTTTTGTGATGTTGTTGTCTTGTGGATTTGGTCAGGGTCAGTAGTTTGCCAGGAGTGTAATCCGTTGAATAGCAGTTTATAGTCACAGAATCTTGCTACTGACATTTTCTTTATGGTGGTTAGCACTGAGATATGTTGCCTACAGATAGTGCTAGTTTTCCCTTCAACATTCCACGCAGTGGGGAAAACAGACAAGAAGAGTTTTGGAGCATAAACAACAGGAACCTTTGAAAAATCCATCGTTTTGGATTTGTGCTCATTTATACTAATACCGATCACTGCCAATATCACTTAACAACAGTATTTCACGTCAAGGTAGGTGGTGGTGAAATTAAGGAGCAGCTCTTTTTAAAAATGAGTTTCAGCAAACAGTATTGCTAAAAAGCATCCTTCTAAGATCTTCATATGCTATCTTATGATGCAATAATTTGATGTTCCTATACATACAATAGGGAGAAAAAAACTTCTAAGTAACTTATAAAAGGGATACAGTTTAGAAGGTTAATATGTCAGTTTGTATAGACATATCCCATCAAAGAAGACCTAGTGGTAGCAATAAATCTTCTGAAAGGATTTCTTATACTTGCACACCTTTAAAACATTAAGTAAAAAATATGCCCTGCTAGATTTAAAATGGAAAAGTATTTAAAGTGGAGATTTAAGGACATTAGATAAATCCAAATATTGAATAAGTCTGTCAAGTTTCAGATGGTCAGATCGATGAATTTTGGTACCTTTCCTGTCCCAAGCTTTTTTACTTGAACCTAGTACATAATGGTTTCTGAATCAGTAAAAACTTGTTATTTTGGGTCTATATTTTCTGGTTCGTTGGTTTTTGAGAACCTTGATTCTTTGCTGTCTCTGTTAAGCCTTTCGATGTCACCATTTCAGTTCTGAGAACTGCTCTATCAGAACTACAGAAAAAAAAGGTAAAACTGAAATCAGGAGAGTTGATGTGAATGGTAGAAGAAAAAGTTTAAAATAAAAGTTTTTGGATTGCCTGAATTCTGTTAAATCTATGTTCTCCTTGCCTTACCACTTAGTCTCTTCTGTATCCACCCCACAATTAACAAGGGTGTTTTATAACTTAGAATGCCACCTTTAAGTGTTTCCTTTTACTTGTGTGTGTGTTTAACTCATATTTTTCTGTGGCGTTTCATTTATCCTTAAGTAATTCAAAGTCAGAATGGGAGAAAAAGTTGAGACTATTAATTTATAGTTGGACTTCTAATCTAATGCTTGGTTGTATAGAGAATGTGAACTTGCAGGTAAATGAATTGTGTGGCAACTAAGCATATCTCTTGAGTTTGGGAGAATTGGGAGGGTGGGAGGGAGGTACAGGTACAAACAACTCTAACTGCCGGTGCCAAAGGGCTAATTTGTAAGCATTTAAGCTTTATGATAGCCTTGAAAAAAATATTAACCATAGGTCCATTCAACTCTTTCATTTGACCTTAGTTTACAGATAGTTGAGTTTTTTTTTCAAATGGGTCTTCTCTTATTGGAACACATAATAATTGTTTTCTAAAATTACTTTCTATTAGTATTCTGTAGAAAATTTTACAGAATAATAATTAAAATTAAAATAGCTTTAATGGAATATAATCTAAACATTTGTAATTCTTAATAAATTTACTTCCATTGCAGTACAAGAAAGGAATGGGTAGCATATATTTTTCAGCAAAAGGAACTATTCTCTGGTTACACTGTCAATCTTCAGCTGTTTTTCACTCTTGTTTCCTTCTTGTGAAAAAAACGTACATAAATTTACTGTTTCTGATTATGACTAAGTCTGTTACTTGTCATGACTTTTATGGATAGTTCTGCTTTTAAAATATCCTTTTGGCTTCTTTGGTTAATATGGTGAGCATGGATGCCAGAATTATTTTTGAACTAGGGTCTTCATTAAAAAAAATGGTTCTTATAACAAGCCAAATCAACCTTTTAGAAGGTGCTATCACTAACTATGGCATAACTGGCAACAAGAATGGCATTTTTTTTCTCTTTTTCTTTTTAAAGGTTGGCCTTTACTGAAGAAGGCATGATAGCAGAATTTGTAGCTTTCTAGATGTCCAAAATTAGGACTGGGTTGTCAAGATTTTCTTTTGTTAAAGGAAATACAAAGAAAAGTTGCCACTACTGAATTTATTATAAACTAAAGACTCATTCCTTTAATGCCTGGAATTTTGATGTCTCAAAACCAGACCAGTGGAAGTGCTGAATTTGCATTAAAAACTTAAGAATACTGAACTCCGCACTTTAAGGTTTAAGTTTTACTCTGCCTAAATTAATAAGCAGAGCAGCCCTGAACAATATTTTGTTTATACAATCCTGTTGAAGAATATAATTTATGTTTTTTTAAAGTCTGTATCTTTTGTCTCTGTTGAAGCTGTGTAAATCTTTTTTAAAATGCAATTTAAAAATTTTTTGTTTTTCTAACAATTATCCCCCAAACAGCATTTCCAATGGTGATAATATTGTTACTATGTACTTATGTATTCCCTGTATCTGAACACTTGTTGCTGCCTCACAAGAAAATACAACTTTTATGTTAAAAATAAAGTCTGTTCTTGAGAATTTTTTCTGTGTACTTTTATGAATATTGCCTCAAACTTAAATTTTATTTCTTTTCACACACTTCTAATCTGAAATAACTTACAAATGGTGTCTTTTTCGCAAAGGATAGTAAAATGAGTTTTCATAAAGTTATTGGTGTATAATATTAGTTGTTACTTTCTTAGTTAGCTCACTTGCTCTTCAACTTAGTGTCTCATCTTCTAAGTACCAAGTCATTATTAAAATATAAGCAAGTACATCAGAGATCTATGTAATTCGATACTTCATAGTTTGTTAAGAGACAGAGTTGGAGCATCAATTTCATTCTAAAGTTCATGTAGAGTAATTTTTTTTTGTATTTTCACTATTACTAAATCTCCAGTTTTCTTCCTTTGTAACAGTGATTTATATATGCAAGATAAGTATTTTGGCTTTGAGGGTTTTAGTTTGTACCCACACAACAGAACTAGTCAGCTATGCCCCAATAAAGACAACGTGAAGGATAATCAATTAGAAAGCAGGGACACCTTTAAATGAAGTAAAAAAAGGTTACCACATATGAAGAGACATTTCACCAAAGAAGATATACATATGGCAAATGAGCACATGAAAAGATGCTCATCAGCATTAGCTGTTAGGAAAATGCAAATTAAAATCACAATGAGATAGAATTACATGCTTAACAGAATGGGTAAAATAAAAATGATGGCAACACTAAGTGTTGGCAAGGATGGAGAGAAACTTGATCATCCACACATTGTTGGTCAGAATTTAAAATGTCACACCCACTCTGAAAAGAGTTCTGCAGTTTCTTACAAAACTAAACATGAAGCTACCATACAACGCAGCAATTGTACTTCTTAGCATATATCCCAGGGTAATGTAAACTTACATACAAAAACCTGTACATGAATGTTTATAGTGACTTTATTAGTGATAGTGAAAACCTAGAAACAACCTAGACCTCCCCCAGGAGGTAAACCTTTTAAACAGTTGCACAGCCATACCATGGAATACTACAAAGCAATAAAAAGAACTATTTATTGATACAAAAACCTGGATGAGTTTCTAGATAATTAAATCCCCTCAAATTATATACTGTGTGATTCCATTTATAGAACATTCTGTGTGTAGACAAGCTTACAAATATGGAGACTAGATTAATAATTATGAAGAGTTAAAGAGATAAGGAAGTAGATGTAACTAAAAGGCCACCAAGAGGGACCTTTATAGTGATGGAATGTATCACTGTTAATACCCTGGTCATGATATTGTATAGTTTGCAGGATATACTGTTGGGGAAAAGTGGGATAAAGCCTACACAGGATCTCTATTTATTATAACTGCATGTAAATTTAGTTATCTCAAAACAAAGTTCAATTAAAATCACCACAACTGTCATAAATGTTTTTCAAAATTACTTTGTAAAAAATTCAAAAAATTACTTCTGGGAGAAAAATTAACTAGAATTTGGGGAAAACTAATGTGTACATTATTGCATTATAATTTAATATTGCATCATATGCAGAGATTCAAATTATACAGTTCTTTTTTTTCTGTCTGGTCCCTTTCCAGGAGCAGTTTTCAAGTTGGTGTTCCTCTCTTTTTCTCTATTTTTTTTCTTTACTTTGATTGATAATCATGAAATATTATGCCCCCAAGTATTTTTAGGCCTATAATGACCCCTATTCCTTAAATTACATTGTGTTTGTGAGGAAAATGCTTATAGTTACCTGCCAGTATTTATTAGTATCAGTTTGTTTTTTCCTTGCTGAGATCCTTGTGCTTTTAAAATGTCTATTTAAAACCTCTGTTAGAACATGCTGCAATACAAATAGTGTTTGTATCTCTTTGGTACTGTGTTTTTTCTAATTGATTCTTGATTCAGTGTGTCCAACCAACACTTTTTTAATTGAAACTATAGAAAACATAAGTACACTCATATATAAGTATTATTCCTCTGTAAAAGTTCTGCTAGACAGTGGGATACATACTAGGTTATAAAGTAAAATGTATTTCTTATTGTGAGTTGTAATCAAAACAATTTGAAAAATACTGTTCCGGACACAACTTTTGTATATCTGTCTTTAGGTTGGTCTGCTATCTTAATATAGAGATGAGACTCTGGAATCTTACGACATGTTTTTCTACTTTAGAATATCTTCATATTGCTGGTTTAAAAAAAAAAAGTTCTGTAGTTTGCATTTCCCTCAATTTCTCTCCATATTGTCTTAACTTTGATGTTAGACAATAATAATACACTAGTATAATTAGTCATGCTAAATCATTGTTTCAAGAAGAACTATCATGGAGGCTCTGATGGTTAAAAACCAGTAGTAAAATCATCCATCTAAGTCCATGCCTTCAGCAATTTTTTAAAAAAAGATTTATTTATGCATAGAAAAACTGGGGTGTAGGCCAGAGGTGGGGGTGGGGGGGTGAGAGGATTCACCAGATACAGAATGGGGAGTAGAACAGGTGGATCCACTGAAATACACTGCTGAGGGGAGCAGCAGGGGAGATAGGATAGGTCTGCCTTGCCTTAAGTGGATTAGCTCCCTGCCCAGGGATCGAACTCCGGCTATATGGATGGTAGTGCTGAGAATTAACCCCTAGGCCACCAGGGAGGCCCTTTAGCAGTTATTTTTGAGATCATTAGGATGATTCAGAGGTGATGTGGGCACTGGTTTTCACTCTGTGGTTTATGGTTATGGGATCTTAGGTAAAGAATTCCCGTCTTTGAATCCCAGTTTTCTTAACTACGTGATGATGAAAATGCTGGTAATAGTGCTGTTAGCTAAATTCTAACAAATAGGAAAATAGTGTTTAACATAAAATGGGAAGCAAATATTCACTATCAGTTCCTTTATGTTTTGTTTGGTAAGTTTATTCATTTCTTAGGAAAGCCAGAGGTTTTTGGTCATAGAAAATGGTCCTATGAAATTCTTTTCAGCTTGCAAATGTAATTAAGTAAAGATGTTCAGTTGAAATCATAATAAAAAAAATAAGGTAACACTAACAGCTTATACCAAATGCCAGGCACTTTAACTCTTACTGTTTACCCTAATTTTTATAATAACCCTATGAAGCCAGATGCTGCTATTTTACTATTTTATCAATGAAAACATTGGAATTAGATTAAGTAGCTTATCTATGGTCATATATCTGGGGAATGTCGAAGCCTGTCTTTGAACAGACTCTAGCACTGAAACTTAACCACCAAGCCTTTCTGCTGCTTCTCCTTTAATGGTAAATAAATTACAGGTGTTTAGTATTGTAGGTTATGTGACTTGAGTTTGTGGTCCTCTTCATTGCTTAAACTGATGGCAAAGAGGATGAGAGATCTAACTGAAAGTAAGCCGGCCAGACACCAGTTCCTAACCAAGGAAGTTAGTGACAACTCACATTCTCTGGTTTTAATGTTGTTATAGCTGCAAAATTTTTAGAAAATTTTTTTAAATTAATTAGGGAGCACATCTTTTAGAGATGAAGAAAATTACTTCAATCACATTTTTATGTGTTTTTTTTTACTTTTTGAGGAAAAAATTACAAAAGTAATTTTTAAAATCTCAACAACTTGATATGCCCAGTTTAGATAGACAACATGAAATCACCTGGATCACAACTTAATTCATGAGAGCACTACAAAATAGAGAAGAGTGGTTATTTTGGGGCAGCAGGGACGTGATGGATTTCTTTTCCTTCTAGTTTTTAGTATTTTCCAGACTTGTAAATGAGAGGGCATTGCTTTAAAATGGGGGGAAAAATGATTTTATTTAATGTGAAAACAATACACTTCAAAATCTTACCTGTTAGTGGCACTCTTTACCACCTTTTTGTATTTACTCTGGCCACCGACTGGTTTATACCAGTGCACGAAAGAAATCATGTCTTGACTCTAAATACCAAGCACTATTTTTATTGAATGCTTAAGCTTTTTAAAAATGGCAAACAAAAGACAGAAGAACACATTTAGTGTTGGGCTTATGGGTGCAGCTCATTCTGAGCGACATTTTTCTCCTCATCCTGCATTATAGTTTCACTTTTACATATTTAAATATCTTGCCACTGTATGTTTTAAATTCATTACTTTCAGTACTGCTGAACTAGTTAATATTTTAAAGTTTGTATTTTTTCCTACTCATATTTCTATATCCCAGAATTCTGGGGCTGCTTTATTACTCAAGGTAAGGAAATGCAGGGCCATGCCAATGCTATGAAAGATGGAACACAAGCTCAGTTCTGGCTTTTTATTCCTGCCTTTAACAAATCAGATTTGTTTCTTATATTTCATTGATTATTGCTTTATTGTTATTTCCCGTGTCTTACAAGTCCTGTATAAAGTGAAAAGAATTAGTTTCACAAGGATATTTATTTCCTAGTTTTATTTTCATTTTGAGGTTAATCTACTTTCCTATTACTATGGTCATGATGTAAAACCCAAGTTTCTGAATAGGGAACAGAATAATTAGATTTGTATTGACTACTTTAGGAAATACACTTTTTTGTTTTATGCCATTTAGTAATCTTTATTAAAAGAGGCTCAGAAAAATGGAGCACTTTCAAACTTCCTTTGTTCTTATGCTGTAAGACTTGATCTATAAAGATATTTATGTGAAATATCTAGTCGAAATACAAACGCTGTTTTTTCATTTTGCAAATACTGAAACCTATTTTTTAAATAGTGTTTCTAGTCATATCAGAGCTATGTTTTACAATTAAGGAAAGATTTAAAAAAATGTAAAGTTATGCTAGTCTAATCTTAATATGCCCTAGTGTTCCTGCTGTTTTTTTGTAAAGTGGTTGTAGAAAGATTAGCAAATTTTAGTTCCTTTGGGGCTTTCTAAGGTTAAATGAATTATCTCATATTAAAAAGTAGATCAGTATTTCCCCCCATTTAATATAAAAAAGGCATCCATTTATTTTTCTGAGTTATTCGCAGTCTGCCTTTGTTAAAGGCTAGTTATCTTTTACTGAATGGTTGATCTAGAGTTAGACAAATAGCAACTGATCACCTTTCTGTTCTGTGTTCTTTTACTCCCTTCTGAATATCTGGTTGGTTTCCTGTATTAATAACCTTGGTGTAATGTAGCTAGATTTCTGTTTTTGGTCTCCAAAATTGAGAAAATATGAGTGGTTATCTCCCTTTTAATAAGGTTTTTAAGGTACTCTTCTAAAATGTATTAGATTTGCTGAAGTTATAACTGGGCTTGCTAAGCGCAGATAATCTTGCTTTCAGGTTTAATGGGCAACTACCTATTGTGTGTTGAAAGAAAAAAGAAACTTTGGAACTGAATTATAAAAACTCCTATGTGTTTCTATTTTTTGAGAACCTCTGCTCTTGGAACATTGAGGGCAGTATCCCTCCACATTTAGAGTCTGAGATTCAGTCTTGGAGATGCTAGTGGTTTTCCACTGCATTGAAATGTCTCTGTTTATACCATAAAACAGGGACTGCTTTGCATGAATGCAAGAGAGATATACAAATACTTTTGAACTAGTGAATTAGTGACAGAAAATTAGTGAAGAAAAATGGCACAAACTCAAGGCAAAGTTAGGGTGGTTGTATTTTTTTTAAGTACTCAAAACTAAGAGCACAGAGTCACTATAGATACACAATTTAAATTGTGATTCATCTTAATCCTCAGTGACTGAATCTTGGCAGAATGACAGTATTGCGTTCTGGGAAATTACACTAAAAGGAAGTGTTAAAAAGTACTGAGGGATAAGTAACAGCTCATTAAAAACAAAAAAAAGGGAATAAGCATATGAAAACATTTAAGACTGCACAACTTTTCCTTACTGCATGTTTCTGACCCTCAGATAAGGTCTTTACAGCCTATGTAGTACTTGGCCGTAGTGATCTTTCTGGAGAGCTTGTGGCCAGTTCAGATAGTTATGCCATTTTATTGCATTTTATCTACACTGCTCCATTGCTACAAAACACTTTTCTATATACAATGACTTGGACATCATAAGCAAGTCACTAATAATAAATAAGCTTATTTAGAATTAGTGCATGAAAACTACTGTAATCAACTTAGTTAAAATGTTTTCTTACAGAGATGCAATGGACTGGATGACAAAAGCCACCAGGAGAACTGCCTCCAAACTAAAGGATGTGCAAGGAAAGTGCAGGAAAATAGAGTGAGTGGCATGTGTATATAGTGGCTACATTTTTGTGACCTTGCACTAATTGCCATTAAATAGCCTTTCTCCAGTACTTAAACTCTAACCCCTCTAAGGGTAACAGTTTATCCTTTGTAGGCAAATAGAGCCACCGATGTCGGTCACAGAAAAGGAAAAGGCAGAAAATGAGACACTCCCATATTAACCATGTGGAGCTGTCTGTAACTCTGCCAGAAGATATTTTGGGTTAAATAACATCAAGAAATAAGGGGTGAGTATGCACGTATGTTTAAGGATAAGATGTTGGAATTGTTTTTTCCACATTCAGGTAGAAGGTTTGGGTAATTTCTGGAATACTATTGCCAGTTGTTTAGGGATTGTCCTCCCTCATTTTCAGGAAGAATATGAATACTGCACATTATTGTAGCAATGTGAAAAACTGGGCCTGAAGATTCCTACACAGTGTCTTGAATATTATAGGACATTCTTACTGTTTATGAGCTGGGATGAGAGTTTTCCATTTTTACAGAGATGGACTTAGTAAATCAATCACCCTGATACTTCCCCATAAAAATTCAGCAATGGAATTGAGGGATGTCAGTGATTTTGTTTGAAGGAAAAAGATTAATATTACATTTTAGCCTCCAAGTGGAGAAAACAAGCACCAAGTTTCTCTTTGATTTCATTAAAGCAAACTGTTCTCAAATCTTACTCTGCCTTTCTAATGAAAAACAAAAGTATTCTGGTTCTAGTGCTGTTTTCCAGAACAGAAAATTCCCTCAATCACTGTTTTATTTAAAAAGCCAACCCAGGTCACAGCCCAATTTATGTGTATCTTTTGTCCACATAGAAAATTACCAGCCAGCAAGGCAACTTATACATAAAAGACTTTCCAAATAAATAAGCCCAATTCCTTATTGACAGAATTACTTCTAGCTATTATTTTGTAATAAATTTTGGTATCTACTTTATATTCAATAGTTTCTAATATTTTCCACAAATTATCAATAACTGCACATCCAAGATATTAAAGAGATTCTTAATCTACTCATGGTTCTTACCATCTGCCTAAAGTTGGTTGACAAGTATTACGTTCGCAAACATGATGCTTTGTGTATGGGTTAAAATAGAAAGTCCCTTCCACCAAGGCATAAGTTGCAAAAGTGATGTCTCAAGGCCGTTGAAGTGACATTATAACTTCAGTCAAGCATTAAGAAGTTCATCATCTGAGTGTCCAATAGCATCTGGGTTTGAAAGTGGATCCAAGTCTGCAAATAGATTGAACCAGGCTGACATGTCTTGGCTACCATTTTTGTGAGCTGTAAAAACAAAAATAACACACTAAAGAATCTCAGCTTTCTGAAATCACATTACTATACCACTTTTATGACTCTGAAGTAGATGTTTCTTTTGAATCAAAAACTAAAACAACTGACAAGAATAAACGATCAAAGCATAATGATAGTTACTAGGTGCTGGGGGAGGGTGAAAAAGGGGTGTAGTAGTTTAATGGGTATAAAGCTTCAGATTTGCAAGATGAAAAAGTTGTGATCTGTTTCATAATAATGCATATACTTAAGTGTATACTTGAATATAATTAAGGTGGTAAATTTTGCATTAGGTGTTTTCTATAATAATAAATAATGTGGCGGGAGTGTGGGTGTTAGAAAGTCTGCACCGGGCAAATAGCAACAATGGATGCTAATTTAGGTGGAAATTCTGATAAAGCGTAGGATGTTTGCATGGTTGCAAAGTGTCTTCCCACACAGTTTGTTAATTGCAAAAGAGAATAAAGCAGGTATTCTATAGGAGAAAAGTGGACAACCCCCTGAATGGTCAAAGTTAACATCAGCAATGAGGGAGAATAAGCATAAGCTTTCAGATGTGAATTCCTGAAAAAGGGTATCACCTATTCTGTTGTTCTGTTCAAGAATGAATAGGGCCTCTGTGGTGGTGCAGCCATTAACTGCTGCACTGTAGAGCTGTCGGCAGTGGCGACGTGAGTTCTACGCCTGGCCAGGGAGATTCCCACATGGCAGGCAGACCTCTCCTGCCTCGCCCGCTGCTCCCCTCAGCAGTGTATTTCTGTCCATCTGCCTCTCCTGCTCCCCACTCTGTCTCTGGTGAACCCTCTTGCCGCCCCACACCTCTGGCCTGTACCCCAGCTTGTATGCATAAATAAATAAATCTTAAAAAAAAAAGAAATGATAAATATCACATATATATTTTTAAAAAAAAAACCCTAATTTGATGATGAGGAAACTTCTGCTCAAACTAAAATAGGTGCATGCTATTGAAAACAAAAAACAAAGTAGAGCAGAGGGGCTGCATTCTATTAAATTAAATGCCCATGTCCAAAAATCAAAAATTTTGGGAATGTTTCAGATTAAATGAAACTCACTATACCAGATTTGGGGGGGAGGGGAGTGCTTTAAAGGACATTACTGGGTCAACTCACAAAATTGGAATACAAATACATGATAGATTTATATATAAGTATTAAAGCAGTAGATCCCCTTTTCTAATGGGGGATAAATTCTAAGACCCCCCAGTGAATGCCTGAACCTGCAGATAGTATATATATAGTGTTTGGTACTATGTATTTTCTTATACATGCATACTTATGGTAATGTTTAATTTATAAACTGGGCATAGTAAGAATAACAGCAATAATAAAATAGTTACTAATAATATACTGAATGACAGTTACATGAATGTGGTCTCTCAAAATGTCTTAATGCATATATTATTTTCAGACTCTGGTTGACCTCAGGTAACTGAAACCCTGGACTGTGGAGCTGTGGATAAGGGGAGACTATTATATTTCCTTAAGTTTACAATCACGCTATAGTTACACAAGAGAATATACCTGTTTTTAGGAAACAAACTGAAGCAGGAGTAAAAGGTCATAAGGTATGTAACTTCTCAAAGTGTTTCAGAATAAAACAACATATAGACACACAGAGGTCTGAATGAAGCAAATGAGGTAAAATAACAAACAGGTGAACCTGGCTAAAGACTATACTGGTGTTCATGCTATTTGCATTTATGCAAGCAAATGTTCTAAACCCTTTCTAATTAATAAGTGTAAAAAGCCCACGTTAGTGGCCAAGATAAATACATATCTAAAATTCTATTTTTTTTAAAGGTTTATTTATTTACACATACAAGAGCTGGGGTGCAGGCCAGAGGCGTGGGGTTAAGAGGATTCACCAGAGAAAGAGTGGGGAGCAGAACAGGCAGATCTACTGAAGTACACTGCTGAGGAGAGCAGCGGGTGAGGCAGGAGATGTCTGATACGCTATGTGGGAATCTCCCTGGCCAGGTATCAAACTAGTGCTGTAGTGGCTCTGGATAGCTTCATAGTGCTGCGACTTAACCCACTGCACCACCAGGGAGGCCCAATATCTAAAATTCTATAGGACAGAAAGTATGTTTATTTCCTATTCATTCCCTACATGGTAATTACAACATGGACTAGCCCTGCAGACAATATAATAAATACTCAATATAAATTAGCAATTACTATATGCCAGGCCCTATGCTATGAATACATTCTTTGTGCATCAAAGAGCATTTTCTATCCATAATGGCAATATCCATTTATCAACAAACTTTAACACAAAATATAAAAGATTACATTACAGAATTTAGTTTACTACAAGCTCACAATTTCTATTCAGTTCTTTCCATGGTTAGGGATAGCCAAGTATAGCTTCCCTTTTATTTAATAACAATATTTTTCTGAACAATATGTAGTAAAGACTATATAGTAATCCTTTTTTAAATGTATCTGAAATCAATTGTTAACATAAAGGCAAAATAAATAACTTACATCTTGTTAATTTCTTTGGGCTTTGTGAAGGCACTAGCTGGTTGTCAGTGTGTGAAAGAGGAAGTTCTAATCCCCTTTGGGAGGCCCAGCCTAGGGAGGGAGAAGTAATGAATTATCCACTGTCAATCAAGTATGGAGTAGCATCAGAAAAAAAAAAGGTAAAGATATCTAATAAGCTATCTTTGTACCAGCCTAAGACTACTGTATAAGAAGCATTAAACACTTATATATATGGTGATGATTCACAGGTGATGTGGTGGTGGGAGAACTATGGGGACTACATGATGTAAGAAAAAAAGTTCAAAAAAAGTATAAGACATTTAAAATTTATTATATATTTTGTTCAAATCATCTCAGTTTGTTCAATCATCCCAAGCTAAAGTTCCTTACATTTGTCAAGGTGGTTTTGAAATAAATGTAAAAAATTTTTTTTCCTTTTTAAACAGCTGCAAATGGATAAGGTATATGATGAGAAGTTCTAACAAGTCAGGAAGAAAAAAAATAAACCTGGCAATTAGAATTTTGAAACATAAGGGGAAGGGCCCCAATGAATGGTCTAGGGCAAAGGATTATGGGTGCTTTGATGGTGGGGGTGGTGTGGTGACATACAAATAAGGCGGTGTGAACTTATTCCCCTAAATCATGTACAGTGTTATAAATCAATGTGACCTCAATAAAGGGGGGGAAAAATCTTGATACCTATAAATACGTTTATATACTTAGACTCAGTAATGCCGTTCCTAAAAATTTATCTTAAATAATTTAACTGAAGGAAAAGGTACATGTATGATTGACTGCATGATTGTTTACTGTTCAAGAAATGAAAAACTAGAAAATGAAAAACTAGAAACAGGAAGGGATTAAGTAGAATGCAGTGCATTAATATGACAAAGTATATGTTGTCATTAAAAAAGCATCATGAATACTCTGATAATAAAGGAAAATGTTTGCTGCAACATGAAAAGTTATTTATGCTATAATTAAAATGCAGCACTAGGCAGGAATTTAGATCATCCTGCCTAATACCTTCCTTTCACAGAAGAGATCGTTTGAGGCCCAAGTCATTACATGGTGTTCTTAGAACACAAATCTTTTAACTCACAGGGCAGCTCTCTTTTCTGGACATATAGGAAAGGACAGACTGTGAATTTAATACTTAGAGTCCATTACTAAACATCTTAAGTCAAAGATGAGAGAGACAAGCAGAGATGTCTCAGAGATCTGAAAATACTCAATATGGATGTGGAAAATGGTTAAGTATTTAAAGTAAGAGATAAGAGTAGAAATGAAGGCACAGGCAGATTTTCTTCTAGAGCAAATGGTGTTCATTTTTTAAAATTGTAAAGTAGGGTACTGACATTATACTCTGCTCTTGGAAAGAGAACACTGGAGGGAGTATACAGGTGAACTGGGGATTGGGAGGCACATTAGGAGAACTTTTGCAGCAGCTCCCAAAAATAAATGGCTTTGGTGATGGAGACAGAGAAGAGTGGGGAATTTGAGAACTGTCTCAGAAACAAAATTCACAGGCATTAGTGACCAATATAGAAATGGGGAGCAAAATGACCCCCAATGTGCTAGGTTGAACATAGGAAGTCAGAACCAGTGATGAGTAGAGGCAATCCTTGACATATCAACAAAGGAGGTGACCCTGACCGCAGGTAAACACCCTGCCCAACCCCTCATGCCCCACCACCACTTTCACCACAGCCCTCCACTCCTGCTATCTTGCTCAGTAGGCTAGTGTGGAAACAGCTTCCAGAGCTGTTCTGTTGGCTCTACTCAACCCTGAATCCACAGAAGGAGAAAACACCAAATTTTGCTAGGTGGAAGAAACAGTATTACCTGCTGTAGGTCAGGGTAATTTAGCAGGTCAAGAGTTTTTAAAAAGATACCAATTTTCTATGCAGGGAAGACACTGGGAAAATTAAAGTAAAAGATATGGAGTTTGGTGGAGATGGTAGGAAAGAAGCCCCTATTTCATCCAGTGGCAATATTTGATATTTTCCCAGTTGACTGGTGTAACTTCAGAGTTTACCTAGTAGTACTAAAGTTAAATCTCCTTGATTTTAGCATCAACATGCATACAGTTTTGCTTCACAAAGATAGAATAAGACACAGGTGTTGAGTTGTTTCATATAGACACCTACTGTTGAAAGCTCCAGCAGCATGAAGGCCAAGGTCGAAGAGCTGTGAAGGAAGGAATCCAGAAGAATGAGGTTCAGATTCCACAGAATGTTCCTGGGAAGTGAAGGAGGCCTTGGGGCTTCCAAAGGCAGTCTGGCATTCTTGAGTAAACTCATTAGTATTTGAAGATCCAGGACTTAGAAGGTTGTTCAGAAATGAGAATTCCTTCTCAAAATCTTCCAGTGAATCTACAGGTGGATCTTTTGCAACTGTCATGTGAAAGTAAAAACAATGGCTATTTTTGAGGAAATGAGAAAGGACAGAGCAAATCAAGTTGGTTTCACTGTTCTCATAATTAACAATTTTTAAAAGGTTTATTTATTGATTTATGCATACAAGAGCTGGGGTATAGGCCAGAGGTGCGGGGTGGGGTGTGTATGAGAGGATTCACCAGAGACAGAGTGGGGAGCAGAACAGATGGATTGACTGAGATACACTGCTGAGGGAGCAGCAGGCGAAACAGGAGAGGTCTGCTGCGCCATGTGGATCTGCTCCCTGGCCGGGGATCAAACTCATGCTGCAGTGGCTCCTGATAGCTTCATAGTGCTGAGACTTAACCCCTTGTGCCACCAGGGAGGCCCTCATAATAATTTTTAATGAACAAAGTATGTGAAAATTATTTCAAATTTAGGCAGACTGTAGATCAAAATGACCACATTTCATAATGAAGATATAACTGTTACATATATATGTATGATATAATTAAGTAATCTCACATGTAAGATAGAAACTACAGGAGATGCAAGAAGAAATAGACACAGTTAATATAACAGTTTCAGTAAAAAGATGGCCAAGAGACAAAAGTAAAGATAAAAAGTTCTAAACAAAATAATCAGTAAGTTATTTTGGATATATACAAGCCCTAATAATAGAAAATATAACTTTTCCCAGCATTGAAAATTCACAAAAATTGATTATACTAAGGCACACAAAATTATCTGTTGTAAAGTAGAAATATTACCAAAAAACTGCTCTGCTTATATATGTCAGAAAGAGAAAGACAAATACCAGATGGTGTCACTTATATATGGAATATAGAGAAACAAAACGAAGGGTCAGACAGAACCAAAATGTAACAAATCCTTTACATTTGACTGCACTGCAAAACGGAGGCAACCAGGAGTGCTGGGTGTGGGGAAAAGGGGCCCAGTGGAACATGGTGAAGGATTATTAGGACTTTGGTGGTGGACATGGTATAGAAATAGACATTTGTAGAGGTTTGAATCTATAGCCCATAAAACATATGTAATGATGTAAACCAACTGGTCTGACTTATCGCAAATGAAGAAACATTTACACAAGAAACTCCATTAAAATTCAGAGAGTAGTGAGAGGCTGATATTTGAACTGAAAAACTACACCCTCCTCCCAGTTCAGCAAGATGGTATAAGGGAGGAAAAATTACTTTTCTTCTGCCCTTTTAGATTCTTAGCTGAAACTCCCCTACCCCCATATTAAAAGGCAGATTAAGAGGAGAAAAATTTAATTCCTTATGTATGGGGACCTCAAGATACGGGATTTAAAGAAATGAGCAAAACATTCAGTTTTTAAACCTTTTTAACAAGGAAGAAAATTTGTGAAGAATTGACAAGACAAATAATTTTGGGTTTAGGGTGATAAAGAACTAGCAGAGTTTGTTTAAACAGTTGCAGTCCTCAATTCCCACTCTGATGATAAGGAGGTCTCTCTACCTGCTGGTACAGGGAAGGCACCTTTCACAGCAAGGGATTTATCTCCTGCTTTCAAGGATGAGGGTTAGAGTGTTCTTGTATGGCTGTTTCTTAAGTAACTTTGATTCAAAATAACCGGTATGCCAAAGTGAAATATTATGTGGCAGCTTGCCCAATGAAAATTCCACTTCAGCTTGGTTTAGCTAAGAACACAGCTCTCTCTTCCTCGAACCCCCAGCACTCAGGCAAGAGATATCTTCCCAAGAGAGGCAGCATGTCAGTATTTCATAGTCTGTCCCTAGCTGCTGTTGCTAAGGCTAAGTTCTGGAAAGCACAGCCAAGAGGTGGAGGCTCCCTTTTCTCATCAAGACCCAGTCGAGAAGACAGAGACTGAGTTGGGTGGGACATGCTGAGAATACAGGGTTCTCATCACTCAACCCTACTCCTAAGGTGGTCGCTTAATGCAGGAATAAGCAAAGCAAAACCTAAGCTACTGTCATCCTCGTTTAGCACCCAGTTGCTAGAGAGCAAGGGTGTTACAGAGAAATTATCATTGTCCATAACCCCAGATCAAGCCCTGACTCAGGGATTTCACCTGGAAAGAGAAACAGATTCTCAAACATGTAATCTTGTCTAAAGGAACTGACATTTGGAAGTGTGTGCAGAAGTTCAACCATTTTGGAAAGAATGCGCTCAAAATAATAGAGGTTGTGGTGAAAAGCCAATTGATTCATTGGACTTCCAGGATAAATTGTACACCAGCTAGTTTGCCTAAAAGAAGGAGGGAAGAGCCAAATTTGTAAGAACAAATCTCAAAAGATTGGCCTTGGGAATTATGTTTTCAAAGGAGGCCAGATTTGATTGGCTTTTGTTTGTGGAACAATTTATGGTCCAAGGCATTCTTGAAAACAATAGAACAATGAGCCAGAAATGAGTGGAGTTTAACAACTGACTAAAGTTAGGAAAAGAACCTGTCAAAGAGAACCCAGCCAAAACATATCACCCCAGGGTGACCATGGGCAAACTTACATCCCATGATGAGTTCTTCTATTGGGGATGGAGTGAGAGGAGTAATAGACTCCACTGAAATAATCTAGGCTATCAATAAGCAAATATAAATAATTCCCAGAGGAGTGAACTAGTATCCAAAGTCGCTAAAATATATTATCTAAAATCTCTACTTTCCAACAAAAAATAAAGCATGCAAAAACAAAACAAAACAAAAAAAACAACAGGAAATTTTGACCTAAGACTGGCAAGAAGGCAGGTAACAGAAACTGCGTGGGGAGTGTCACTGTCAGTAGATATAGCCTTCATTAGTCCTTATAAAAATATTCAGAGAATAAAGGAAAGTATGATTACAGAAGTAAAGGAAATGAAGTGGTGGATGTGTTAGATGATCCTTTCACAAAGTAAAATCCACCCTTGAACAATGTGGGAGTTAGTGGCACCTCCACCCACCAGCAGTCAAAAATCCTTGTATAACTTTGACTCTCTCCAAACTTAACTTCTAATAGCCTGCTGTTGACCAGGGCCTTACCGGTCACATAAACAGTCAACTAATGCATATTTTGTATTTACAATCATTAAGTAGGAGAGGATCATCATAAAGGTCTTCATCCTCATTGTCTTCATTTTGAATAGGCTGAGATGCAGGATGAAGAGAAGGGATTGGTCTTGTCTCAGATAGTAGAGGTGGAAGAGTGGAAGAGGTCAGAGGAGGCAGGTTCCGTCTGTGTAACTTTACAGAAATACACTGGAATTTCTAAATTTTTTGCTTTTTTATTTCTCTAAAAATGTTTCTATATGGCACCAATTCTTCTGATATTTGCTTTCATTTTAGTATCTGCATATCATAGAAAGTTCCATGTCGAAAGAAGTCAAAAGTAGTCTTGAATAATTGGCACTCTCCTGCCATATCATTTGTCAATTTGTTTTCCAACGTTGTGTCTACATCTTCCTCATCACTGGTACTGATTCGGAAGTACCCGTCTCCATTAAGTTGTCTTCTGTTATTAATTCTTCTGGTGTAGTGTCTAGTAGCTCTTGAATTTCTCTGGTCTGTATCTTGAAACCCCTCACCCCACCCCCCACTTTTATTTCCTCATCTCTTCAGTCTCTTATGTGATTTTTTGACTGGCTCTGTTGCAAATCCTGTGACGTTATATAGAATATCTGGACACAGTTTACTCCAGGAGGAATTTGTTTCGGGATTGATAGTTTCCATGATTTTTTCCTAAAATGATGGCATCTTCAATGTGATCCTTCCAGACTTCCTTGATGTTCTCTCTACTGGGGTTCTCTTCCATAGCATCGAAAGTCCTTACCATAGAGCACCGTGAATCTTAAAGGCCCTTATGAGTCCCTCATCAAGAGGTTGAATTAGAGATACTGTGTTTGGGGATAATTACACCACCTTGATGCCTTCATTGTTGAAATCCTTGAGGTTCTGTGTGTCCAGGAACATGTCCAATATCAAAGAACTTTAAAAAGCAGTCTCTTACTGGCAAGGTACCTCCTGATTTCGGGGACAAAGCATTAATTGAACCAATCCAAAAAAAGGTTCTTGTTGTCTAAGCCTTCTCATTGTACAACCAAAAGTCTGTCACTGGTGTTTTTTTCCCTCCATGGTTCAAGAATTAGCAGATTTTTATAGCTAAAAATCTGGATCACAGACCTGGCTTCATTTGCACAAAAGAGTGTGAGTTAGCCCATCCCTTTCTGCCTTAAATCTTGATGTTTACTTCTTTTCCTTACTACTAAATGCCCTTTGTGGTGCTTTCATTCCAGAATAGGGCATTTTCATCAGCATTAAAAACCAGTTGAGACAGATACACTTTCTCTTCAGTGACTTCCTGCTCTGCCTCTGAGAACTCATCTGCTTCCTCCTTGTTCACAGAAGCTGCTTCTTATTATCTTGAATTTTTAAGTCAAATCTCTTTCTAACATTATTTAATCATCCTTTGCTGGCACTGAATTCTCCTTCATCTTCCTTTTGTTTAAATTGTCATGTAAAGATTTTGATTTTTCTCAAATCATATAGTCTATGCTTTTCTTATAGCAATCCTGCACTCACATAAAAGTTGCATTTTCTTATTTTCCTTGGTTTCAAGACTTTCTTCTTCTTTTTTAAATGGTATTCATTTTATAGCGGTAACAAAAGTTTACCACACTGCATATAATTTGGGGGTATAAGTTTATACCTCTTCATATATATATTACAACGCCATGTCCACCACCAAAGCACCCATAATCCTCAACCGTATTTCATTCCCCCACCGACCCACTCTCCTCCTCCCCCACCTTCCTCTCTGGTAACTTCAGTTCTACAGTTAGATTTCTGGGTTTGTTTTCGTTTAGTTTTTCTGTTCCTTGTTTTATGTCTCTATTTTCTATATATGAGTGAAATCACCTGGTATTTGTCCTTCTCCTTCTGACTTATTTTGCTTAGAATGACCCTTCCACTTCCATCCAGGTTGCTACAGATAGCATGAGTTTGTCTCTTTTTAATAGCTGAGTACTATTCCACTGTGTATATATACCATGTCTTTCTAATCTACTCATCTGTCTTTGGGCACTTAGTTTGTTTTCATAGCCTAGCTATTGTAAATAGTGCTGCAATGAACATAGGCGATCATATATCCCTTCATATTAGTGTTTTCACATAAAAGCTGAATTTTTAATCCAAATAAAAATATACTGTGCAAAAAGTACAAGGTTTCCACACCTGCTGGCTTAGATGCAACAATGGCTCCATTAATTTTTTTTTTTTTACAGTGGTCCTTATTCTGGATTCATTTATCTTGAAATGGCAGGCAACCACAGCTGCAGACCTCACATCTATGATGCATTTCAAGTAAATCAACTGCTTTCTTGTTACGATTTTTCTGTTTCTTGGGGGGCACTTCATATGTGTCCTATGGTGTTACTGAAGGTTTACAGTATTCATGAAAAAATACATGAGAATCAGTTTTTACTGCAAGACAGTTTACTGGAGATGAACTGCTCATGCAGAGATGATTAATGTTAGACAGCATTCAAGCAGATACTCAACACTTGCACTTACCCTAATAACAACAGGAGGTGGCTAATGAAATGATTGCAGTAATATAGTATGCACAACAGTCAGTTTTATGATTATGGTTAATATTGTATTTTTACACTTGTTTACACTTCTCTTTACTGCAAATGATGCTGTCAAGTGTTAAAGTTTTTATAAATTTTAACCTTTTGTAACAGACTTCTAAGTATTTTGTGGTAGTAAATGATAAATTATTTGTACATATTCTATGCATTTGTGACACACATTTTTCTTAAATTTTTGCAAATCTCCAAAAACAAATTTCTAGTATTTAGTTTAAAAAAAATTGCACATAAGTGGACTCATGCAGTTCAAAGTTGTGTTCTTCAAGGGTTAACTGTATATGTATATCGAATCACAACAAGGTACACTTTAAATGTCTTATGATTTGTTAATTATACCTCCCTAAAGCTGGAAAAAATTTTAAAGCCATCTTAAAAAAAAAAATCAAAAGGAGGTTTAAACTCAAATACAGAACATCAATAGTTAGAAATTATACATATCAATATGTAAAAGACCAAATGGAAAGTATAATAACTGAAATAAAATATTTCCTAGAGGAGCAAATCTAAACAAGTATAAGAAACAATAAGCTAACTTAATGATAGGTTGATAGAGATTATGCAACCCAAAGAACAGAAAGAAAAAATAATGAAGAAAAAAACAGTCTCAGAGAAATGATGGGACAACATCAAAAGTACTATCATGTGCATAATAAGAATCTCAAAAGGAGAGAAGGGTGGTAAAATATGAAGAAATAATAGACAACACAACTTGGATGAAAACCATCAAGCTACTCATCCAAACAAGACTAATAAAACCCAAGTAGAATCAAATACAAAGAGATCCATATTTAGAAGCAACATATACAGCCCATTGAAAGCCAAAGATAAAGAGAAAATTCTCATATTTGTGAACTGTAAGGTCTATATTGTTCAATAGCAATTCACTCCAAATAGTTGCACAAATTCAACATATACCTATTAAAATCCCAGTAGGCTTTTGTTTGGTAGAAATTGACAAGTTGTTTATAAAATTTTATGGAAATGCAAAGGGATTTAGAATAGCAAAAATGATTTTACAATTTTGAAATAAAAAGACACATGTGGGACTTAACACTACCTAATTTAAAATTCACTATAGTCACAGTAATCAAGAAAGTATGTTACTGGCCAAAGATACGTATACAAATCAGTGGTACAGAATTTATAATACAGAAATACACCTTAATATTTTTTGTTCCCTTTATGTCAACAAAAAGGCCAAAAACATTCAATGGAGAGTATTTTCAACAAATGGAACTGGAAAAGTTGATATTCACATCCAAAAAATAACAAGCAATTAACTCCAAATAATCACAGTCCTAAATGGAAGACTAAACGAGAAAAATCTTTGTCACTTTGGCTTAGGCATCATTCTTCAGTATGACACCAAAAGAATAATCCTTAGAAGAAAAAAGAAGTAATATATTGGACTTCATAAAATTTTTTAAGAGGCAAATTTAAGAAACATTAAGATAAAATATTTACAAGTCATATATTTGACAGAGGACTGGTATCAAGAATATATAAAGAAATCTGGCAACTTAAGATAATTTTTAAAAAGGCAATTTAAAAATAGGCAACAGTATGAATAGCTTTGTCAACAGAGAAGACATATGAATGGCCAATTAGCACATGAAAAGATGTTCAACATCATAAGTCACTGGAGAAATACAAACTAAGAGCACAAGCTAAAAGCACTACAATGTATACATTAAAAAGACGGACAATACCAAATGTTAGTGAACAGAGAGAGAAACTAGAACCCTCATACTCTGCTACTGGAAATAAAATGGTACAACCATTTAAAAAAGTTTGTTCCTTAACAAGTTAAACTCAAATTTATCATATAGCCTAGCAATTCTATTCATAGAAATCTAAGCAAGAAAAATGAAAACATATGTTCATAAAAGTAGTACTTGCATGTTCATGGCAGCAATATTACTATATCCAAAAAGTATAAACCAAATGTCCATAAACTGGCAAATGGAGAAACTTAATATGGTATAGCCAAAGAAATTAATACTATTCATCAATAAAGTAATGAACTAGTAAGCAAAATGTGGCATATACATATAATGAAATATTCAGTCTTAAAAAAGAGGGATATTCTGTAATATGCCACATGTATGAACCTTGAGGAAAATGTTTAGTAAAATAAGTCAGTCAGAAAAAAGACAAACACTGTATGATTTCACTTAAATGAGGTATTGAGAGTATGTAAAATCATGGTGAGTGCTCGCTTTGGAAGCATATATAATAAAATTGGAAGGATACAGAGAAGATTAGCATGGCCCCTGCGCAAGGATGACATGCAAATTCGTGAAGCGTCCATATTTTTTTATAGGAGGAATATAAGAGAGCCAAATGAGAAATCAGAAGGAGAAAAGAGCACACAAAACATAAATAAAAGCAAAAACTAGCAGGCAACTGCAAATAAGAGACATTCCACAGTGGGGGAGGAGGACAAGGGACCAAAATAGGGGAGAAAAGCGCACAAGGGACTTTGGTGATGGTTTACTGGTGAACTGGTGGTGGGAAACCTATGGGGGATACACAATAATGTAAAGGATATAAATTAAATTAAGAAAAAACAAAAAATCATAGTGAGAAAGAACAGTGGGCATCAGAGGCTAGTGAGAGGATAGGCATTTATTGTTTAATGGATACAGAATTTCAGTTTTACACAATGAAGAGTTACCGAGATGAATGATGGTGTTAGGTGCACATTATAACTATTTTTAATAGACCTTTACACTTAAATGGTAAATGGCATATTTTATGTTATGTGTATTTTATCACAATAATAAAATATGAGGTGAAAACAAGTAATGAACTATAGCTAAATATAGCACATAGGTGAATCTAAAAAACCTTATTTTTAATGGAAGACAGAAAAAGTCAGACACAAAGAACTGCCTTTTGTTTGACTTCATTTATATGAAATGTTCAGAAAAGGAAATTTCTAGACAGAAAGCTGGTTAGTAATTTAGGGCTTGGAGTGGGAGCAAGGATTAATTACAAATAAGAATCGTATAATTTGGGGAGTAATGGAAATGTTCTAATACTCAATTGTGGTGATGGTTACACAACTCCTAAATTTGCTAAAAATCACTGAAATTTATACATACAATGCATGAATCTTATGGTATTTTAATTATCCCTCAATAAAGCTGTTAAAATCAAAGGACTGTATAACTATGCAATTACTCATTTTGTGTATAATTTGAGAGGACTAATGAATGATTGAGAAAAATATAATTTATTAAATTGATGCCAATAAAACAGTAAGTTTAGACCAATTTCCATAGAGAAGAAAATACAAAGAAAGCACCAGGCCTAGATGCTTTCACAGGAAAATTAATAGCAATGCAAAAGTAGTAAGTAAATTATCAGCATATAGACTAGTAAAAAATGACAAAGCTGGACTTAAATTGGTGTAATATCAGAAAACCTGTTAGTACAGCTAATCATATTAAAATGATTAAGAAGAAAAATCAGATAATTGCTGGTGTAGATGCTGGAAAAGTAGTTGGAAAAATTTAATAACCATTACTAATTAAAATATTTGAGAAAACAGAATGTATGAATACTTCCTTAATATTGTAAAATATATACCTCAGTCTAAAAGTCAACATCTTAATTCAGAAATATTACAAGTATTTCCATTAAGATCAGGAAATGTCCACTGCTATCTAACATTGTTCTGGAGCAATGCAATTAAACAAGAGAAGTCAATTACAGTCACAAGAATTTATAAAACAAAAAAACAAGCAAAAAACAGGACTATTATTTGCAAATGACATGATGGCATATTTGGATAACTTGAGAAAACCAATGATAAAGCTAAGTCTGAACTATAAAAGAATTCAGCAAGGTAGCAGTATATAAAATTAATATGTAAAAATCAATATCATACATATATACTAGTTAAAAGATATAATGTAAAAGAATATTTATAGAAAGATAAAATACTTAGAAATAAACTTAAGGCAATAATAGCAAATAAAAATGAAGGCGTTTTAAATAATAAATTACCCGTAGAGACAGTGAAATTATAATTTCATACCACTGTCAGAGTTAGAAAACTGAGGTGCTTGAATTTCCCTTATTTGAAAATGCTTTTCCTTATGATCTTTGATTGCTGCAACAAAAGCACATAAAAGCTGAAATTTACCTTGACGTTGAAAAGGAATTATCTACTTTAATATTTTATATTAGGCTAAAGTATTCAATTGACAAAATGAGATTAAAAAAATAGAGATGTAATAATTTAAAGAACCATATATAAAAATTGTATATATGTATATATATAACTAACTCTATATATAACTATGTAACTATAACTATATACATAGCTATTTATATAGTTACTTGTTTTATATGTATATTAATATACATATATGTATATTAATATACATATAAAACAAGTAACTTTGTGTTCAGGTCTTCTTTGTCCCCTTTTAAGTTTAAAGTTTTCACATTCCTAAACCTATTCCTTTCTTAGTAGACCAGTTCTCATTCTGTAGTCTTTGAAAGGTCATTTTTATTTTGTTCTGCCTAATCTCCCTGTCTCCTACACAACGGATATTCTTTTATGTTAAATGAATGAATGAATGATTGGATATAGTTTACTTTTAATTCAAAAGCTGCCCTGTTCTTTTAAGAGCGGTCATCTTCACAACTCTCTAGAGTAAAAGCAGTGTTTTTGTATGACTAGAAAGATCAAATAAATGTGCTAAAAGAAACCACGTAAGTGTTAAAATGCTTTTGACATTAAAAAAAAAAAAAGAAATACAAACTAAAACTGCCATGAACAAAAATTGCTTTTTAAAGGTCCTTCTTGGTGACTCAGGGGTTAAGTCTCAGCGCTATCTCAGCAAGGTAGCAGTATATAAAATTAACATGTAAAACCAGTATCATACAAATATTCTAGTTAAAAGATATAATGTAGGGCCTCCCTGGTGGTGCGGTGGTTAAGGGCTGCGCTATGGAGCTGTTGGCAGCGCGGGATGCGAGTTCAACGCCCAGCCAGGGAGAATCCCACATGGTGCAGCAGATCTCTCCTGCCTCGCCTGCTGCTCCCCTCAGCAGTGTATTTCTGATCTGCCTGTTCTGCTCCCCACGCTGTCTCTGGTGAACCCTCTCGCCGCCCCACGCCTCTGGCCTGTACCTCAGCTTGTATGTATCAATAAATAAATCTTTTAAAAAAAAGATATAATGTAAAAGAATATTTATAGAAAGATAAAATACTTAGAAATAAACTTAAGGCAATAATATCAAATAAAAATGAAGGCATTTTAAATAACGCCTGAGTTCAGTCTCAGGCCCACATATAGTGCCAGCAGACCTCTCCTGTCTTGCCCACTGCTCCCCTTAGCAGTATATTTCAGTAGTAGTATATCTGTTCTGCTCCCCACTATGTCTCTTGATGAATCCCCTCAACCCCTGCACCTCTGGTCTACAACCAATTCTTCTATGCAAAAATAAATTAATTTTAAAAAAGATCCCTCCAAATTGTGGCCTCTATTGAGACAAACTATGCCCTGTTATTTTAATGGGGGCCAGTTTCTCAGAGCCTGTTTACCCATTAATTCATCTCTAGCTCATTTACAACTCTAGTATAAACACAGAAACAAAAAGCAAAATTCCAAGAATTTTATATATTCAACTATTTTCAGGACCATTTTTTAAAAAGATAAATGGGCTGTAAATATCTCTTACATACAAAAGCAGATAGTGTTGCTGTATGGAGACCTTAGAGAGTACAATACATCTAAAGATAAGGAAGTTATATATATAGTTACGTGTGTGTGTGTGTGTGTGTGTGTGTGTGTGTGTGTGTAAGCTATATATAGTTAGTTGTATATACATATATACAAATGCAATTTTTATATATGATTCTTTAAATTATTACATCTCTATTTTTATATGTATTATAGTCTCATTTTGTCAATTGAAATTCTATACTCAGTTTGGGATCCTACAGAAGAAAGTAGAAAAAGTTAAAACCAAAAACAAGGGCCTCCCTGGTGGCCTAGTGGTTAAGCGCTGCGCTGTGGAGCTGTCAGCAGCAGCAATGTGAGTTCGACGCCCGGCTGGGAGATTTCCACATGGCGTGGCAGACCTCTCCTGCCTCGCCTGCTGCTCCCCTCAGCAGTATACTTTGATCAATCTGCCTGTTCTGCTCCCTGCTCTGTCTCTGGTGAACCCTCTAGCCGCCCCACGCCTCTGGCCTGTACTCCAGCTTGTATGCATAAATAAATAAATCTTTAAAAAACAAAACAAAAAAAAAAACAAAACCTAGAAATCTGACTTCAAACTGAGGCTACCAGGAGAGAGGGTGGGTGGAGAGCAAAATGTGGAGATGGTCTAGTAGACTATGGTAGAGGACTATGGGTGCTTTGATGGTAGGTATGGTGTGATGATATACATTTGGAGAGGTATGTTCCTATGCCTCTCAATCATAAACAGTGTTATAAACCAACATTAGTGCAAAAATTATAAAACTTTTTTAAAAAAGAAAACATGTTCACTTAAAATTTATATGCAGGGGGCCTCCCTGGTGGCGCAGTGGTTAAGCGCTGCGCTGTGGAGCTGTCGGCAGCGGCGACACGAGTTTGATGCCCAGCTGGGGAGATTCCCATATGGCATGGCAGACCTCTCCTGCCTCACCCGCTGCTCCCCTCAGCAGTGTATTTCCGTCTGTCTGCCTGTTCTGCTCCCCACTCCGTCTCTGGTGAACCCCCTTGCCACCCCAGTATCCAGTTTATGTGCATAAATAATTTTTTTTTTAAAATTTATATGCAAATGTTTATAGTGGCATTGTTCACAATAACCAAAATTTGGAAGCAACCCAAAACAGATCTGAAGAATTTACCTAAAATGCAGAAGAGAGAGAAAAGGATATGGAAATTATGGTAGAGGTTAATAGATAAGAAAGATGAATGAAAAAGGCTCCAATATAAGCTAGTGGGATTTCTTTGCCTGAGATCCCACATATGAGGGGCCCCCTTTAAGACTATAAGCAGATTTCTCAGCACAAACTATAGTCCAGGCAAGTGTCAGATTGATATATTCAAAATATTGAAAGAAAAAAAGTGTCAATAAAATATACTCTACCTGGCAAAGGTCCCCTTCAGAAATTAAGGAGCGATAAGGACTTTCACAAATAAAAGCTAAGGGAGTTCATCATTACTAGACCTGCCTATAAGAAATGCTAAAGGGCATCCCACAAGCTGAAGTGAAATATTAATAAATTTTGTAAAAGTGCATGAATGTATGCAACTCACTGGTAGAAGTAAACATATAGCCTACTCAGATTCTGCATATATTGCAATGGCGATGCATAAAGCACTGTTAGCACTTGTTTAAAAGTTAAAAAACAAACTGAAAGTAACTACAGCAACATGAATTTGTTATTGGATACACAATGAAAAATGTAAATGTCATCAAAAACCTAAAATATGAGGAGGAAGGAAGTAATTGTATAGTTTCAGTATGTTATTGAAAATTATCAACTTAAAATAGGGTGTTAATAAATAAAAGTTATGTTATCTAAGCCTCAAGGTAACCAAGAAAAAACTGTAATAAAAAAAAATAATGAAAGAAATCAAACCATACCATCACAAAAAAGCCATCAAATCACAAAGAAAGATATCAAGAGAGGGATAAAGAAACAGAGGAAATATAAAACAAAACAATGAAGAAAATGACATTAATAAGTCTTTACCTATCAATTATTTTCAGTAAAATCAAAATAGAATGGCTGAATGGATTAAAAACAACCAACAAGATCCAATGACAATGTTGTCTACAAGAAACTCACTTTAGCTTTAAGGATCTGTATGTGCTAATATGAAGGGATAGAAAAATATTCCAACAAATGGTAACCAACAGAGAAAAGGAATGGCTATACTTAATGGATATTCCTTGTAAAAAAAAATGACACATGAATCCTATCTACCACCACCCATAAAAATTAACTTGAAATGAATTAAAGAGATAAATTTAATTTCTGAAACCATAAAACTCCTAGAATAAATAAGGAAATGACTTTGTGACACTGGTCTTGGCAATAATTTTTTGTGATATGACTCCGAAACTACAATCAACAAAGGAAATATAAGCAAGTGGGACTATAGGAAACTAAAAATCTGCACCAGGAAAACAAACAAATGAAAAGACAAAAATGAAAAGACACCTGACAGAATAAATATGCCATATATCTGATAAAGGGTTCATACCCCCAAAATATAAGAAACTCATAAAACTCAACAGCATATAAGCAATCTGATTTTAAAATGGGCAAAGAACCTGCACAGATATTTTTCAAAGGAGACATACAGATGGCCAACAGGTATATGGAAGGGTGTTCAACACTGCTAATCATCATGGAAATGCAAGTCAAAACTACAGTAAGATCACCGCACACTGGTTAAAATGAATGGTTAATATCAAAAAGACAAGAAAGAACAAGTGCCAGTAAGGATGTGGAGGAAAGGGAAATTGTGTATACTGATGGTGGGAAAATGGTGCAGCCACTATGGGAAATATTATGGAGTATCTCAACAAATTAAAAATAGAATTAGCATATGATCCAGCACCCCACTTCTGGGTGTATAGCCAAAGGAAATGAAATCACTGTCTTTAAAAGATATTTGCACATGTTCATTGCAGTATTATCTACTATAGGCAAGATATGAAAACAATGCAAGTGTCTATCACAGATGAACGGATAAAAATGTGATATATATAATCTATAGAAATGTATATAGAATATATAGAAAATATTTGTAAAAAACAAAGCATTAAGTCATAAAAAAGGAAATCCTACCACTTGCGGTAACGTGGATGTATGAACTTAAGAGGGCATTATGCTGAATGAAATAATCTAGAGAAAGACAAATATTGTACAGTCTCACTTATATGTGAAATCTCAAAAAACAGAAGTCACAGGAACAGAGAAGACTGTAATTGCCATGGTCTGGGGCAAGGGGGCTGTGTGTGTAGGGGAAATGAGAGCAGATCTTTAAAACACATCCATTATAACTGGAAATTATAATGGAAATCTATTCTCCTAAATGGTAAGTATAGTTAATGATAATGTAGTGTATGCTTGACAGTAGCTAATAGAGTGTATCTTCAATATTTTTACCCCCAAAATAAATATGGTAACTATGTGAGGTGATGACTGAATAGCAAACCTTACTGTATGTGATCTTTTTACAATATAAGCAATTATCAAATCATTACATTGTATACCTTAAATTTACATGATATTATATATCAATTACAACTCAATAAAGATAGAAAAATAGAAGCTTAAGTGCCTGAATATAATAAACTTAAAAAGTGACTAACCATTTTTTTTAATTGAATGTGTATTACCACATCTGTTTTAAAAGGCTGTGATTAACTGCTTTGACATTGAAAAATGTGATTGTTTCAAAGTAATGATTTTATCATCTTACCTGGTTCACTCTCCAAGCTTATTTCCTCATCTGACAAAACTAACCTAAAGTAAAAAACAAAAAGTGCAAAGATTTTGGTTAACATATATTTGGGACTCATTCTACAATGTTTAGTATGGTTTAAATTTTTTTTTCCATAACAAGGAGACATAATATAGTTGTGTGTTAGAACTCTTAATACTTGTTTGAGATAATCTTCTATAGATCTACAAAGAATTTGAAATAATCTTTTGCTCTTTATTCTCTCAGTCAACATTTACTCAGTATTGATGAAGTACCAGGCACTGTGTTCAGCACCGTGGGCACTATGTTAAGTATATTATAAGACACAACATCTTTCTCCAGAGACATCAAGTATGAAGTATAGTTTTCATGCTTTGCAGGATTTTTAACAAAAATATTTGGGAGCTTAATAGAAGAAATGAAGAATACCAGAAAAAAAAGGCTACTCTATTTGAAACACCACGTATGTTTGCAAAAGACAAATATTTCTTTCTCCATCCACCTGATGCAATCATCAAAAATGAGACAAATTGGGGCCTCCCTGGTGGCGCAGCGGTTGAGCACAGCGCTGTGGAGTTGTCGGCAGCCTGTGATGCAAGTTCGATGCCCAGCCCAGGAGAACCCCGCATGGTGCGGCGGACCTCTCCTGCCTTGCCCGCTGCTCCCCTCAGCAGTGTATTTCTCATCTGCCTGTTCTGCTCCCTGCTCTGTCTCTGGTGAGCCCTCTCGCTGTCCCACGCTTCTGACCTGTACCCCAGCTTCTATGTATAAATAAATAAATCTTTTTAAAAAAATGAGACAAATCGAACACAGATTTAGTCATTTTTCTTGGTGTATAAGCTTATAATTCTAATATTGGAGTTTGTTTTTAGTAAGTCTTTACAGACACTTAAAAAGCAATACATTATTTGCAAATACCACAAAAATAAACCTCTGGAGCAAATATATATTTATGACTTGAAATGAAATCTTAATGACAATAGACATAGATAGTATTTTAAGTAATCTGGATGGAAGAGAAAGTGAATGCTTCGGAATTTCTTAGTTAACTCAAAAAGCAGCTCTAATAACACTGAAGATGTATGAAAAGTCTTTCAATATAACTTTCGAGAAATGTAATGGAAAATATTTAATGTAACATGATTTAAATTGTCAATGTGTAATTAAGTTAGTAAATTTAATTTATAACTATACATTTGATCTATAACCTAAAACATTTATGTATTCTAGTTAGCAAAAAAATTGGTCTGAATTGTTCCATGCAAAAAATAGGGAAATGCTTATATTTCAGATCACCTTCCCATTAACAGTATATGGTTTATCACTATTTGGGCCCTATTTCCAGGTTCATTATTATACCAAGTGCAATTTGTATTAATATGTACAGGATAAGCCAGTTAAAATGAGAGTTAAGTGGAAGTTCTCAAAGGAAAACAAAGGCAGGAGGTTATAAAAGGGAAATGGGCAGCAAGTAGGATGTGCATTCCAAAAGCCCCTTTCAGATAACCAGTCAGTCTCATTTGTGTTGTTCAGAGGTAGATTCCTAATAGCTTCTGACTCATTGCTGCTGGTACTTGTCACTTTTTTCTAGCTGCCTCCACTGGTAGTCACTTGTTAGAGGTAGTGTACCTCTTAGCATAGGGCTGAGTCTCCCAAACTATATAATTTGAAATTATCACCCCAAAATAGTCTGTGCTACTGTCATCTCATTTGCCTGATATGATAAAAATGAGTAAATAAGGCTTGAAAACAAACGTCAGGCAGAAGAAACAACTTTTCAAACGTATCATACAGTGGCATTCAAGTCTTTCGTAACTTTTGCCTGCTTACTTATTGAGGTTTTCAGTAAGAAAACTGTTTTCTTCTTTGTTTTCTTCAGTAAGCTGGCTTGGAGAGTCTTCTTGTTGCTAAGGATAAGAAATTCAACATTAAGTAGATGGAAAGAATCTGTTTCTTTGGACAACAAAATGAGAATTAAAATTCTAAACAACAATATTAAATAAGAGAAGTTCTGAAGTGGGGAATGAGAGATAAGGAAATGTATGCTGTTGTAATTTAAACTGAACTCATGTCTTTGTTTATCCTGGCTGCCTGTGGCAACCGCACATATTGTCAAGTGCAGTAGCCCCAGGGTTTATAATTTGTGAAATCCCAAAGAAGACATACTAGCCTGAACTACAATGCTGTCAATACAGCTAAGATTTTCACATAAATTCTGAGCAGAAAGTGAATATTAAGTTTACCTAAATATGCATTATGCTATCCAGTAATATAGAAGCAGTAATATAGAAAAAGTGAAAATCAAAACACACAACAAAAGAAACAAAACCAAAACCAAAAAACCCTAATTCAAGGGTATCCACTGAACTGGAAGAACATGTCATAAAAACCCCTATCAACCCTCAAAATATACAGTTGCAAGGTATAACCCATCAGATTCCACATGTAGCTTGAACAAACTCACCAATGAATTTTCAAGGTCTACTAAAAATAAGTTCAAAGGTTCTGAAACCTAGCCTACAAGAACTGAAGAAATGACTACCACAGTGCAACTCTACTGGATAAGCCATATGCAAAGAAAGTTAAAGGCAACACATGGAAATGTTAAAAGTACTCTAACCATAGCCCAAGTGTACTTTTACAGTAGGTGTTACAGAAAGAACTGATCTAAAGCAGTACATCACAGATGTAAGTGACCAAAACTGGCATAATTTTTATCTCATGATTAGCCGCAATGAAATTGTGAAGGTAAAATGAAATTTTTCATTAACTTCTAATTTTATTGTGCTAATATGGCCACTTTTGAAAACACATGATTACTTTTTATCATTTCTCTCAAGTTTTTCCTTGTCATAACCTTTCTTATCTCTTTTGTATTTTAATTTCCTTTTCACTTTCTCCCTCTCACCTTGTCCCCACTAATATCATGAACAGCCTTAACATATTCCCAAGTATCTGTTTAATGTTGCATGTAGCATTTGGAATCAGGGAAGTACAGAAAAATGATTGGCTGAACGAGTGCTGGTTCATGGCTGAAGAAGTGTAAAAGAAAGTCTCCGCAATGTTTTATAAATTAAGCTTGCAAAAAAGTTTCAATGTCATCATCCAAATCAAGTATATTATATCTAACAAAAGAACACAAAAAATGTACCTTGAGAGCTATAAAACTATAAGGATTAAAGCCAACACAGGTCCCATCGATTTGGGACATTACTTGAGCTGTTTTCTCCCAGAATCCAAGGAGTGTTCTCTGCAGAAAAAGAAAAGTTGACAACACAGTTCTGCTGCTTTTTCATGATTTTTTTCAGTGCTGTTTCCTCACTAGTGTAGTAGGTGAATAATCCCAGAATAAGAAGCAGGAACTAAATTCAATTTTGGGGAACCAGAAAGCACTGTAAATAGTAATTGTATGTAAGGACTGGAATCTGTGTCTAGGTGTATACATGTGACTGTATCAGCACTAGAATGTACACTGGAGCCAAGAATGTCTGCAGCCAAGAGAATGAAACTGATAAACTGAAAAACTTTCTGAAGAATCTGAAAGAGAAATGTTAAAAGCACAAAAATATCTAATTTGTATTAGGGTTAAACATTTATTTTGGTGAGGATATATAGGCCTTCATTAATTAGTGAAAAAGAATATATACCACCATATTTGGTCTTTCATTTAGTTGTCCCCCAAAAAAATTTTTGTTTGCAAGTCAAATAGTCTAAGATTTTCCTTGTTTCAATGTTCCTATTCAAAGTTAGAGGGATGAGTGACGAGAATAGAACTAACAGCTATTGTGTTTCAGGCATTATGCTATAAGAATTGTCATGTACTTTTATTTTCAAGTGTGTATTTTTTAACACCTGAATTCCACAGTACTTAACTAAATTAGGTATATTCCTTAAAAGTAGCAGTGAATGTCTAGTTCCTTTAGTTTCTCTTTTCTGTATAAATACAGCTTAGTCTCTTATTTTGCCATTTACAAATACATGTTAAAATTAGTAACTGGTATTTATTAATATCTAATTTGTTCACTGTGATTTGTGTTAATATAAACACAAGTGAGTTTTCTGACGTTACAATCAGTGTGGATAACAACTTGGAAGAACAAAAAGAGCACATGACCTAGAATTAGAAAACTGAGGTCTTTAAGCACAGTGCCACTTACTTTAATTTACATAGGTTTCACAATCATCATTTGTAAAATAACAGAAACCTTTTAATTCTTTTGTGCCACAGCATCTTTGCTTCAAATGAAATTACATGTACAATTTCAAAGTGGAATGACTCTAAGGGAACTGGAGCTCCTGGGCCTTGCAACCTGCCTCCTCAACATTCCCCTCTACCTGAGGTGGTGCCTGTCTCTCTGTCTCCTAGGATACCAATGAAAATAATGTGAAACTATGGGAGCAGGCAATCTGTAAGGTCTTTTTCATTTTAGAATTCTATGATTCTCTTTTAACCTCAGTTAGTCAATTTTAGCAGTCAAAGGCATCTGATCAGTTATACAGCTTTTTTTTTTAACACCCTTTAGACAACTTTTAAAAAGGAATCTCACCACTCATCTTTACTGCAAGGACATGCTGACCATGGAGGTGGGTACCTGGTAGGTAGTGAGTGTATGAGATAACATATTGCAGCGACTAGCTCCAAGTAAATCCACTTTCTGACAAACATCCATCTTTAACTTGTCAAAAGAAGCTTTGCTATTTCTCACTTGGATCTGTACCTGCAACCACACAAATGTTGACCATTATTAATGGTAATACAGATATAAATATACTATACAGGTTCAAGATACATATTTTCAGAATGAAATTGTAATAAAGAAGCCTAATTCCCTTTCCTTATATTATTAGTTCATGTTTAAAGGCAAAAATTTTGGTAATTGTTAGTAATTGTAGGAGAGTCTTTCTAGCAGATATCTTTATGCTTAGAACATATGAAATGAGAGATGGAAAATGTATCGTTAAGAAGGAAACCCCCCCCCACAGATTCCGAATACAAAGAAACACTCATAACTACTAATGGATAGTATTTAGCTAAGAGTAGAAGAATAAATAGGAAGGTGTTGTGAAACAGTAAAAATAATTCTGAATCATGGAAATTTATAAGTTTAAATACAGGACTATTATATTTCTTATACAAAAGGTGAGTCATAATTTTCCAAGTAGTGTAGATACTCAACTTTTAAATACTCATGTTCATTTATCTAACTAATGTTTATAAGGTATCTATTATGTGCCAGCCACTGTTCTAGGCACTGGAATATTGTGAATAAAACAATGTTCTTCCCACCATTCTGAGCAGTGAGGTACAGGAAAAAGTGAAGTAAATAGAGTGTAAAATATAATCTCAAATTGTAAAGATTATCATATAAGTGAACATAAATGGGTGACTACTTTTAATAGGATACTTGGGGAAGCCCGTGGTGAGTTCATGCATGATGTTTGAACTGGGAAATAAAGATGATGAATGGGCTATGCTAAGACCCTGAGGAAAGTATTTCAGATCCAGAGAAAAGCAAAGACAAAAAAGTTTTAGACATGGGAGATGCGTGAAGAGCTTATCATGTTTGCAGAACAGGAAGCCATAGGATAGAGTATATTCCTTCCTGAATCACAGAAAGGGCTGGAGGATAAAAAGTTCAAGGTAGGGGTATAGAGGGACCAGGATACACTGTGCAGGGCTAATTGTATCCAGACGTGAGGTTTAGATTATATTCTTTTTTCAAAAAATATTGAGGTAAAATTCACATAATATACACATAGCCATTTTAAAAATGTGTAAATCAGTAGCATTCAGTTTATTCAATGTGTGTGACCACTGCCTTGGGTTGTACTGTTAATTGTCAAGGATTGTAAAAGGGTAGAATAACAGGTTGCTGTGACTGAGGTCATGTGCCAACCTACTTCTCAGATCTGCTGGGAGTAATCAATCAGGCAAATCACAACAGTCAGAATACAGTAAAGGCTTGATTAATATCAAAACATAACTTTTATTTTATTCAACATATCAAATGGAGTGAATGACTTATTATTCATGTATGGTAAATTCAGGAGATAGAATTTTTAATAAAGTGTTTATTTAGCAAAAAAATTGCCCAAATGTCGATAATTGCTTTAAAAGTTGTGGTCACACTATGTAGTGCAGAGAATAAAAAATTTGGTAAGTTACTTTTCCTTCTAATTAATAGTCATTTTACATGAATTTTTACTTAAATTATGTATTTTTCCTAAATAATAAATTTCTCTCTTTCATTCATATCCCAAAATTCCAAGTAAGCAACATTTAAAGAGTGGCTAGATCTATTAAGAGGAAGATAAAAAAAATTAATAGACAAGGTTGAAGAGGGCTTAAGGATGTTACTCAAAGTGAAAAAGGAAGTATGACAATCTTTAGTAGTTCAACCAAAGATCTCCAAACAATCAAGAATTAACAATATAATCTGACATTTTATGATTTTAAATTATCCTGTAGAAGTTCAATGGGTTTATTATCAAGAAAAGGAAAAGAATGTATTTTCATACTTTTCTGAACTTTTCCATTTGTTTTAAGGTCTCTGGGTCCAGTTCTTGGGATACGTCTTTCATCCACAGCAGAGCGCCTCTGTATTCTGTGCGTGCCTGCTCCATCCGATTAATTGTCATCAAGGTATCAGATACTGCCCTTTGACTAAATGTCGCTACTTCTTGCTTTAGACGAGACAGAGGAGTACATAGGGCCAATCTAATGGCAGAGAGGTAAGAGAGTGATGTTCATCCCATGAGCAAAACAAAACAAAGCATAGGGCCTCCCTGGTGGCGCAGCGGTTAGCTGTGGAGCTGTCAGCAGTGGCAACGCAAGTTCGATGCCTGGCTGAGGAGATTCCCACATGGTGCAGCAGACCTCTCCTGCCTCGCCCACCGCTCCCCTCAGCAATGTGCTTCTGTTCATCTGCCTGTTCTGCTCCCCACTTTGTCTCTGGTGAACCCTCTCGCCTCCCCACGCCTCTGGTCTGTACCCCAGCTGTTTGCATAAATAAATAAATCTTAAAAAAAAAATAAAATAAAACAAGCATAAAGCATATCTGCTATCAGGATGAGCCTATAAATAAGAAATTATTAAAATTCCTAGGGATCTTTATAAAGCAGATAAAGTTCACACATTCAACTTTGAATTATTAAAAAAGATATCTTTCCCTTTTCTTATTTTAGGAATTACATAGTTTTACTTATATACATTTCACAACATTTTAGATGTTAATCTATGTATAAATAATCTGCCAAGGAAATCTACCATATATAAAGATATCTACAGATAAAAGAAACCCTGTTTCTATTTGTAAAGCATAACCCATAAAGAGAAAACCTTTAATTTGACAAATTTAGGGAAAACCTGGGTCTAGAAAAGCAGATAAAATGCTGGAAGAACCAATGAAGATAAGTTCTTAGCAGCTGAGGATGAGGATGACAGTAAAGAAACAACTTAAATCTAGCACCTCTGCTTTGCTTTTTGTAGTGGCACTGAGAGCCTTGTATTATCTTTTCATCATTTCCCTGAAATATATTTTTGTTATAGAAAAATGAAGTATATATGAATATAATAAATATATACATATATATTTGCACAGATGTGGTACTTCAGAATAAGGCCACTTAAAGCTGGACACCATCATTACCTTCTCTTCTGAAAATGCAAAGACTTAAAGTGTAGTTAGTTACTGTAGGAAATACTTTGGAGCATTCCTATAGTAAAACATTATAAAACGATCAATGCAAAATGTTTAAAGAATAAAATATTGTTACTTAAAAAGAAAAGTTCTAATGTATCACATAGTATGGTATTCATAAAAGAGAAAGACAAAAAAACACACATTTAAATTTAGCCATTCTGTGCCTCTGTTACATTAAGCCAGGTAAGAGACTTAAATATGGACCTAAAGGTTGTTTCTAGGAATTAAGCAAGTAAGGAAGTCAACTTTTAAATAAGTATCTTGAATACAACATAAAAAAGAGTCATTAAATCAAATATATACTGCAATATATTTCTCTTTAAACCCTTTACTGGCATAATCAGCCACCCTTACAGATAAGCAAATTTAGGTATATACGTCAAAATATCCTACTGACTACAGATCTGAGGATAGTGCAAAACCATGGTAAACCTTTGCTTGGCTGAAGAACAGAGTGCCTTGCCAGTGGCATCCATCATTTTGCCAGCTTGTGTTGCATCCCGTTCAGCTTGAAACTTCAAAAAGAGCCCCAGTTCATTTTCTTCTTCTGATATAACTAGGAAAAAAATTTCAGTAGAGTTAATTACTTCATCATTTGCTTAAACACAAACACAACTAAAATTCTCACAGCAATAACGCTCTATACATAAGAATTATTTGGGGGAAGAATAAGAGAAACTTATGTTAAAAGTGCAAATTCCTGGGCTCCATTTCCAGAGACTCTGATTATATAGGTCTGGAGAATTCGCCTTTTTTTTTATTTTATAAGCTATCCAGATGATTTTGATGTAGTAAATCTATAAACCTCACTTTGGGAAAAAGCGATCTTCAGTAAAAAAAAATTCCAAAACTACAAAATGAAAACCACAAATGAATGCATTTTTAAATGTGCAGAAATGCATTTTTGGATCATTGCTTCTTACAAAGTATTTGTTTCCTTGACTCCTGTCCTGGGTTCAGTTCCTAAGTTCAGTATTGCAGACGCACAGATGTCTATAAAGTCAAGGAAGGTCTCACTATAAAGGAGACATTTGACTAAAATACCGAGAGGAAGTTAGGGAGTCCACTGTGCAAACAGGGCAACCATGAAGGAGATCCAGATGACTGAAGAGCAGAGTTTTAAAAGATGAGGTCAGAGAGGTAACCAGGACCAGAAAGGTGGCCATGTTCAGTAGGCCACTGTAACTAAAGCAGGAGAAGAGATACAAAGATTGAGTTCTAACATGAAAAGATCAAGAAAAGAGGAAAACCCAGAAATGACAGCCTACTAAGAGGAAATGACCAGGAGTGAATCCAGGAAACTGATGCCTGGGAGCCAAGTGAAGAGTTTATCAAGGGGGAGAGGGTAATCAACTATATATATATTTCTTAAAAGGTGGCAAATCAAACAATACAAGCACTGAGAAGAGGCTGTTGGATTTAGCTTTTTGTGAATATGACAAGCACTTTGGTGGTGGAATGGGGATGAAAACTTGACTGGAATGAGTACAGTGAAGTGGAAGGTAAGGAAGAGAAATTGCCCATACAGACAATTATGTCACATTTCTTATTGACAGGAGCAGTGACTGGGATGGTAACTGCAAGGAAAGTGGGTGTCAAGAGAGTTTTTAAGTGATGGGAGCAAATCTACTTAAGATCCTGGGCAGGAAGGTCAGCTCAGCAAAATGAATCTGTGTCAGAGTATTTGTGAATTAAGATTGACACTAGGGGCTTTGAGAACAGATCACTGTAAGTATTCATAGTTGTCATAAACTATTCACAAAATAGTTGAATAAACCACTATTTGTATATTAAGTCTTTCATTGAAAGGCAAATGAATATTTTTTTAATGGTAATTATCAGATAGATTTCTATGATTTCATACCATTGAGTCTTAGCTGATACTTCTCAACTATCTTCAGAAGTTCAGTGCATGTCTCTTGAATGGAGTGAAAGACCTTTGAAATATAAACTTTATTAGGACAATTTAAAGGACCATAAACAAATATACAGTATCTTTTATAAGCATTTCAAAATCAGAACATTTGCTTTATAAATATGTCTATTTTCCTTGACTTTGATGTACTTCAGTTTGGTTTAGAGTTCCCTCTTGAGGGTTGGAAAAATGGTAACTTCCTGGGAGATAATAAAAATTTCTAACTCTGGAGTTTGTCACACTCAGGTCCAAAATATCTAAATAACAAAAGGGTAATTCCAATATAAACTGCATCAAATATTGCCAACCACAGATGAAAGTGTTTTTCTCCAATATGGCCTAAGCAAACAGATCAGTGAAAGTATTATAAAAATTAAAACATCAAAAATAAATTACTTTTAAATTTAATAATTTAAATTTCTTTTAAATTATTTTTGTTCAGAATTTCCATAAATTTATTCATTATACTCTTAGTGATAGTTAACAGAAAAACAAAACATCCAGGGGACGCCCAATTCAAAGTAGCACATGAAAGTTTGAGATTAGGGCACATTCTATATGTGTGGCAACTCTTCACATGTATCTATAAAATTATGTTTTCACTAAAAACAAGTTGGTATAGATTTTAAGGTGCAGCCACCTTCTCACATAGTCCTAAGCTAAATTGTTATGAGACTTTTAATTCAAAAAGACGGTGGCACTGTGGTATATTAGGCTATAATTCTTTGATAATCAAATTCATCAATTTCCCAAAAATGTTTAGGTATGCTTGAATTAGATTTGGTATTTAGATTTGGCAATTTAAAAAGCACTTTTAAATCCATATGGAAGAAGACTAGAAAAGGACACAAAAATGATAGTTTGCCTATGAGGAAGTGATTAAAGATAGATATTTTTCAGTTTTTATGAGGTTTAATTTCACAAATAAACATAAATTTAAAAACAAAATTGTAAAATATTTAAAGTGTACAACATGATGATATGATATAAATATGCATACAATGAAAATATTCCTCATCCTTAGTAAGTCATACAAATGTGGGGAATATTTCTTGATTGAATCCAAATATTTGTCTAATGAGCAACAATGATGTCAAATATAAAATATATCACTCACAGATTACCTAATAATGTAAAATACAAAAATATCTGCATCTGTGGGAATATATGTAGTGATAAAGAGTTTCCTTAGTGTTAAAAGACATACATTACTGATAATATAAAGTCTCTTCATTTTTTCATATTTGTTAATCCTAATTGAATCCCAAAAGGAATAGTTTTCAAAACAAAAGTAACATTTGTTAATTTGTTATTTCTATATTTGTTACAGCATTGACATAATTTTATTTTATTTTTTAAAGATTTATTTATTTATGTATACAAGAGCTAGGGTGTAGAGGTGAGGGGGATGGTGAGAGGATTCACCAGAGACAGAGTGGGGAGCAGAACAGGCAGAATGATTGAAATACACTGCTGGGGGGAGCAGCCAGGGAGACAGGAGTGGTCTCCTGCACCATGTGGGTCAGCTCCCTGGCGGGGGATCAAACTCATGCTGTGGATAGCTTCATAGTGCTGAGACTTAACCCCTTGCACCACCAGGGAGGCCCAACATAAATTTTACTTTTTGTAGAACAAAATACTTAGTACATTAAGACCTATTTAATTAAACTTATATTTTTAAAAAATCCCAACACATGATATATATAAACATAACAGAGTCACTACTTGGAAATATTTGTAAAAGTTATCTTAAATTAGTATGTGTAGATAGAATTAATAAATTTGCATTGAAAGATTAAAACTTTTTCATTAATTTACATGAGACTTTCCTCCACTTAGCTTAATTACTTAACAATACAAAACATATATATTTAGTGTTTTCATGATAGTGGCTTATTTTATTTAAAATAATAAAGGGCCAGTAAACACATTACAAAAATACTTCAACAACCCTACCCTTAATAATGGAAACAAATTCTAACTTATAAAACCCTCCCTATTTGATGTCAATTTATGGCAGTAAGCTATAAGACTTCACATAAAAGTAGTACAAAATATTATGACATATTAATATAATGAATATGTGGCGCCAATTAAGAATATAAATCAAGCAAATATGTTTAGCTTATAAACTCTAGTACTTATGCCAGAAGAATGATTTATTCATGACTTATTGAATTTATGAATACTAATTCTGCATTTGTGAAATTGGTCACTGCCTATCCAGAAAATCTGATTGACAGATGGATACATTTAAATATTCCATTATCAAATTTGCACACATCCCCATAAGTTATTGAGTTAAAGCTTGCCCTAGTTCTCCTATTAATCCCAGATAATAATCAATTAAATGCAATAAACAGGATCCTCAAATTTACCTCAAGTTTAGCATCCAGTTCAGCATCAGATGCTACCACATGCTCATCCTCCTTTTTTCCTGTTGCTTTAATAAAGACCTGTTTTGTTTTCCAGTATTTCTTCTGCATTCTGCTGACTACTGACTGGTTATCTTCTGGTCTAGGTTGCCCAAAGGAATCCATGGATTGACTACGAGGAAGAGATTAAAATTAAATTTCTTAAAAAATATTTTCAATAATATGTTGCCAATATTTTGTCTAGAGAGATTTTAAGTAGAATACTAATGTTAATGATAAACATGCTAAAGTTTAGCTTTTATGGTCTAAATTTATGTTATAACCTGCATGAGAAATAGACCAAAAGATTAATGATACTTATATTAATTTCACGTAGGTGGTCAAGGTGATAAAACTTATAATTTTGCAATTACAGCTGCAAATAATTATATTTTATGTAATTAATCTACTTGTAGACATTTATTAGTTTCTGTTTTTGTAATACTACAAAATGAACAAATTTTTACACACATCTTTGTGTACTACTATCATTTACTTAGGAAAACTCTAGTTATAATTAGTATGTCAAAACAATACACATTTAAAAATCACAAAGAAATACTTTAATATTCAACGTACAGAAATGAAGATCTTTATTTATAAGGGAGATAAATTACACAAGAAATAAAGAACTGTAACCTGTAAACTTAAAGATTAATGTCTAAGTAGTTGTTTTTAACATGGCTATATGTGGAAATGCAAACATGAAAAGTGTTCCTTAAGAGGATATAAAAAAATGGAGAAAGAATAAAAGTTTAAAAAAAACAATTATTCCAATAAATTGTGGGAGGTAGGAACAAAGAAAGATACTAAAGTATGTGACTCATTCATCATTTCTAGGGAAATCAGTAGATACTAATGTATTCTTAATGTTGGAAAGGAAATAGAAGGTAGCTTTTATTTTATTTTGAAGTAATTACTAATTAAATAAAAATAGGATGTCTAGTTTCTAAATTACTAGGAGCAGATGGCAGCAGTGTGAAGATACTGGGCTCACCTCCTCCACATACTCACAGCTAGATTGCAGCTGAACAAAGTCAGTAACTCCTGAAGGAAAAACAGATGATTACAGAATGCTAATCAGGAATAACTTCCAGAGGAGGGGGACTCCAGCAAGCAGTGAAATGGCCAAGCCAGTAGCCTGCCTGGGTGGAGGAGGTGAGCCACATGGCCCAGAGGGTCCTGCAATCAGCAGATTAGAATTGGCAAGGCCTTTACATGGTAACCCTCAGTAGACCTGAGAGGATTACCATCAGACCTCTGGGATGAGCCTTAGAAGCAAGATCCATCATAGTAGGCCTCTAAAGACATTGGCATAAACCTCGGCAAGCTCCAGGGCAGGTCTTGGGAGCAGCCCCAATAGTAAGAGCCTTCGGCAGAACTGAGTAAGTCCTGGGATAGGATCTGGAAGCTAGACTCCCAAACCTCAGTGAGCTTTAGGGAGTAGCCTGGAAGCAGACCCACTGACAGTATGGCCGTTGCAGAACGTAGCAAGTTCTAGAAGGATGCTGGAAGCAGCCTTTGCCATGGGAGATTCTCACAGACCTCAACCCCAAGACAGGACCAGCAAGCAGGCCTGCCACAACAAGACACCACGGATCCCAACAAGTCTCAAGGAGAGCCTGGAAGCAGCCCATACTAGGTAGGTCAAGGTAAGGAATGGAGCAAGCCCTGCCAAGGGAAGCAGATGTGGCAAGCCGTAGAAGAGGAAACTGTGGGGCCTGGTCCCTACAGCCGCAGCTCTTGAGCAGTGAGTCATGGGAACATTATTCAGACAGTATCTCTGGTAGGAGTGGAACCGATTATCCCTTGGTCACTAGAGACCAGTACAGACTTCAGCAGAGCTGACAGTGAAGAGATTCATGCTACCACTGAATAACACTATTAACATCAAAAACAGACACTGATCACAACACAATTATGGTAGAACTTCAACACCACACTTACATCAATGCACAGATGAACCAGACAGAAAAGCAACAAGGAAACAATTGCCTTAAATGAAGACGAAGGCCAGATGGGCTTACTAGACCCCCAAAAAGCTGAGTAATCATTCTTTGCAAGTTACTAGACCCCCAAAAAGCTGAGTAATCATTCTTTGCAAGTATACATGGGTTTTCCAAGACAGACCACATGTTGGGTCACAAAACCAATGACAATAAACTCATCAAGACTGAATTCATATCAAATATCTCCTATCAAATATCTGACCACAGTGGTACTAAACTAGAAATCAACCACAAAAAATGAGCAGGAAAACCTCTAATATGTGGGAATTGAACTACACATTACTAAATAAATGACTACTGCATTAATGAGGAAGTCAAGAAATGGAAAAATACCTCGATACAAATTAAAATGAAGACACTATCTACCAGAACCTATGACAGCAAAAGCAGTATTAAGAGGGAGGTATATAGCATTAGAGACCCACATCAAGAAACAAGAGCTCTAACATTAACAAAGTAAGCTAACATTAAACCTTAAGAAACTAAAAAAAAAAAAAAAAAAAAAAAAAAAAAAAAAAAAAAAAAAAAAAAAAAAAAAAAAAAA
>PVIJ01000696.1:0-48639 GCA_004024925.1 Scalopus aquaticus | reverse complement strand
TAGCTAGACTCACAAAGAACAAAAGGGAGAAAACTAGCAAATAGTATCATAAATGAAAGAAATTACTACAAAAGTCTCAAATACAGAGACCATAAGAGACACGTATGAATGTCTTTATGCCAACAAATTGGAAAACCTGGAAGAAATGGACAAATTCTTGAAACATTCAACTTTCTAAGACTGAATCGAGAAGAAATAAAATACCTTAACAGACCAATCACAAGCAAGGTAACTGAAACAGGAATCAAAAGTCTCCCAAAAAACAAAAGTCCAGGACCAGATAGTTTTACTAGTGAGTTCTACCAAGCCTTCAAAGATAAACCTATCCTTTTCAAATTCTTTCAAAAAACAGGAAGAGGGAATGCTCTCAAAACATAAAAAAAAAATTATGAGGCAAATATGACTCTGATAACAAAAGCAGACAAAGTCATCACAAAAAGAAAACTATAGACCAATATTCCTGATGAACACAGATGCAAATACCCTCAACAAAATTTTAGCAAATCAAATTTAACAATATATTAAAAGAATCATACATCATGACCAAGTGGGATTTATCTCAGGGGTGTGAGGATGGTTCAACATATGCAAATCAATTAATGTAATTCACCATATCAAGAGAAGGAAAGACAAAAACTTCATTATGATCATATCAATAGACGCAGAGAAGGCATCTGAATTTTAGCATCTGTTGACGCTAAAAATTCTTAACAAGATGGGGATAAACCTCAACATAATAAAGGTCGTATATGCCAACCCCACAGTATACTCCATGGTGAGAAACTAAAAAGTTTATTTCTAAGATTAGGTACATGATAAGGATGTCCATTCTCACCATAACTGTTCAACATAATATTGGAAGTCCTAGCTAGAGCAATTAGATAAAAGAAAAATACAAGAAGAATCCAAATTAAAAAAGAAGTAAATCTATCACTGTTTTCAGATGACATGGTGATATATAGAAAACCCTAAAGACACCACTAAAAAGCTTTCAGAAACAATAAGTCAGTAAAATGGCAGGTTGCAAAATCAAAATGCAAAAGTCTATTGCAATCTAATATGCAAACAATGAACTAATAGAGAAATCAAGAAAATAATACCATTTACAGTAGCATCAAACTGTTTAAATACCTAGGATAAACCTAGCAAAGGAGGTGAAAGATATTTGATAAAAACTGTAAGATAGTTAAAAAAAATAGAAGACACAAGGAAATGGAAAGATAGGCCACCTGCATGGGTTGGAAGAATTAACACTGTTAAAATGCCCGTTTTACCCAAAGCAATATGTAGAGTCAATGCAATCCCTCTCAAAGTTTAAATGGAATTTATTAGGGAAATATAACAAACATTACTGAAATTTATGTGGAACCACAAAGGGCCCCAAATAGTCAAAAAAATCTTGACAAATAAAGAATGGAATGCAAGTTATCAAGTTTCCAGGCTTCCAACTATATTACAAAGTGACAGGGATAAAAACAGTATGAGACTAAAATGAAAACAGATATAGACTATGGAATAGAACTGTGAGCCCAAAAATAAATTCACTTTCATATGGAGAGTTAATCTTTGACAAAGGAATAAAGAATATTCAATGGAGAAAGAAAATTCTCCTAAATATAGTGTCAAGAAAAGTAGACAACTACCTGCAGAAAAATGAAACCCAGATGACTCACACCACACACATAAATCAACTCAAAATGGACTAAAGACTGGTCTAAGACTAGAAGCCCTAAAATAAAAAGACAAAAATAAAAGTAAAATGATCCATGTCATTGGCTTCAGTGGTTTCTTTGGGGACTTAATTGCATCAGCAAGGAAAACAAAAGCAAAAATAAGTAAATGGGAATACATAAAATTAAAAAGCTTCAATATAGTGACAGAAAGTGATTAAAACAAACACTCTACTAAGTGGGAGAAAATACTTGCACGTTGTACATCTGACAGGGTTAATATCTAAGGTCTACAAAGAACTCACACAAGTCAACAAAAAGAAAACAAAGAACGCAATAAACAAATGGGCATAGTGCTAATAGAAACTTCTCTAAAGAAGACATACAGATGGGCAATAGGCATATAAAAAATGTTCACCATCACTTATCTGGGAAACACAAATCAAAACCATGAGATACTCTCTCACACTTCCGAGAATTGCAAAATATTAAAAAAAAAAAAAAACAAACAACAGAAACAAGTGTTCACAAGAATGTGGAGAAAAAAGGAACTCTCTGTTCACTGTTAGTGGGAATGTAGACTGGTTTAGCCCCTATGGAAACAGTATGGAGGATTCTCAAAATATTAAAAATAGTTCTATCATATGATCCAACAATTACACTCTTAGGTATGTACCCAAAAAATACAGAAACACTAAGTCAAAGTAATATATGCACTCTTATGTTCACTACTAAAATAGAGAGTAGGCTTTAAAAAGAAAAGATGTGGCTTTTTCTTGGATAGGAAGACTTAAAGAGGTTACTTGTCTCTATGTTAATCTATGTATTCAGTATAATCTACAATATTACCATGGTGATGTTTGCAAGAAACAAAACTCATTTGGAAAATACATGTACAAATAATTTGGAAAATAAAAGTAATGAAGAGATTTTTAAGCAATATTAATTAAATCAGTATTTACGGGTTTATTTCTACCCCAGAAAGGTTGAAAAGAATATCATTCCCATCCTAAACATGAGAAAAAGCTATCAATAGATAATCTGTAAATTATATGTTTTCTTAAAGTCCATCAGAAAGCTAAAGATGTAAAACAAAAAGCTAAGAAACTAAAATTGGGAAAGTGACTAGCTTTGTCTAGGACTGAAGAGAACCAAAGCTGTTTTCATCCTTGGTAGAATAGGAGGATGAGGAAACTGTTTATCAAAACAATGGAGATCATAAGACAGGGAACTGTATCTTTAAGTGCTGGGGGAAAAAAGTCAGCAAACAATTCTATATCCAATAAAAAAGTCCTCAAACTGATAAAAACTGAATATTTCAAGACGACTTGTGCTACAAAAATTTCTAAACATTGTTTAGGGTAAAGGGAAATAATAGAAATTAAAAGAATTAAGAGACATCAAAAGGATAATTATATTGCTAAGTACAAAGAAGTTTTTTAAAATTACATATACACGTACATCTTCAAATGTGACTAGAAGATTACTGATTCTTCTAATTAAAATAATAAAATATCGAGCACATAAAATGTGACATTGCAAAAGGTAAAAGATAACTAGAAATACAAATTATAAGATTCTTACATTGTTCATGAAAAATATATTCGAAAATAGGCTATAGGTTCAAGATGTGTATACGTATATTTTAAAAGATTTATTTATTTATGCATACAAGCTGGGGTATAGGCCAGAGGCGTGGGGTGGCGAGAGGGTTCACCAGAGACAGAGTAGGGAGCAGGACAGGCAGATCGACAGAAATACACTGCTGAGGGGAGCAGTGGGCAAAGCAGGAGAGGTCTGCCGCGCCATCTGGGAATCTCCCTGGCCGGGCATTGAACTCATGTTGCCGCTGCTGACAGCTCCACAGCGCAGCGCTTAGCTGCTGCGCCACCAGGGAGGCCCTCAAGATGTATATTATAATCTCTAGCACAGTTAAAAAAAAAAAACAAAGAATTTAAAAATCAAGAGGGTAGAAAAAAATAGAATATTTAAAAAAAAACTTCACCCAAAAAAGGTAAGGAAAGAAGATCAAAGAGTAAAAGTAGGAAAAGAGAAAACAAAACAAAAAACACCAATGTGACTGAAATTAATTACAATGTGAAAGAAAATCACAGAAATATAAATGGACTACATAACAACATTAAAAGGCAGAGATTACAATCCAAATATGTGTCATTTTTAAAAAACACACTTTAAACAAATACACAGAGGGACTATAAGAGAAAGTATAAAAAAATAAGGCAAACATTAAGCACATATTATTATCAGAAAAACATAGGCTTCAAAGAAGAGTATTTGGGGGGACTAGTACATATTGTCAGACAAAATAGGATTCCAGGTTAAAAAATATTTTCGACAAGATGGATATTTCTAACAAGAAGTCATTTTATCAGAAAGGTATTGCAATCTTAAAAGTGTATGTGACTATCACCACAACAATTTCAAGAAAAGATTGACAGAAAATTGATCCACAATCAATGATTTAATGCTTCCCCAGAATGACAGTATTCTCTCTGTGAAAAAGCAGCAAATTAAATCTGTACTCTCAGTACAGAATAGGGAGACATAAAAAATGTGAAAATGTAAAAAGTTTGACTAAAGCTCTCAACTAACTTGACCTAATTGATATTTATATCCATTCCACCCACCACCAGCAGAATACACATTTTTGTCCCAGGGTAATTGGTACACTCATCAAGAATGCCCATATACTAAGCATGATAAATTATTTCCAGGTACTAAATTGATCAAAAACTCAGAGAAATTTTACAACAGTTTAAGTGATAATGAAAACACCCAAATTTATGGATGCAACTAAAATATGCTGAAAGAAAAATTTACAGCTTTAAATGCCTAAATGAAAGGAAAAGAGGTAAAAAATCAATTTTTTCCACCTTAAGTTAGAAAAAGCAGCAAATTAAATCCAAAATGGCAGAAGCAAAATAATCAAAGTAAGAGTAGAAATCAGTGAAACAGAAAAAAGGCACAAAATAAAGAATATCAACAATCAAAAGCTGGTTCATTTGAAAACATTAGTAAAATGGATAAGCACCCAGCAAGACTGCTGAAGAAAAAAGGAAGAAAAATATGAATGAGTAATATCAGGTGGACAGTAGAGAATGGATAGGGTAGAAAAAACTTTAGCTTTGTTGGAAATGTTTTATTTCTTTATTTAAAAAATACTTGACAACATGGATAAAAGGAATAAGGATATTATATAATAAAAGCCAGTTCATATGAGGAAATCTTTCCAATTACAGAGATAGTTAAGTCTTTCAGACACCTCACATGTTCTTGTTAAATATAAAAATAAAATTTTAAAGGAGGCACAATAAGTACTGGAAAAGGTAAGCTATGAAAGTAAACAAAAAAAATTAAGTATAAATGAATCACAATGAAATCACAATGTTGGCATTATCTAAAAATCACCTGATATTTAATATTTTGATTATTTAGTCCTAGTTCAATTACTGGTATAAAATTTGTTTTATTGTTTTTAATATTTATAATAAAAATGTTTTCCCACCAGTCTTATATTTTCAGTTTTTGCACTTAGGAGTGACTGATCTCTGAGATCCCATTTAACGCTAAAATTATGATGATTTGTCCGGCAAGTTTATTTACTGGTAATTAGATCAAGTCTTGAAAGTGTGTTTCAATGATTAGTTATAAAATTATTTTGCACTATTAAATACAGAAACTCCAAAGAACACTGGTTATGTTAGGCAAAGGTAATGAATATAAAACGATTTAAAAAACGTTGGTCATACAAAATACGTACCATTAGATGTTTATTTGGTCAATAAATGTACAATTAATTCCTATTCAAAGATGAGGCACCTGTGGCTACTTCATAAATATTGATGTGAAGATGATTAAAGTAATATCGCCTAACAGTACGTTGCCTGAATCAGAACCAAGTAAATCAATACAAAACAGAGAAAACCCCAAACCAAGGATATACGTTATCTTCCCAATTGGCTATTTCACGGAGATCTGTAATTTAAAACAGCTTTCAGGTTCTGTGCATCAAGATCATCTATTACTTGAAAAATAATCCCACCCCCTCTGCTAGCAAACCCAGAGCATCGCGGGTGAGTTGCCAGGATGGTGTTTCTCCCCCTCTCCATCTTTTCTCGGAGCATCAGGTATCCCACCAATGACATCATCTGGGCACCTGGCCAAACGATCCGAGTTTTCACGAGAAGCAGCGGTGCCGTGGGGCTGGGTTCACAGCCTCAGGCCACAGCAGCACTGTGGTTTCTCGGGGGGTGCTCGTGCACTCCGCTATTCGCCTGAACCCCCACATTTACTTTAGTTTTTAACAAGAGCGTACCCATTACAAAATAAAGACATAAAAATAAGCACAACATAAGAAGAAGGCCAGTAGGAAAACACCTAAAGTCTGTGAGCATCTGCCTCTAATGAAAGCGGTCTCGATCTTCGAGAGAAATCAGCCAGACAAGCCTCAGGCCGCAGCCCACATCCGCGACCCGGGAGAGCGTAGGTGGCAACTCCGTTAGGCCCAGGAGGGCCCCGCCACGTCAACACCCCTCCTCGCCCGTTCTCTGCCCCGAGTGAGCCGAGAGGAAGTCGGGCTAGGGCCTCGGCCGCGAGGGACGCCAAAGGAGCAGGGGTCCCCGAGAAAGCCGGCGAGGCCCCGAGAGACCGCGTGCGCGCTCGGCTGGCGCCTCCACCTCCGGCGTCGCCATGGGAACCAAGGGTTTGGCCGCTGAGCCCCTAGGCCGCGGGGGAGGGCGCGGCGCGATCGCCACCCAGGAGGGAGAGAACGAGGGGGGCCGGCGGGAGACCGCAAGACGCTCACCGCGACGCCCGAGCCGCGATGTGCCTGTCCGCCGCCGCCTCGGGCCGCGCTCGCCTCGCGGAGGTCCGTCTCGGCACCCGTTCCCGCCGCCACAGCCGCCCGCGAGCCCCGCGACGCCGCCGGGCGGCTCCCGCAGCCCGTGCCCCTCCGCACCAGTGCGTGGAGGTGTCGGGCTCGGGCTGCGGGGCGGGAGATTTAAACCCGGCGGCCAGGCGCGCGCACCTCGGCCCTGGCGCTCGCCGGCAGCCTCCCTGGGCTCTCGCCTCACCCCGCAAGGACCCCGGTCCTCGGTCTGGTTTTGAATGAACTCCCGAACCGTCGCTGTGCGTCCTTTCCCGGTTTTCTTTCAAGTAAGTGAACTGACGGCCACCAAACCTGCCGAAACGAAGGAATGGGAATTGAATGTGAGACCTCTGACGGCGGGTTGGTGGAAGGAATTCTCGGCTTCCTTTACTGAGCCCGGTTCCCCTAGATCCCACAGCACCTGCCGTGCCTTCTGGGCCGCCCCTGTCAGGCTGTGAGCTTTGGTCGTTCCAGAATCTCGATACAGTGCCTGCACGCGGTAAACGTGCACGTGCCACGTTTAACTCTAATTTTAATGGTTTGAAGTGAACTTAGTTAATAGCTGTTGGCAACTGACCTCAAATGCATATACACAATAATAAGGTGCTGTCATAAATGTCTTCACGAATAAAAGGTAATATTTGAACCTAAAAACCTCAAAATACAGTAAAACTACCTTACTGGTGGAAGATAATTTAAAGTGCTGTTCTTTTAAAGGGTGACTCAAAAAATCATCAGCTTTCCTTAAACTTCAGAAAATATAAATTACAACTGTGACACAGACTAGTAAGGAAAAAGCTTCACTTGACATGAGGACTAAAGTCTGTAAGATCAGGAAAGACAAGATGTGGGGAGATTAAGACTGTTGAATAACAGCCTGGAGTACTCATCTTAAAAACCGGTAAAAAGGGCCTCCCTGGTGGCGCAGCGGTTAAGCGCTGCGCTGTGGAGCTGTCGGCAGCAGCCATGCGAGTTCGACGCCCGGCCGGGGAGATTCCCACATAGTGCGGCAGACCTCTCCTGACTCACCCTCTGCTCCCCTCAGCAGTGTATTTCTGATCTGCCTGTTCTGCTACCCGCTCTGTCTCTGGTGAACCCTCTCGCTGCCCCACACCTCTGGCCTGTACCCCAGCTTGTATGTATAAATAAAAAATAAATCTTTTAAAAAAAAAAACCGGTAAAAAAAAAGTTTTAGAATAGGAAAAACTTGTATATTTACCTGAAGAATACATAAACACAAATTCAAAGAGCTATCTGCACCCCATGATCATTACAGTATTACTTAAAATAGCCAAGAGTATAAAGATATGGTATATATACAAAATGGAATATTACTTAGCTATTTAAAAAAAAAGATGAAATATTGCTATTTTCAACAACATGCATGGACCTAGAGAATATTTTGCTTTGTGAAAAAGTCAGAGAAAGGTGTGATTTCACTCCTGTGGTAGATAGAAACCAAGCAAATGAATGAATGAAGTCAAACAAAATTGAAACTTTGAGCCTATGAGGCCAAATTAGTGGTTACCAGAAGGGAAGGGGTTAGGGAGGTGTGTAACCGAGGTTGAGTGAGTCAGTTATATTGAAGGATAGAATTAGACTTTTAGTGGTGAACTTGATATAGTATGTACAGATTTGTTGATTCCTAGTGAAATTTACATGTTATAATGCAAAGTTACTTCCGTAAAAGAAATTTTAAAAACGGGAAAAAGGATCGACTACTTACATGACAAGGTTAATCTGGATTGAAAATGTCTCTAGACCAGGAGTTCTTATATGAGATATATGGATTTCAAGGAATAGGTGATTACTTGAAATAATAACCAAATTTCCTCAGATTCTCAAAGTCCAAGAACTGGTTCTTGACAAACATGGGTGATTATTCTATGTCCTAGAATCTTTTCTGACTCACTCAAGCTAAGTTTGGTGTCCTTCCTGCAGGTGGCATATCTCTACATGCAATAGTTGTAATATATTATAATTATTTACCTGCCTGGTTTTTGTTAGATGTCAAACTCCTCTAAAATGAAAACGATGCACTTCCATAATCGTATCTTTTTTTGTACTAGTCTCATACATACTAGGTTCTGAATGTTTATTCAATCAATAAATGAACAGACACAAAGATGGGTACAGTATAAAATATCTAAAAAAAAGCATTTTTCTCCTTTAGCAATAAATAATATGGTAAGCAAAATGAGTTTCAAAATGTTGCCATGCACCATAGTATTTCTCTTTGGAATTTTTTTTAAGATTATTTATGCATACAAGAGCTGGGGTGCAGGCCAGAGGTGTGGGGGAGGGTGAGAGAATTCACCAGAGACAGAGTGGGGAGCAGCAGGCGCCTCAGGAGAGACCAGCTGCACCATGTGGGAAGCTCCCTGGCCAGGGATGGAACTTGTGCTGCCATGGCTGCTGAGAGCTTCATACTGCTGAGACTTAACTCCTTGCGCCACCAGGAAGACCCTCTTTGGATATTTTTGAAAGTGCTTGTTCCAACAGGATAAAGTATAAATCAAGAGGACATTAAGCTTCTTCAGATCAATATGAAGCAGAAAAAGGGCTTCTAAGGAATACACCAGGAAGTCAGAGCAGTGACTGTGGCTGTGAAAATAACAGCCATACCTGTTAGTTTCATTCAGTTAATTGGGGGAAATTACAGAAAAAATATCACATATTTCTAGGTCACTATAAAATGAAGTATTTATATATCACTTTGCCTTTATTATTCAGTAGAATTGTGCAAGTGGTGGCACAGTATAGGTATGGTTTCAGCAAACAAAGTAGAGCTACTGACACTCCTATGTAGAAATCAGGTCTTAACTCATGTTATTCAATAAATATTTGTGGGATGAACTGTTAATCCTCCTTTAGCTGCTGGATTGATGAAGGAATATTTAAATGGCTAGTAGTAGTCCCTGAACCTTAATAAATGACTTACCCACAGTAGTTAAAAACTAGTGTCTCATAAAAACCTGTTTTAGCAAATGGAATACTATTATATGAATTTAAATAGCTATTATATAGATTTAATTTTACTTACGAGTCCAAACATTTATAGATGTGTTGTTTTTCTATTAATAGATTTATCCTGGTGTAAAGTGTTTTCTCCTTGCAGGTTTCTATAAACTAACTAAAAAAAAAATCATTGGATGACTTGGAATGTGGAATCTGGGATCCCATTGAGGAGTCCTAATTCCCTTAGAAAGCAATGATCTTTAATTTTATGTTTGCAGAATCAAGCAAGCTTGGTTAGTCTACCAAATAAAACCTCAGTTGATATTAGAAAACAAATAGGGATCTATTGAACCCAATGTCATGGAAATAGCTCCATTTCTTTAGGCTATTCCACTTTATTTGTAATCTGATGGGGAAGTCAGTGGCAATCAGTGAGGCTACAGAGAGCTAGCTGTCTTTTCAGATGCTCACATAGTAATTACTTACATACTGCATTTTTGTTTATTCAGGTAAGGCTAGAATTAGAATGTGTTATTAAGATCTTTTTAAAATGTGAAATATTACATAAATATTATATGAAAAAGAACTTCCTCCTGTTGAAACCACCATAGAATTTAATTGGGTTAGTCCCAGGCATATGTAAGAAATGTGTTATATTTCTATACACAAACAATGAACTAGCAGAAAGAAATGAAGAAAACAATACTACTTATGCTCACAGTAAAAAGAATAAAATACCTAGGGATAAATTTAACCGAAGACTGGTACATTGAAAACTATCAAATAACATTGAAAGGAAGAGAAGACACACAAAAATGAAAATATTCTGTGTTCATTGATCAAAAGAATCAATATGGTCAAAATGGCATTTTACTTAATGCAACATGCAGATTTGACATAATCCCTAAATTAAACTTCACAGAAGTAGGCCAAAAAAATTATAAAATTTGTATGGAACTACATTATACCTCTAATATCTAAAGCAGTCTTGGGAAAAAAAGAACAAAAATGGAGGTGTCATGCTCCCTAACATTAATCAAAACAGTAGTGTGATACTGGAATAAAAATAAGATCAATGGAGTAGATTCAAGAGCCCAGAATTAAACCCAAATGTATATGGGAAAATAATTTATGCCAAAGGACATGTAATGGATAAGGGAAAGTCTTTTCAATAAATGGTGCTAGGAAAACTGGAAACTGTCTTACAGCAGACACTAAAGTCAATTCAAATAGGATTAAAGACTTGAATATAAGACCTAAAACCCTAAAATACATAGAAGAAAACATAAGTAATAGACTATTTGATATTGGTCTTAGTGATTCTGTGGATTTGTCTTCAATGGCAAGAGAAACAAAAAAAATATAAAAAATAGGACTACATCAAACTGAAAAGCTTCATCCAGAACAGTGAAAGAAATCAGTATAACAAAATGGCAGCCTACCAAATTGGAAAAGGTATTTGTAAACTATATATCAGGCAACGGTTAATATCCAAACATATAACTTGTAAAACTCAACAACAAAAAAAGTACAACATAATTTTAAAATGAGCAGAGGATCTAAATAGGCCTTTCACCAAAAAAAAGATATACAGATGGCCAGCAGACACACGAAATGATGCTGATCATTAGGGAAATACAAATCAAGACCACAATGAGATTTCATCTCACACCATTAGAGTGACTATTATCAAAAAAATCAAGAAATAAGTATTGGTGAGGATGTGGAGAAAAAGGAGCCCTTGTATACTGTTGGAGGGAATATAAATTGGTGCAGTCACTATGGAAAGTAATATGGAAGTTCCGCCAACAGAAATAGAACTACTATATGATGTAGTAATCCCTGAATTACTATAGGAATCCCTGAATCCATATTCAGGGTATTTACCTGAATATGAAAACACTAATTCAAAGTTATATGTAGGACCATGTTCATTGCAGCACTATTCACAATAGTAAAACTGAAGTACCTGACAATGGATGAATGCATAAAGATGTATATACACACAATGGAACACTACTCAGGTATTATTAAAAAAGAAGGAAATCTTGCCATTTGTGACAAAGGGAGGACCTTGAGGGGATTATGCTAACTGAAATCTATCAGGAGAAACAAAGATAAGATTTCACTGCAGCCTTCTTTGTTATATAATATGTATATTTTGTATCAATTTTAACTTATATTTGTTCTTTTCCCCTATAATCCTGGGAACCATTCTGATATATTATGCATTGCTGCTAATAGCTCCAAAATTGCCCTTCTAAATTAAAGGGACATGACAGAGTACCAGTTATCTCTTTAAAAAGCTATTTCCCCCCCTACATTCTACAACACATAGAATAAAAATCTTAAGTAACTCGTTAGTCAAATAACTCTAGGTACTCAATCATCTCAACAGTTTTCTTTTCATATAAAAAAAGATCACATTTAGATAAAACCTAAAAGGCGGTTTTATTTAAGAAAACAAAAATTAAACTCAGTATATTTAGAAATAATATGTTCACTAGCTCACATTATTTTTGAGTTATTATTTCTGATGCTTTAGTCCTGCTCTTCCTTCTCAACATTGGTCAACAGTGAGATCATAACTGACTTAAAAAGGCCCTAATCTGTAGTATCTTGGTGTGCTGAACATGAATGTAACACTGAAAATGTTTTATTAGCTCTTGTTTTGAAGATATTTCATATAATTCATTTTATATGTTTCACCGTGTAAATCTATCCAGTAGGACTGCAACAACATCCTAAATCAGCCTAGAATGACGTAATATTTCATCGCACTGCATAATACCATCATGCACACATCTTCCAGAGTTGATTGCATCATTTTCTGATGCAATGCAGTACTACTGCCAGGCGGCTGCTAAAGTAAGCTGACATCAGCAGTGCACTCTATAAAGCCCTGTCGGAAAGGTTGAGCATTGAAAATATTTCAGACTTTGTGCCAGAGTTTAAGCTACTGTTACATAGAACTGTTATTATTTTATACCTTTAGGCACAATACAGAACAGTCATGCCTCAAAAATGAGTTAATAGCATGGAGAATTTCTGCTCTATTTGTGGGGAAGTGACATCTGCCAACCAGAAGAAAAGTATCACTTCTCAAGTGAAGAAGGCTTATCATCTTTACTTCGGATGCAAGGTTGGTGACCAAGACAGACCTTGGGCCCTGCATATATGCTGTGCTACATGTACAACACAGCTTTCACAGTGGTTCAATGGGAAAAGACCATCAATGCCGTTTGCAGTCCCCATGATGTGGAGAGAGCCAAGCAACCACATAAAAGACTGTTACTTCTGCTTGGTTCCTCCTCTTTCCGGCGGAATGATGAAGCAAAAGAAGTCGAGACTAGTCTACCCAAACATTCCATCTGCATTGAGATGACCGGTTCAACAACTTGCTGCAGGGTGATGCGAAACAAGCATGGAATGCTTTTTGCCTAGTGTCTACAAACTTTCTTGGGAATGTTAAGGCAGAAAACTACAAGGAACTAGTAGAAGACATGCTGATGCAGTATCAGAAACTTGGCTGCAATATGTGTCTAAAGATCCATTTCCTTCATTCCTGTCTGGATTTCTTCCCTGAAAACTGGTATGGTTAGTGATGAACATGGTGAATGTTTTTATAAAGATAACGCATCAATGGAACAAAGATACCAGGAAAAATGGTCCACTGCAATGCTGGCTGACTACTGCTGGACACTCCCCAGAGATGCTCCTGAACAGCTGTACAAGAGGCAAGCAAAGAAATCTAAGAAGTAGTCTATGACTTGATTTTTTACAGGTATTAACCGTAGGCCTATTACTATTGGCATGCATTTCGTGATGTAAACATCAATTTATTGCAGATTATTAAAAACAGTAGAGCCAAAATTAGAATTTGATTGTCATATTTGTGTTGAGCACATACAAATTGATAGGAAATGACTAATTTTACTTCAGTGATAGGACTTTTGTAAAAACTGGTTGACCAGTGTTCTCTGTTTAAATCTGGCTCAAATGCCACTCTACATTCATCTTTCTGTGTACTTAGGAAACTGTTATACTAAATTTTAAATGAGTATCTCCCACGTAAATAGGCAATCTTTTTGAAGGTAGTGTGCGTCTTGTACTCTTTACTTTATCCCAGGAGACTCGGGGATATGATAGTTAAGCCTTTTCCCTTGAAATGTTTTATTGGACAACTGGGTACTTTGAGCTAGAACTTAAAATTATAAAGTTTATTGTTAAACAGGACATTATTTAAAACTTTGTGATAAGAGCAAGAATCAGTAGTTTTACAGGCTGCATTACTCTGGCAATACAGCATAAATAATTCTGTATTGGTCCTGAAGGCAGTCTGTTTTCAGTGCTAGGAAATGTATTCTACTCATTTCTCCAAGTCAGTCTTTTTTTTTTTTTTTTAAGATTTGTTTATTTATGCATACAAGAACTGAGGTGTAGGCTGGAGGTGAGGGGTGGTAAGAGGATTCACCAGAGATCGAGTGGGGAGCAGAACAGGCAGATCTATTGAAGTACGCTGCAGAGGGGAGCAGCGGGAGAGACAGGAGAGGTCTGCTGCCCCATGTGGGAAGCTCCCTGGCTGGGGATGGAACTCATGCTGCAGCCTCTGCAGATAGTTTCATAGCTCTGAGACTTAAACCTGTTGTGCCACCAGGGAGGCCCCCTCTCCAAGCCAGTCTTAGGATCAGTTAAGTCCATGTAAAGTCCCTGTGTCTGGTGTAACTAAAAGAGAGGATAATGGATCATCAAGAAACTTCTACTTTTGGAAAAAAAGGCAAGAGGGTGGGAGATAGAATGCTTTGTTATAAGAGGACTGAATCTTCTACTGGCCTACCATATACTAACTGGTGAATAAGAGCTAACCACTTCAGTAACAGAAAGAAAATTTTAGTAGAAAACAATCAAATAGGCTTCCCAGAGATTTGTCACACCATCCTTAGCAAGGAAAGTATCCTGCATTAGAACCAGGGTTGAGAATAGGTGAGGGAACCAGTATTTGATGCCACTTCCTTTTCTGCCCACTGCATCTAATAATCAGGCATTTTAGCCTTTAACAATGTGGTGTATGGACACTACATTTGAGAGTGAGTTAAGAAAGATATTTTAAGTAAGTTTACCCTTAAGACTTATTCAGGGACCATCCAAAACAGGAATATAAATTCATTTTTTGTTCTCTGAAAGTTCGAAAGGCTACTGAAATGACTTTGTGTGAATTTTCTGGCTACCTTTTATTCATGTTTGGGCATTAAAATATACTGACTTTTAAGACTGATGTGACTGGAGCTCTAGTTTTTGGCCTCTGAGAGAATAAGAGTCACATCCAAGGGAGCTTAGGCCCCTAAGGAGTATAAAACAAAAGCACTATAAGAAGTATGAAAGGAAACCACTCTATAAGCCCTGTGCTACCCCTGCCTGAGCTTCTACCTAAGAGGGAGAACTAAACTCCTGCCAGGTTTAATCTACTGTTTCTATGGCTCTCAAATGCAGCCAGGTACAGACACTTCCTAGAGCTCTATGACAGGAACATCCTGTGAGATCTACTGCATTAAGAGTCTAGTGATAATACTGAACTGACTTGCTATATATTATTCAGAGGCTGAAGTGCTCTGCTTGAGTGTGAGGAATACCAATCCAGTAAAGATGGGAGTTGCATTTTAAGAAAACATTTACTTTGTGAACATTTGGTATATAACATATACATTAAGATAAATGCTAATGATAACAAAGTTATAAAATGTTTACTATGTAATAATGAAAAGGCTTTGTCTAAAGAATCTGTTTTTATTGACATATAAGGATAGGTTTGGGAGAGAAATTCTGGTTACCATGAAATCTGTGTGCTATTTCTATAAAGGATTCTGATATAATTTTAATATGAAACACTTCACATAAAGATTTCAACAAATTTTTAATAAAGTGGCAACATCTACATATCTTAATGTTCTGAATACCTAAAGCAGATTATACCTCCAAATTTTTCTCTTAAGTCTTTTTAGATTTTTTTAACAGCTAATAAACAAGTTCCACCATTAGAAATAAAATTCTGGACCATTTACTACTATATTTTTAATCTATGCTTTTATAATATTTCAAAAGCCAATCTTAATTCAAAATAATACCTTTGAAAAGAAATTAAAAACATTTGATTTCAAGAGTTTACATAAGGTAGACAATATAAGCCACATTTTATATTCTGTAAACACAAACTATTGCATAATAAATACAAAATAAAGATGACAGTGATAGCAATAATCAAGGGTAACAACATAAAAGGCTGCTTTCTGAATCTGAATTATATAATCTGAAGATTTATCAATTTCATATGTAGAATCTCTGTAGTCAAACTTATTCATTTTCATGCCCCCACATGGGAAGTGGTAGGTGAATATCTGTAGGAATACAATTTATTGTCTGCTCCTCCACTCAGAAGTAACTGTGTAAAGGGAAAAAAAAAAACCACAAACACTGAAGTAAATATAACTATTCCATCGTAGATAAACCCAATTAAATACCATGGATGGGTAGTTAACATGCATTCAGCTAATACTTTAATGGACCAATCACCTCAATTTTCATTATGTTGCAATACATTACATTAAAACTTTAGAGTCACCATTTGAATTTGGTTGAGGTACAATATGTTATTGTACTTTCTATGAAGCATTTACTAAAAAGTATAGTATAACTAAAATTTGAAAGGTGACATAAATTTACCCATTGAAGGCCGAAAACATTTTTTAAACATCCTTATTTACTTTTTCTCAGTGTGGGGTTTCTCTCCTGAGGTGTGATCACTATAGTTTTTAAAGGACAGTATGTTAATCCTATGCAGATAAATGGATTATTACAAATTATTCAAGTAGTTCTAGGATCTTTATTTAGAATTTTTAGGCTAGAGGAGCTTAAGTATTATAATACTTATATTCTAATTCTTTAAACAGATTTTATAATCTAGATTTTCCCAAATGGGAAATACTTTAATCCAATTAGTGTGAAGTAGCAAGCGCTTTAAAATGCTTATGATAAAAAATTGTTAGAATTTTCAAATTTTACTACTAATGAAAGATAAATTTATTTCTTTGAATAGGATAGGATTTCATGAATAATATTAAGGGGAACTTAGAATACAGAATTATAAATATTAGATACACAGAAACAAAAAATTTGTAATTCTGTAAGACAAGCACACCAGATTTATTCTAATAATTTATTTTCTTCTTCACCAAGTAATTAATAAATTCTTACCCCTGTGTCTGTCCAGTCTACACTCAAAACTTTGTCTTCATGAGCAGCCAGATCATAGAGAGGAGCCTTACAACTAAAAGATGAAAATATGAACATTATATGCATCTCATAATACTAAAATAACTCTATGAACAATCACTTACACTTTTCAAAATTTTTAGTGTATCACCCTTTCCCAATAATCACTTACTGTGAAAATTCTGAGTACTAAAGTGATCATCTCCCCTGTTTTTCCTAGATCATTGGCAGGTTATAGAGATTTATTACAACAAATATATTTAGGAAAAATTACATCAATTTTTACTTGTAAATTTTTTTTAAAATTAGGTCCATTTTCCTACTTTCATGGCTTTATATACTCTTTGTTTACCTATCTACATGGTGATAATTTCCAAATTTCTGTCTTTTAGCCCAAATGTCTCCCAATTTTGATATATATAGCCAATAGATACCATAATAGCTGGTTGTCTTATGAGCACTACAAATTTAAAACAACCAAAACAAAATCTTGATTTCCTCTCACTACCCTAATTTTCTACTCTTTCCAGTCATAGTAAATGGCAACACTAATCACCCAATTGCTCAGGCAGAAAATGAGCATTATCCTTGATTCCTATTTCCATATTCAATCCACAGGCCAATTATACTGAAGAGCTATATTCAAAATATACCCAGAATCCAACCATTTATTATCCAAATCATCATTATCTCTCTTGAATTACAGTAACAGCCTCTCTGCTTCCATTCTTCCCCCTGTGCTTAAAATCCTCCAAAGCCGTTCCTGTCATAAAACCCAAATTCCTTACTATGGCCTATAAGATTCTATTGGCGATACCCATTATATGCCTTATGCCTCCTCTACTCATCAACACCCGTTCTCTTGCTGTTTTGTCAACATGCTAAGATTTTCCCCATCTTATTTATGATTCCCTCTGCCATGATCTGTGCATGGCTCACACCTCAATATGGTACAATTTACTATTAGAATGTCACTGTCAAAGAATAGCCTTTAGATCCTTAGTTTTCTTTTTGATACCAACAACAGGGCTTATGACTAATAACTTTCTTTACCCTTCTGCTTTTGGATAATCATTTCAGTATTCATTTCATTTTCTTTGTATACAAGAGGTAATTGATACATTTCTTTTGTAGATGAGAAACAGTAGTTACCTTCTTACATCCCAAAGCTTGACAATATTATCTAAAGAACCTGAAATCAGCTGCTGTTCATGGGTAGGAGACCATTTTACTGATGTGACCCAGCCTGTATGTGAGGTTAGGGACAGTGACACCAAAGATCCATCTGAACAGAGTAAAAAAGATCATAATAATTGAATTTTAAAAAACAGAAACAAAAAATTTGTAGAAAATTACTTTTTATATACATCTCTAGTGAGAAAAGAAACCGATGTTATTTATACATACTTTTTCCTCTAGTGGTTTACATTACTCACCTTTAGTTCGAGGATCCCACAGTCTGATATGCCTATCTGTGCTTCCAGATGCTAAACGTTTACAAAGTGGAGAATATGAGATGCAATTAAATACTTTATTTCCTGTCTGAAGAGAAAAAAGAGGAAAGAACATTTAACCGTAGTGGTTGAAAGTAATCATGTCTAGAAGTTTGTCACTAAAGAGCCCAAAGGTAATAGGAGAACCACTGATATATATGTCTTACCAAAGTTGACTTAAGGCTGCCAGACTCAACATCCCACACTCCAATTGTGTGGTCCCAAGATGCACTACAGATTTCTTCAGCATCTGACCACAGAACGGAGGAAATTGCTTCCTTGTGGCCAGAGAGAGTCACTATGGGAGTCTAGAAATGAAAGATACCCAAAAGGAAAAGCATTTTCAGTTCAGTGTAATTAAAACAGTAAGTTATTATTTCTGAAGCCCACATGGCAGATATCTTGCCAGGTGGTTTAGCTATCATATCCTAACATTTCTTCTATACAATACTACAAGAAATATAGTGGTTTTACTTCATAAATGAAAAACTAAAGCTGAAAAAGATAACCTGCCCTAACATCATATACCTTATAAGTGGTAGATTTAAGTTTAAACCCAAATATTACTCCAGAGTTATACTCGTTCCATTATAGTCTCTGTTTCCTCCATTTGTTTTAATTTTCATTTTGAGAAGTATTAACATTAAAGCTAACCTAATTCTTGTATATATACATGTTATTTAAGTTACTAGAAAAAGGTCTGGGATCATACGTATCTAGGTTTTTCATCAAAGTGCTGCCATTCTATATAACTCTTCCACTGGAGGAAAAAGATGTATGAGTAACATTAATATCTTCCAGGTGAATTAATCTCAGTACGTTATTATCACCACCTCATTTCCTGAGCAACTTTTAGTTCTATTATCAAATCTTTAAATAATATCCATGTCTCACTTATAAATACTCCAAATTCTCTAATGTCTTTCTCAAACTACCAAAAGTAGATAAAGTGCCAGTAAGGAATATATAAGGAATATGTTAAAGAGACTGGGTATAGGGCCTCCCTGGTGGTGCAGCGGTTAAGTGCTGCGCTGTGGAGCTGTCAGCAGTGGCAATGCAAGTTCGATGCTCGGCTGGGGAGATTCCCACGTGGCACGGCAGACCTCTCCTGCCTCGCCTGCTGCTCCCCTCAGCTGTGTATTTCTGTCGATCTGCCTGTTCTGCTCCCTACTCTGACTCTGGTGAACCCTCTCGCTGCTCCACGCCTCTGGCCTGTACCCCAGCTTGTATGCATAAATAAATCTTTAAAAAAAAAAAGAGACTGGGTATACAAAGAATATGTTAAACAGACTAGAAAGAATTTTGAAATGGGAGGCAATCTAATGGTTGACACTGTTATATCTAATGTCTTTAATATTTTTTAAAATGATTTTATTGTTTGTTCATGCGTAAAAGAACTGGGGGGTACGCCAGAGGTGCGGGGAGGTGAGAGGATTCACCAGAGACTGAGTGGGGAGCAGAAAAGGTGGATCTACTGAAATACACTGCTAAGAGGAGTAGTGGGCAAGACAGGAGAGGTCTGCTGCGGGCCTCAGTGGTGGTAACAGTGATAACACTGAGACTTAACCCCTATGTCACCAGGGAGGCCTCCAACCTCTTTAAATATTACTTCATCTGTAATATGAGGTTAGGCTAGATCAGAATTTGGTAAATTTTTTCAGTAAAGGTTCACAAAGTAAGTATTTTAGCTTTTATAGACCATATGCAGTTGCTGTTGCATATTCTTTGTTGTAAAACGCCCCTAAAAATGTGAAAACCACTCTTGGCTCTCTGCAGCATAAAACAGACTACAATCAAAGTGGCTATTGGGCTACAGTTTGCCAATTCTGGGAGCAAATGTTCCCTAAAAGGATACATGAAAAGAATACATATATTCTGGTATAGTCATGCAACAGAGTGGTATTTATTGCATGGAAAGAACAAGCAGCAGTAAAACTGAAATCTCACAAATATTGTATCATTTAAACATTGGTAAAGTTAATGTATAAAAGTTACAATAGTGATTATCTTTAGGAGATTACTGATTATAAGAGGACTCCAGGGAATCTTTTAGGGCGCTGGTAGTTTTGATTTGGATAGTGAATATTTGGGCATACGAATTTGTAAAAATTCACTGAAATTCAACTGAAAAGAAAAAAATTATCTTCTGAGTAATTTTTTTAAAGAATTATTTTATTTATTTATGCCTACAAGAGCTGAGGTGTAGGCCAGAGATGCAGGGGGTAGAAATAAGGGGGGGTGGTAAGAGAATTCACCAGAGACAGAGTGGGGAGCAGAACAGGTGGATTGACTGAAATACACTGCTGAGGGGAGCAGCGGGTGAGACAGGAGAGGTCTGCTGTGCCATATGGGTCAGCAAACTGGCCGGGGATTGAACTTGTGCTGCAAGGGCTGGCGATAGTTTCATAGTGCTGAGACTTAACCCCTTGTGCTACCAGGGAGACCCTCTTATGAGTAATTTTTTTTAACTCAGGAAATCTTTTTATACTCACATATATTTTTTAGAGGTTTATCAGTAGTAAGCATAAATTACCATCTGATTGATAGTGTTTTGACCTTTAATTTGCCCTCCCAGAGTTGACAAGAAAATGAAGTAGCTGCTAGATCATTCCTCTTGCAACTCAACAGTTCATGTTAAAATGTATTAAGAAATTACAAATAGCTACTTTAAGTTGGAACCAGTAAGCATAACTGTTGCATTTTAGAAGTTTGATAATTTATGACCACACTTTATGCCCACCTCCTCATGTCAACAATTGTTATAATTGTGATGAGAAATAATATGTAAAGTTCTACATGATTTACTGCACATTCAATGTAGCTGTTAGGAAATAAGTGAAAAATATGTTTCCTAAACTGGATTCAATACTGTCCTTCTCACTAAGTATATTCATACATGTCAGGCCATATTATGACAAGTATCTTCCTAACAAAACAGACCAAATAAGAATCTAGATGAACTTTCTGAATTTGTATTAATTGGTTCTAATAGCTTAATGAGAGAATCAAAACCTAAATTAAAATCTTGATTTCTAATGACTTAGGCAATAAAATTAGTAAGAATTTTACCCTAGTAAGTAATTACCTTAGTAATTACCCAGTGTACACATTCCTGGTATATGAAATAAAAATTATTATTAAACAGTCAGATAATAAGGTACTTAACTTTAGTGCAAGTTTTAACAATTGCAAGATTCTACTTCAAATGTACACAAAATCAAATACAGTACCTAAATCATTAACCTACCATATCTGTAAGCCTGGCTCAATGCTACCACATTTAATGACAGATAAATGTTGCACAGTACAGGATTTATAATAAAAATTTACAAATCTACTGAAAGAAACCCTAATCATAGTTGAAGTAAAGCAATATATATAAAAGCAATTTCAAATGAGAAAGATATTCAGTTACCATATATTTTTTAATACAGCCCTAAGAGTAGAGTCAGTTCTCACAAATACTTACCCTTGTTAGTCCCAATTGCTCTGTTTTCTGCTTCTTTCTTGGTCGGTTTGTGGATTCCTCCATTTCATCCTCTTCATCTGTAGGAACTGTATCAGAGAGAATTTCATTTGATATTTAAATTGCAAACAAGCTCAAATAGTTCTTAGACTTCTCTTTTTTGGTGAACAGAAAATTTTATATATAAATTATATATATATTATATATATAAATTTATATAAAATTTATAAATATATATAAAATTTATATTTAAATATATATTTTTACATATAAATTATATATATAGATATAGGTATCTATATATATAATTTATATTTTTTATATATATAGATATCTATATCTATATCTATATAAAAAAATACCTGGATGACCAATTTCCCAGAAGGAGAAAGCAAAAAATAAAGTACATTAAATCCTAAAATTTAACCAAGTTGACATCTTTTTGCCTCTAAGATCATCCTTATGAATACTGATCACTTTACCATACCTATGGAAAATTGCTTACTATTAGTTGTAGGAGTGTTCTGATCAGCTTGCATTTATTTTATGAAGGGAATGACAAAGCATATATATACTTCAGTCATGTTTATTTTCTATTTCACTTTTTTAACCATTTACTGAAAGTTTCAGAGATAGCTATAAAATCTTTTAACACACCATTTGGCTATGTTTTGTACAATTCTATATTAATCTGCTTCTCCCAAACTAGACTACAAGCATCTTTAAGGTAACGACTAGTGATGATCAAATATCTCATTTGCCTTGCACTATCAATAAAACTAAATATTCCACAAAAAAACTTTCTAAACTTCTTTCTGCCTCAAAACAGTTTTAAGCATTTTTGGGGAATCTATTAAGTAGGTTATCTATATACTGCCATCTTACACATAACTATTTAAAACAGTTTTAGTTTTTCTTGATTCCACCCAATTTACTTTGTGGACTGTATTTAGTATTATTCTGTAATACAACAATACCCTCAGGCATAACAAAGATACTCTGATCTGTTTACCTGTGCAACAAATAGTTCTAAATTACTGATTTTTTAAAATTTAAGTATCTGTGGGTTTCCCCCTCTCTCATTTCTTCTTTCAATATCTTCTTACTACTATCAAGGCACCATCCTCTTAAGAGTCCTCCCTGATCTATTTGTTCCTTTTGATCTGTTTTCAAGGAAAGAAAATTAAATTTGGTAAAACTTTATTAAGAGTTTGTTGTTGTTGTTGTTGTTTTAAGTAAACCAGCTAAATTAAGAAGTCCCTCTAACAGTAAAGTGATTCAAAATAACTCAAAGTTTATTTCCCAGTTCCTAAATAAGGGCACTTTAAGTACTAAGGCAGTTATGTTCCACTGCACCAAACATGTTGTTGATATTTGCAGCAATTCAGGGTGGTTTGGTAGAAAATCATTTTGAAAGAGAAATATACTGATTTCTCTTTATGCTTCACACTTGTGTCCTTAAAAGCTCTGGTCCATTTCTATGTCAAAATATGGGTTAAAAAGTCCTCTTTGTAAAATTCATATAACATCATTATTAAGACAAAGTAATGGAAATACTTAACTTACCTGTAGACCAGATCTTTAGCATTTTGTCCCAGGAACCACTGCAAAACTAAACAGATAAAGGGAAAAAGAATTAATCACAATTTTTTTTCCCCCTGCTATTTAACTTAAAAACTTTTCTTTGCTCTGAAATCCTCACTACTAGGGTGTCATCTGGCTGGCTTCCTAGTCTTCTGGAACTACTCTCAGTCTGCATGGCAACTGAAGGAACTACCATGCTTACTATTCTTACCCCATCGCCTGGTCATAGTTGCTAGATAAAGATGGGTAACTGACCTATACTGTGCCAAAAAGTCTCTTCCTCCTTTAGGATTAAAAAAAAAAAAAATTGTGTTCCAAAGAGTTAAAGTAAGTCTTTTTACTAAGGACAGAGGTACAGACAGAATGCAAAACCTGGGAAATACTGAAGGCCAGGTTGTATTGTCATATGGAGAAAGTCAGTCTAAAGTGAGAAGAAATAAAGTAAAATTGGAGAGACAAAAGGAATGTGCTGGCCACATACAAGTCTCCCCTCTGCTGATTCATGAGACCCAATGTGTCATCAACCTTTTGGTGATGTGGTTGTTCATTCCTTCCTCAGATAGTATAATCTTTAAAGCTGAAAAAACTTCAAGATGAGTCTGTCTCTTATAGTAAAAGAAGATAGTTAATTCACCAACATTTTGACTTGGTAACATGTAAACATTTAAGGATTAATTTGAAAAATCATAAATATTCACCTCTGAATAGATCAAATGTCCTTTGCTATTCCAACTGGCAAAGAAATACTGAAGAAACACTGTAAAATCCATAATACTTCAATATGGTTTAGGGAACTTTTAACTTGTAAGAGTTTATAACCCTTCATAAGTCAATATAGTGTTGCCTTCAGGGTTTTTTCCTTTTAACTAATTTTTATCATTTTGTCATGATAAAGAGTAATCAGCAATAATAATAAAGCAACCTGCTAAAGCTCAGATGAGCAACTAGACATTTTTAATTAATGACAGCATTGTGAGTAGCTAAAAGGCTGAAAATATCCACCACTATGATTTAAGATTACATAAAGAAATTTTATTAATTTGAACTCTTAAAATTTCTGGGATTTATATAAGGTTCTAAAATAGAAATACCCAGACCAGGGAAGTAAATCTTTGTATCTCTTATTGTATATGAGTACTGCACTCTTTAGTCACCAACTGTTATGAAAATAGGTCAATCACAATGAATATATGTAGAAAATAATGTTTTTTTCATAAACTCAAATTCTAATTCAACACAGTATGAATAAATTAGCTACAAACTTTAGTTCCTGTGCTGTCAACAGCTATAGAATCCACGCTTCCAGCGTGACCTCTGCAGCAGTGGAGGGCTTTCACTTTGTTTCTCTCTACATTCCACTCCCATAAGAGAATAGTCTGATCCATAGAGGCACTCAGTAGCAGGCAAGACAAACTATCTGAAGAAAGGAAAAAACAAGAATAAGAAAACAAACAGTACAAAAACTTAAAATACATAATGTTCTGAAACCAGAGAATTGATTTTTTTCTTAAAGATGTTAAAACGATAAAAGAACTCATATGGCCTGCCTTGAAAAAGAAGTTCACTTATGAAATAAAGGTAAGATTCTTCAAAAAATATTATAAAGTATGAGCTTAACACATTCAGTATTAACTTGAAAATGTGTATCATGTAATTTTAGTAAGGACTGACTTCTACCAACATACAGGTTTTTTTTTTGTGTGTGTAGAACTGGGATGTAGACCAGAGGTGCGGGGGGTAAGAGGATTCATTCAGTAGAGACAGTGCGGAGCAGAGTAGCAGATTTACTGAAATACACTGCTAAGGGGAACAGCAGGCAAAATAGGAGAGGTCTTCTGCATCATATGTGGGCTAGTTCCCTGGCTGGGGATCAGATTCAAGCATTAGCAGTGACAGTGCTGAGACTTAACCCCTAGGCCACCAGGAAGGCCCATACAGTTTTTTAATATAATCCTTCTTTTTGAACATTATATTTTTGAAAGACCTCACAATAACTGAATCACAGGATATTTCCTACTGCATCCACATTCTGTTTTTACTGAAAAGGGTATATTTTTAATTCCCTCTTTTGGATTCCCATCAGTTTAGGGAAAGTGTCCTAACCTTTTTTCACCCAGGCCACATCTTTGACAACGTCTGTATGTCCCACAATTGTCATTATTGACTTTCCTTCCAAGGACCAGATCCGAGAAGTTTTATCATAAGAGCCAGTTAAGATCCTGTGAGGAGAAGAAAAATCCTATAAAATACAAAAGGCAGCCTTTTCAAACCCTGAAATCCATTATATTTCTAAGGGAGTGACAAAGTAAACCACAAGCATTACACTTCTAAACTCTTCTTTAATATGAAGGTTAAGATCTCAAAACTCACTAGATCATTTACTTTTTCTGACCTCCTCAAAAAATAAATGTGACAAACCCTAGATTTCATTTTTGACTACTATTACAAACACTAACTCTCAAGCTAAAAAACTGTCAAGCCAAATAGCACTTTGTATTTAACTAATCAATTAAAACCATTAACCTTAGCCAGTGAAAACCATTAAACAGAAAAACAGTCAAACCATTTAAAATATAGGTAAGACCAGTAAAAAGATAACTTTGTATAGTAACTCCAGGGAGACAATCTTTGATAGAAATTCCTTGAGGTATTTTTCTACAATTAAGGACAGCGGGGGGGTCTACTTTGAGCCATATGTTCCTTCTGATTTGATTGAGTTTGCTCAAAAGCCCTAAAATAACATGATCTGTATCTTCATGACCAGATCGGTGGCTATAAAAGGTTATTTATTTCCCTCTCTCTGAAATTAATAATATCCGTAGTCTTAAAAGCAACATATTCAAACCAAATACATCAACACCCTCAGACACTTGACCTATTCAAAAGACAAATGTCACCACAACATTTTGCTATATTTCTTCTTGAACACACTGAATATAATGATCTTTGTTTGGCATGGTTACAGATACACATATTATAGTTTTACATAGAACAGAAAATCAGAGAAAACTATTCACACAAAGCACAGAAAAAGAAAACAGAACAACATTCATCTGTCAATACCATTCCTCTGCCCCTCTGACTGAACTGATCCAGTCATCATGGAACAAGCATTGCTCTGGTTGAGGTGCAGTGTACTTCTCCACATATTCTAGTTCCACAACCTCTTCCTAGTCACAGAGAAAAACCAGAAATCAGTCAGGTAGTGCAGTTTTAAAAGAGTACATCATGAAGATAAAGGATTCCTAGTTTAACATATCTCCCTCATATCACTCCCTTTTATAACCCCCCAAATTTAGAGCCATACAAAAGCTGAAAAATTTTCTTTGACCTGAAGTATTCTGATGAATAGTAATACCTTAGAAAACTTATGCTAAAGTGGGGGAGTGAGAGTGGGGCTACAAGAAACTTTAAATCATAAAATCTTAAAAGCATGTTGTTTAATGGATACAAAGCTTCTATTTGGGATGAAAAAGTTCTGGAAATGGATAGTGGTGATGGTTGCATAATATTGTGAATGTACTTAGTGCCAATGAATTGTACACTTAAAAATTACTAAAATGGCAAATGTTATATATATATTTCCACAGTTGTAAATACTTGTCCTCCAAAATATAAAGACAATTATAAAGTATATTTTAAATTATAAAAACAATATTAAGAAAATTTGAAAATAAAAGCAGGGGGGATTAATTTGTATAATAGCCTAAACTGATGAGATTTTATATGTACACAATTCATTTTGTATTCCTATATTAGAAGTACACATATATTTGTTATTCCCTTCCTTGCCAACTGTTCTACAAATATGAAGCTATATTTCCATATTCACTCATCTATTTTTTTTTGAGTAATGCATACTCAGAAGAAAAAGGCATTTAAAATTTAATATACAGAAACTAAATTTCAAGTTTCTAGGAAAAAACAATAGTCAAAAGGATCTTGATTGCTATAGCCTGATTCAGATTAATTCTAAAAGGAGTTACCCCACATTATCTGATAATACCTTAAGCAAAATAGAAAAGGTCAAGTATGTGAACTTACTGATGAGATGTTTTCCAATTCCATATGTTTAAACAAGGGCATTCGCAGAAACTGACCCTTGATAAGGAAATCAAACTCCACATGTTTGTGTAACTCTAAAGAAAATAACGAAATCATCACTTAGAACCTAAAGTTATATTAGCAGATTTTTATGAGAAACTACAAAACAAACAGGGATAGTGCCTAGTATAAACTTTGAGTTGCTCCAGAATTTCTTCATGGTACAATCAATCAGACCATGTAGCCTAGTAAATTACGTGATTTTTAAAGAACAGAAATACTTTTTCTTTTGGTATAATTTTATTATTGTTGGTATAATTGTTTTGGTTTTTAAAAAGCTTTTTAATCTATGGAAAATTTCAGACATATACAAAAGTACAACAATGTAAGAAACCCCCACCCCCATAGCCATTTGACAACTACAAAATCACAATTATCAATACTCTTGCCACTCCCCTCCTGGTTTTTTTTTTTGAAATTACATCATAGGAATTACATCATTTTATCTATAAATGCTTTAGTTTGTATCTCTAAAGTACAATGACTTTAAAAAAATGACAATGTTAAAACAATTATTTCTTTTAATATCAAATACTCAATTTTTACATTTCCTTGTTTTATATCTTATAAACAAATCAGTATCTAAAATCTATGTTAAATCTACTTAGTATGTTTTATTTAATCTTTAACAGTTCCCCTACCTTTTTTCTTTGCCATTTATTTGTTGAAGAAACTAAGTCCTCTGTCTTGTACTATAAACTACATTTGGGGTTTGGTTGATTGCATTTCCAAGGTGCCTTCATCAAATTACTCTACCACCTAACAAATCCTGTACACTAGGCAGAACTAAATGCTTGATTTTAGGGTTGTTGTGTTTTTGTGTGTTTGTGGTTTTATTTATTTATTTATTTTTGGTGGGGATGCAAGAATATTTACACGTGTTTGTGTAGATTTTATTGTATCACATCAAGAAATGTATCATGTCATCTCTCTCTCTCTCTTTTTTTTTTTTTGCGTAGAAGTAGTAAGGTATAGGTGCAAGGGGTGAAAGGATTCACCAGAGACAGAGTAGGGAGTAGAACAGGCAGATTTATTGAAATACAGTGCTGAGGGGAGCAGTGGGTGAGACAGGAGAGGTCTGATGTGCCTTATGTGGGTTAGCTTCCTGGCCGGAGCTCGAACTCAGGCCGTAGCGGTGACAGCACTGAGACTTAACCCCTAGGCCATCAGGGAGGCCCATGTGTCTTTTTATGTTGTTAAGCTCCACCTCAGGGCTTATATGATGTCAATGTGATCCCACCAGTTATAATCTTTCCATCTACCTAATTAATGGTTTGGCAGCTATTGATAATCACTACTTAAATCCATTATTGGAGTTAGAAAATGCTAAAAATTCTTTATTCTTTCTGAATTTATTAGCTATAATACTCATTCCCCCATTGACTATTTAGATTATTGCTTTAAAAAAATCTGAAATCTGAATCATTTGCATTTCAACTCAAGAGCAGTGCTTTATTTATTTGCTTTACACAAAAAGACTTAACAGTGTTCAGTCTACAAATGTAGAAAAATATGTAACTGTGGGTATCAACAACCACATACTGGTGTTATAAAATCTCCATTTCAATAATTCTTATTCAAGTTCAAAGTTCTCTAACAAGTAGTATATATATGAGTTTGCAATTTATAAAAGTAACCATGCATCAGAATCTGATTACATGCAAGATGAAAGACAACGACCAATATGAAATACTTTGTGAACATCTCTGAACACAGTTTGCAAGCAATGAAAAGACTTCCCCTCCCAAAAAAAGTCGCTCAAAAATATCCTCTCAAACTTAACAAGTTATAGGACTATTTGAAAATGAAGAAGGAGAAAACATTAGGTATTAATGTAAACTGCCACTTTCTCATTCCTTCAAGTAGGGTAAAATTATAAACATTTTGAATTGTTAGAAACACCCGCAAGGTAAAAATCTTGCCTCTAAATGACGACTCCATGAACAAATTGTTTTTAAAGATCATACTTCGTTATTTTCAGTTCTTCATGTTTAAATTTTCTGTTATATACTGTTTCATTACTGTTTGAAAACCATCTTATAAAATAAATACTTAAATAATGATATTGTCATTTTGCTTCAAGAAGTGCAGAAAATAGGGCCTATGCACTAGGCTGCTTGTTCTATGCTATCCAGCCCAGCCCTTTTTAGCATAATCACATTATCTGGATTACTTCTACATCATGATTATAAACTAAACCCTTTTTTCCTAAATCTCAAGCCTAAAAGCAGATTACACTGAAAATTTTTTTTCCGAAAAATTTTATTTCAACGCACTTTTCAAAGTATCTCGCAGCATGGAAACCCATGTAATTTATAAGGCTTACTACTGTAAAAATGGATACAGTATTATAAAATAAAGCCAAAACAAGTAAATAAAATGAGTTGTGTTTTTGTGGAATTGTGCCCTCTTCTAAACTCTGAGAGTATATATACAGATATACTCACCATTTTTGGCCTCCAGCAATTTATTGATGATGTTACTAAGGTCAGCAATTTCAGAGGCTGCAGGGATTGAGAAGGGAACATCTTCTACTGCATATCTATAAAAAGGAAATGATATGTCAAGATCAAATCTGTAAATATTCTAACAATGTACATTTATTCAACAAACATTTACTGGGTATTTAATAAATGCCAAACATTTTGCTAATGGGTTTAACAAAAATGAATTAAAAATGTGGTCTCTGTTTCTCAGGAAGGGTTGAAATTTGGTAATGAAATACAACAAAACAATGTAAGAACAATGTTGTAATGACAAACTGAGAGAACAAAGAAGTGGTAGATTATTTCAACAGGAGAAAAGGAGGATGGGAAAGCAGTATCTGAACGGATGCACCAAAAAGACTATTTGTGTTACACCGAGAAAAGTAAATTTTTGCCTGATGAGAGAGTACATAGAAAGATGGGATATGGGAAAGCAGCAAAACAGTAACTAAGAGATTCAAATGCTTAAACAGCCTATTCCAGAAAGCGTGATTTTGCTCCAAGGAGTGACCAAAGGCAAAGCTAAAGAGATGTGCATGGAGTGATTTAAATCCTGTGTGAAGCAAGTTTTACTTCTCTTCTTAGACAATGAGGAGCCAATATGACAGTCCAAGTTATAGATAACAGAGTATTCTTGAGTTAGGTATTTCTTGGTAGATGTGTGGAGAGTGGGTTAGATGAACACAGGACAAAAGGCAGATTAGGAAACTCTTGTAAGAAAAAATGAGAGAAAAACACTTGTAAATCATGTATCTCATAAGGAACTTGTAAATAAAATACATAACTTACATAAAGTATAATTTACAACTCCATAATTAAAAAAAATACCCAATTTTAAAAATGGATCAAGGATCAAAATAGACATTTCTCCAGAGAAGACACACAAAAAACCAACGGGCAGATAAAAACAATATTAGTCATTCAAGGAAATGCAAATCAAATCACTTCATACTCACTAGAAAGGTAAAATAAAAATGACATAAGTGTTAGTAAAGATGTGAGGAAATTAAAACCTATAGTACTTGCTAGTAGGAATGTAAAATGCTGTGAATACTTTGTAAAAACCTGGCGATTCCTCAAAAAGGAAATACCATTTGACTCAGTAACTCCACTCCTAAGTATATATTAAAGAGAAATGAAAATATATGTACATATTTTCATTTGTATGTCAATGTTCATACCATCACTATTCATAACAGCCTAAAGGTAGGAATAATCTCAATGTTTCCCTGATGAATGGAAATAAAATGTGGTATACCCATACAATGGAATATTATTTAGCCATAAAAAAGAACTAGTGATATATATTACAGCATGGATGAACCTTAAAATATCATACTAATAAACTAGTAACCGAAGATTAATTATTATATAATTCTATTTTTAGGAAATTTCCAGACAGAAAGTAGATTAGTCGTTGTCTAGGACTGGATTGATTAGAAGGGTTGGACCAGGGTGGGGAGGGGATGACAAAAATGTTTTAAATTGACTGGTGATGGTTGCACAATTATGCAAATGTATTTAAGCCACTACACTGGACACTCTAAACGTGTGAATCCTATTGTATGTGAACTACACCTGAATAAAGTTGCTGCCAACAAAAGGGAAAGTCTCCATCAGGCCTTAATTAAGGCTATAGTTGTGGGGAATGGAAAAGTTTCAAAAAATGTTAAGGCTGAATCTATAGGACTCATCAAGACAAGCTTCAATAAATTCCATTTTATCACAACCGGTGTGTATTTAGAGGGGGAAACTTAAGAGCTTGTTAAAAATGTAGCTTCTAAATTAGGAAGTCTGGGGTGGAGTTGAGATTCTGTTTTTTCTAATAAGCTTCCAAGTGCTGCTGATGTTGCTGGTCCTCAAACTACACCTTGACTGGTAAGGTTATGTTATATATTTATCATGCCAAAAAGCTGCAAGCATTTATTTAGGGTTTCTGAAAGGTAACAAGACCTAGACATCAAATTTTTCTGTTTTTCCTTTCACTTACTGTATTTATCAATAACATGAATGTTGGGGAACAATTTATATACACAGATGTGTAAATTATATTATGTGAATGAAACTATTCCCCCTCCCCATTTTACTAAGCAGAATATATTAAATGAAAGGGAGAAGGGTAGCCTTTAATTTCTAGGTTTTGCTACCTTTTTGGTGAATCTCAGACACACACACACATTTATCTCAGTGTTGATACATGGCCTACTATTTCTGAAGCTTCATGTGAATCAAAAATTGTCTCAATATAAATACCAATTTGAAAAAATACAGTGGCTATGCTATTGCATCACCACATTTTTTGCCTGATGTATTTAGATTAACTGTATATATTCATGTGAATTGATACAATGTATGTACACAAGAAGCAACAATACAAGAGGAGTGAATATTATTTTCCAGGTCAATTCATAGCTCATACAAAGAATAAAAGAAATAATCCTAACTGAGTTGGGAATTTTCTACTTTATGACTGATACTAGTTTGTTAATACACAAAATATTTATTATCATCAAAAAAAGAAAAAAGGGAACAAGTATTATCAGTCCCAGAAATTGGCATTTATAGACTCAGTCAATGCAAGAAGGTTATTACATAGTCCTTGCCATCAATGTAGGACTTATAATAGTTGAAGAGACCAGGAAAACACAAAAAATTTAATTGCTTATATACACCACAGGGCAGAATATGACTTGGTTTCAAAGGAATGCTACGGACTTGGGGACCAGTTGTAAAAATGCTTGTGTATACATACAGACTTATAGTATGTGTATACACACACACTCACACACACACAAATACAATGTACACACAAAATTTTAACTGAATTCACACTCTTACCAAAACCAGTCCTACCATCCTATATTGAGAACTCCACTTTCTACTTTTCTGATTTAGAAAAGGACCGTCTGTATCCAACTTAAAAAGAATGTAGTTGTGTTTTCAGAAACTTACATACTACTATTTTGTTCTTTCAAATCACCTTGTAGGAAAAAAATTTTTTAATAAACTTAAATGGAATAGAACAAATAAATTTCAAAAATATATGACAGGACACAAAACCACTACTACTATGATCCATTTGTTCATTATTACATAATACGCTTCATCAGGAAGAGTTATCTAAAGCCCTTCAGGTCCCCCTACATTCACACTTCAAACTATACAGAGTCTGAAAAAGCTAGGCAAGAAGGTGATGTCGGAGAACTGTCGGCAGGTCGCAGACATCAGGGGACGCTTGGGTTTGAAGGGAAAAGGTTCTCAATCTAGGAATCCAGGGTAAAAAAAGGAGGGGGAGGTAGGCGAAACGACGGCAATCAGGGATCCACAGGTAATACAAGAGTCTTTAGAAAGGATACTAGGAAGGGGTAAGAGGAGGAGAGAAGGGGAAGACGCTTGCTTACTTCTTGTTGTCAGTGAAGAAGCGTGTCTGCAGCTGAGCCATCGCGTGGATTACACAGACGCCTGGAGAAATCTATGGCGTAACAGACAGCAAACGCTCTGATCTCCCAGCGCTGCAAAAAGAGGTTGTTCAAAATCAGACTTAATAGGAAAATAAAATTGTCAACTAGAAGAAATACACTGATCAAGCTATTGCTAGTAGAGGGCTTCCGCTTTCATTCCTCTGGCCTCCACTGCAAGAAGGCACCACGAGGCTGCCTTTTCACAGGGCCCAGCCCAAAGACATCAACTACCTATTCCTAGATTCAGAAATCATCGATTAGCAGAGCATAGTCTTAAAGATGGCCTGTCCCTTTAATTTTTTTTTTTTAAGTTAGGCCTGCAATCGATCGTGAAGATACTGAAAGGTTCTGGTCAAGTCTTCTTCTCTCTCCCCCCCTCTCTCTTTTTTAGTTTTAAAAGGCCCAATATTAGACCCGATATTTCTAACACAGCACCTAGATACTACAACTCCCAGAAATCAGTTCTTCTCAGACGCTGCACCTACTGGGAGTTGTAGTCCTCTTTACATTAGCCCCAGGATAACTTATTTGCATTTATCCTCCTCATCAGCCAGATATCATATCTCCTCTGTCTCTTTAACTTATTAAAGCCTTTCGGGACTTATTTCATCTCATATACTCCCAATCGGAACCTCACTCTACCGAGATTTTTCGAGCACTTGGTTTCTAGCTTCAGGCGTAAGGATCCAGGAGACAGGAGAGCACCAAAAAAATGAGTCAGAGGGAAAACGCGCGACGGTGGCTGACAGTGGACTTATCTCGTGGAATTTGGCGGTGCTCGCTCCGAAAGCTGCGCCTGCGCATTGTGCTGGTCTCCATGGCGGGGCCTCGGAGCCAAGACGAGGTTGAGTAGACTCGTTTTGAATTTTCTCCCCTCTGCTCCAGCACTTTGTGGACTTCCCTCCTCGCCCTGTAGGGCGCTCAGCGGCAGCGGTTTGGGGGTGTCGGAGGTTTGGCAGAGCTGTCTGCGCTGGCCGACAGAATGCTACCTCCCAACCCCCCTTTCTTCCTCCTGCCTCTCCTCCCGGCACCTCCTGACCCTCCCGGTCCCTGAGCAACCGCCGGCTCCCACTGCTCCCAGCCGCTCTCCGCGGAAACCAGTCCAGGCCGCGCTGCCTGCCCCGAGCCTCAGGGCCTCTTTGGTGCCCCACCAGGCGAGGCCTAACATACCCCCCCCAACCCCCCCGTTCGGACCGGACTCTTGGGCCGAGGGAGGCAGGCTTGAGAAGGTGTCATGAGGGTTGCTGAGCCCGAGAACGCGCCACTGCCGCGCAGGACCCGAACTCACCCGTAGGAGCGCCTTGTGTGTGCGTGTGTGTGTGTGTGGGGGGGGGGGGGTGTCCTTTGCACTGCCTCTCACCTCCCATTTTAGGATTCCCCCCGTTAAGCCCTTTTTGTATATTATTTTTAGAAGGGGAAAGGTATCCTCCTTTGTACTCTGCTTTTTGACTTGACTTTTTTTTTTTAATCTTTAAGTTACCCGGAGGCGTGTGTCTTAATATCAGTGATCCCAAGAATTGTTCTAATTAAATTTAAGTTGTTTTCCTGAGAGCGTGAATGGAGAGATATTCAGACCTCAAAGTCACTTTTTAACGCGTTGACCAGAGAAGCTCCAAGAGGGAAATTTCAAGAGACAGCAGTTTAGAAGTAGGCAGAACTGAATTGTAAAATTTGTGGGCAGAGCGGTATGTGTGCAGGTGAAAACAACTAACGCTTTCCCATTTATGTTGCTTGAAGATGTACTCCATTCAAGTAGACACTTGATAGTTAAATCATCCATAGAATATAAGAAGCGATTTGAACTACTCTAAGCGAAAAAGACTCTCGTAGTGAAACTAGCATGATTTATCTATTTACTCACGTTTTTAGAATGCGGGCCCGGGAATCCGGATTCGTTGGAATGGGTTCGAATTCTGCCTCAGCTACTTATTTATTAATGCTTTTGTGCGGCACTTTAGTCAACTAGAGAGTGAGAGTAAGAGTCAAATGCCACAGAGTAAAAGTAAACTTATTAACCATAATAATCATTTAGATGACCATTTAATTAGATGCTTTGCAAACATGAAATAAAGGGGAATAGCCTATTGTTAGAAGGATAATGTAAGAAAACGTTTGTGCTGAAGTCCTAGGAAAGGACTGGACTTACAAATTGAGACCGCGTTCATTTAACCATGTAATTACATGTAGCGATGAGAATTATATACCTTAAACAATTTAGACCACCTGAAGCTTGAAACACTTTCTTAATTGAAGTCTTGCTATTCATGTTTTCAGAATTTGGTAGAAGTGGAAAGAAATTTTATGGTTTGAAACGTTAATCTACTTTAATCATAAGTGGTTTTTGAGTTACAGCAGAATTAACTGAATTAAAATTCATAGAACCTGAAATTAGCCTTCAAATAGTTTTTTTTCAGATAATTTTTTTATTGTTAATAATTACTGTTAAAATAACTTTAAAAAATGTATAGTCATTGATTCCCTACTTGATTCATTTACTGTGGTCCTTATGAAGACATTGTTGTCTGGAGAAACACAGTTTGGAAAATACATATACTTTAAATTACAGGTTTCTTTTCTCTGTGTTATGGCATGGTATGGATTGATGTAAATAAAGACTGTACATGGGCTTTGCAATCCTAATTTTTTTTCCTACATAGTTTTGAATTTGAGCTCTAATGCTCAGATGTTGAGCAAGTTTCTGAAATGACAACTTTAGTTTTTTTTTTTAAATTATAAACAGATAAGATCTTTTTTAGAGTCACAGAATTTAGTGAAATAATTTGTAAAGTTCTCAAAGAGCAAGAGGTGAAAAAGACGTGTGTATGTTCAGGGTAAGAATACATAGAAACTAAGAATATGGGAAGCTTTATAGGGAGGACGGACCTTAAATAAGACATTGTGAACATTAAATTTTTTTCACTGAAAAGTGAAAGTTAAAACGGGTTATATATTTGCATAGATTTAAACTTTTGAAATAGCTGTAACTTTCAAAACCCATCTTTAAAAAAATGCTGTATTTGTGAACTAGGAATGTTGATAAAATTTTTGTCACCACTGATTCATAGTATTTTTTTTGAGGGAATATTATGTTTATGTTATTCCCCTATCCTGAAAAATGAGAGAAATTTTATTTTCTAAAATACTTTTGAGCACTATTAATGTAGTCAATAAGATTTAATAGATTTCAAGAATCTTTGAATAATAATCAAAGTACCTAGAATTGATACAAACTTTTAAGACTAAAGGTCAAGTGGCTTCATCATTCAGTTATCTTGTTTGGGGTTTTTCCCCCTCAGATTATTGGTTTTAATGGATACATTTGACTACACAAAAGTCTATAGAAAACACAGAAAATCAAGTGTTAGGGGCCTCCCTGGTGGCCAGCAGTTAAGCCCTGCGCTGTTGTGCTGTTGACAGCATCACCCCGAGTTCGAAGCCTGTCCGGGGAGGTTCCCACATGGCACGGCAGAGCTCTCCTGCCTCTCCCACTGCTCCCCTCAGCTGTGTATTTCTGTTGATCTGCCTGTTCTGCTCCCCGCTCTGTCTCTGGTGAACCCTCTGGCTGCCCCACGCCTCTGGCCTGTACCCCAGCTTGTATGCATAAATAAATAAATCTTAAAAAAAAAAGAAAATCAGGTGTTAGGACAGGTTTTTAAATATTGCAGCAGGAATTACCTCTAAAGTTTTAAACAAATAGGAATGCTGTTGAGCATACTGAAGACAGCAGTAGCCAAGAATGGTAAACAGAGATACCAGTGACTACTGCCTGAATAGTCTCTTCCTTTCTGCTGTGCATTCAGTATGTATAAACAATTTCCCTGTAAGTAAAAAGTAGTGAATTTCTAGTAACAGTTTGTTCCTAATCTTTGCTTTGATATAAGGTAAAATCCACCTTTTTTAAATGTGATGTGAAACATTCTAGAAATCAGTTTGCCAGCCAAATTTAATGTATATGTTTTCTGAGATCTAGTAATTGCCTAGACTTCATACAGATGTAATACATTCTTCTTTGTGTTCTATTTATCGAAAGTCAAATCAATCCCAGGATGTTATAGGGAGAGGGTGTGAGGGAGGGGAGCCTTTAAGCTCACTATGGCTCTAAAAAATGTCCTATTAGTAAACACTTTTGTTGTGGAGAGGAATGTAATCTGCTGTAAAGGTATTTGTTTTGGTAGTAGTTATAAAATGTAAGAGTTGAAACAAAAACCTTACTCCAAATCCCTAATTTTAGATAAGGAAACCGACACAGAAAGATTGTCACCTACCCTAAAACACAGTTATCTATAAAGTCATTCCTAGTTTTCCTCTTCAACTGAGTCAATTGATAGTTCTACTAGACCAAACTGGTAATGGTTGTTTTATAATAAAGCCTGTGTAACAAAACTTAGCAGTTTTCTTTAGGTGTAGAAAAATAAAATGTACATTGAATACGTTTTAATTACAGAAAAGATGCTGCTATGAAGATAAAGCTTTCACATAAATGATGCTGCAACTATCTTGATCTAATGCTCCCAAAAGGAAGAACCTCAGTGCACAAGAGAGGGCATGAGTGGTAGGAGAATGCTTGAGACCTGGAATTTAAACTTGAGCTACGGCCTGAAGGTAATAATTTTATTTTTAACTAATTAAAAGTAACAGCTCTGTAAAAGTTAACTATTGTCTAATACATATTAATGAAAAAGTCAATATCTTAATTCTTAAAAAATTTAATGTAGTTAATTGACAGGGATAATAGTTTATGGCATGTACAAATGTTGCGTGTTAATTAGGAAAATTGAGTATTTTTTTTAGTCACTACAATTGTCAGGATTGATAGTGGTAATGCAAATTGGTGAAATAATTAGAGGAAGAAGGAGAACTACTTTCTGTTGCATTGAAGTTTATCTGTAACTTTAAAATGTACTTTTAATCTCCATTTCAACAATGGGTTAGGTCAATAGAATACTGACCCCAGTTTTCTGTATAAAAACTGCTTTTAATATTATTTCCTCAGTATCACCACAAAAGCTTGTTACCTGTAGTATAAATATACTGTAGTGTATACTGAAAGGAAAATTTTCAGTTTTTAGTTCTACTAAAAGGTAGTTATCTTTCTTATACTGAAAAAAATTTCAATCTGCGTAAAATTCTGAAGCAGGTAGTTTGTGTTTGGCGATCTTCCCCTGTTCAAATCATCCCTGTCCTTCACGGATGTCCTTTTCTGGGACACTCATCCTGCTCTCAGTCTTCACTGCAGCATCTCACTCAGGCCTGCTGACTCCCTCTGACGTGCTGCAAACTTTAAATGTATTTGCTTTCTTACCTCCACAGTTAACTTTTCTGGGTATCTGTTTTTAATTCATCTGAAAGGAAGAAAGCTGTTCTATTAAACTTACACAAATTTGTTAATGACTGATGCTCTTTCTACAGTTTTTTTTTTTTAAGAGAAAATGCTTATTAACTTAAGTGAAAATTCCATTGATGAAATTTTAGGTACGTAAGGGAAGATAAATTTTTTTAAAGGTGTAGGTCTGTTGGGATAATTTGTAGTGGGATCAGGGCACCTATTAGGAAACTGGGAGTAAGTTTTTGGAATTCTTTGCCTCTTCCCAAGCTCTACTTTTGAGTCTTTTTTTTTTTTATTTAAAGATTGATTTATTTATGCATACAAGCTAGGGTACAGGCCAGAGGTATGGGGCAGTAAGTGGGTTTACCAGAGGCAGAGTGGGGAGCAGAACAGGCAGATCTACTGAAATACACTGCTGAGGGGAGCAGCAGGCGAGGCAGGAGAGATCTGCTACACCATGTGCGAATCTCCCCAACCGGGCATCGAACTTGTGCTGCAGCTGCTGACTGCTCCACAGCGCTGTGCTTAACCCGTTGCACTACCAGGGAGGCCCTACTTTTGAGTCTTTTTATATGCTGGTTTGGGTTTTTTTTTCCAGTGACTACAAACCCTGCATAATTGGAGCTGTAATTTGGGGAGGGGTCAGAGATCATTAGATTGATTGGCAGGAGGACTTTTGTGTGTTAGACTGCATCAGATTTAATTTCAACCAGGAAAAGTTGAGAGCTTCTTTTAGCATCTTTAATGTGTTAACCTATCCAAAAAGAGAGAAAGAGAAATAAATTTGAGGCTATGACAAATGAAGGAGAGAGGGAGCTTTGTTTTCTTGAAAGAGTTGCTATTATAATAAAGAAGAGTGGACTTTGGGGTCTATGCATATAGGCTAGAGTTCTTGCTCAGCCACTACATATATTTGTAATCTTGGGAAAATTACATGATTACCTGAACCTTATATCCCTACATATAAATTAAGAGTAAGTAACTGAATCACAGAGAGTTGAAGGGATTAAACATTACTGGCATAGTGCTTTACTATGGTAAATGCTAAATAAATCATAATCATACAATCTTGAGCAGTCAGCCCTCAGTTTCCTTTTCTGTAAAGAAAAGATCCTATATTATAAAATAGTAGAATGATTGTTAATAAGTCTAGCTAATAATTACGAGGTATAGTAAGCATTTGATAAGTATTTTCTTATAGTTATGACAAATTCATAATCTTTGTGTCATACTAGTAATTACATTAAAAATCAAAATAAAACTGATTTTATAGCCTATTATAATTTATATTTGAGTATATTGTAATATTTTGGAAATATGAAGTGGCAAACCTTGTAGTTTTCTATAATAGTTAATTTTACAAATTATGGTCATTCAATACTGCATAAATCTTAAGTACAGATGTAAATTTAGAGTTTGGGGTGATGGAATTATCCTGTATTTTGATTGTGATGGTGGTTATTTGTGTTAAAATCCGTAGAACTCTATGCCAGAAAAAGTTTAATTTTATTGATATTATTTCATATTTTAATTCATATTAATTAAAATATCTGAAGATTTAGAAAAACAAATTCATGCTATGTTTTGAAAAATAAAGGGCTGTTAAAATGATTTCATGAAGTTATATTATACTTTTGAATGTTATTCTTTACCAGTTTAATTTTGACCTTATTCCAATTATGAGGCATAAAATGTCATTCCTTTTAATGAATAGAGTCCTATAGTTACTGTCACAAGTTATCCCAGGGTATATGAACCTCAGGGTATATATTGACATCTTTGTTGTCTAGTGCGCTTCGTGTATTGTAACTGTTTTAACAAGGCTTCTAGCTTCTCCACATGAGATACTGGTAACAGTCTACTCCCCTCCAGCTATCACAACCAAAAATACTGGAAGGTAAGGATATGTGTATGTGTGTGTAGACAAAATCAGCACCTACTGAGAACCGCTAGGTCTCACATGGCTCAAGCTTTTTTGAAATATTTATCTCTTCATTTTCAGTTTGTCAAGTCATTATTAAATGGTATGATTGTATAATAAGGTGAGAGTTGTGTATAATCCCCATCTATACCAAGAAATTCTTTCTGAAATTATCTAATTCTATATACGTAAAACATTAAAAACTTTTATTTGTATTAAATCTTTGTAAAATGAGAACTTTTACATTTGAAATAATCACAAAGCAGCATTCTTAAAGAGTGAACACAAAAGTATAATTAAGGTTAGCATGAAGGGACTATATAATACTAATCTTTGCCTTGAATGTATTCTTGTGCCTTGCTATGTATAAAAATGTTCCTTTTCTTATCTATAGAATGGATATCATTAAATTGAAAATACAATAGGAGAGATGACAGATTTGGTTAAAATAGGCATTCTATAAATGTTAAGTGCTTTAGTTGATCAGATACTTGAACTTTTTCAGCTATTAAATAATAGAAGAACATGGAACTGAATATAACTTCAGCATGGAACAGTCTGATTCATTAAGAGTCAACCATAATGATTCCAAAGAGTCAAAAACAGATTCTCAGGTATTTGAGGTTGGGATTCAACTGGGAAACCAGCATGCCATTTAGCAACTTTTTATGCTTGAGGCTGAGTATCATATTTTATGTACTCAAGAATTTCAACATTTAATTATCCACGTATTTTGTCATATTTTATGTAGAAAAATTACTTAAAGTAGTGCATTCATAAAAATTTGTGCATGAAGAAAAAGTTTTACATTGAATTATATTCATCATTTCAGGATGCAGTCACATGGAAAATTTTATTTAAAAAATTGTAAATATAATTACAATCAACAGTTTCACTTAACTACTTTCTGTCTTCATCAGTTTGAATTGACAACTCTTGGAAGAAGTAAATACTGAAAAATAAATGTCAATTTTTATTATAAACATTCTATTAAAATAAGTAATGTATGTTTTTATTATAAATATTCTATTAAAACAAGTAGTAACTTATTTTACAAGCACTCCAGTGATTTGTTTTTTTTTCCTTTGCAAAAGCATCTGACTTGTATGGATTCCAGGGATCCATCTTTTGGGCAAAATGGTTCTTCTAGAATTTTACCAAGCACTACTCACGAAACAGAAAATTCACTCACATCACAGGATATTCCTGGGACTCTGACTCAGACACAGACTCTTTCTGCAGAACAGTTCCATCTGGTAGACCAAAATGGGCAACCTGTTCAATATGAACTTCAGTCATTGGGGGATTCTAATGCACAAATGGTAAGTACAGTTTACAAGTAACTATATAGCAATGACATATTTAGCAAAATGTATTAGTGTTACCAGTTGACTTTAATTTATTACTAGTTGACTTAAATAGTTCAAACATGTGTGGATAATATAAAGTAGAAAAAGTAAATATATTAAGCTTAGAGCCTTGTTCAGATTATTGAGTAAGTAGTGATTAAGACCAAAAGTAGCTAAGATCATAGAACATAGGGTCAAGCTTCCTGTTTTAATCTCTGGCTTTATCACTTCTCAGTTGTGAAATCTTGGAAAAATGTTTTTTGTGCCTCAGTGTTTTCATATAGAAAATGAGGGAAATAATAGTAGCCACCATAGAGATAAGCATGTCTTTAACAATTTATAACCACCATAGAGATAAGCATGTCCACAATTTATTTAAGTAATAATTCTATTAAAATATTATAGAATTATTTGACTTTTTTTTTTTAATGTTACCAAGATGATTGTTGCCAGCCCTTCAGAAAATGGACAGGTTCTTCATGTAATTCCATCCACCCAGGCAGGGATGGCACAAGTGATTATTCCTCAGGGGCAACTTGTGGATGTGAATGGTCTTCAGGGTGAGTAATAATGGACTATACAGAATTTGAGAATATTTGAAAAAACAAATGTATATTTTGGAAAATCATCTTATGGAAGTCAGTGCTAAAACTGATCTCTTTAGGTGAAATTGTGAACTGAATAACTAGGAAAAAGTTTCTTGGCCCAAATAAACTTCAAGTTCATTTTTCAACTCCTGTCTAGGTTAGCTGTCTATTTCATTTTGGGATTCTGTGAAGCTGGTTGACTCTTACTTCCTCCCAAATGACCAGTGAGCATTAAATAAATTCTTTTAAATTATAGCAATAGTTATAATAACAGCAACAATAACAAGAATATAGTACTAATAGCTGCTGGCAAAGTTTTTACATTTTTTTAATCAATATTGTTGTTAGCCATTTCACTATATTTTAACTATTCATTTGCTTTGCTTTCCCCCTCTTTCCTTCATTCTGTCAGATTTAGAAAGGAGAATCATACTCCCCTTTTTATTTTATTCTTTCTTTTCTTGTTGAATAATATCCCTGTTAGTTTACTTCCTTTTGCTTTCCTTCCTTTTCTACTTGTGACTTTCTTTCCTAACATCATAGCAACAATGTCCTCTTGCTCTTTCATAGCTAATGAGTTAGGGTAGATATTTTTACCTTTGTATTATGATTCTTTATCTTTATTAAGTCATTAAAATTAAAAAAAAAAGTTAGTTCACAGAAAACACTATAAACATGGTATAGAAACAAAATGGTTAGTTTCATATTTTTTCTATTGTAGTGTGCAACTCTTAATATAACAATTATTTTTACCACTTTCGCATCCTAGATATTCAATATAAGTTCCAAAACTTGCTGGAGAATTTTAGTAGTTAGTATTGTAATTTGAAAGTGAACAAATTTATCAGAGAAATTCTCAATAAAACATTATAAATTTTGTTATTTTGGCTTCAGAGTATATTTTATCTTACAAAATATGACTTCTGTCTACATTCTCATCTTATTCAAGATATTAATGTTTTTTTCTTCTTATTATTAATAAGATGTTTCTGAAGAGAAGCCCAATGACAGAAACTTACCAACTATAAGAGTGGATGCTTCAGCAGACAATACCAGCAATTATATTCTTCATCCACAAGCATCCCTCACATTGCCCAAAAAGGCAGTAACGAGGTGAGTCAGTGGGAAAAGGGAGTTCATTCCCCTTTTCTTTATATTGTCATAGAAATATTATTTGCGTTATCTCATCTAAAGCTGGCTGATTATAAAAAAGTTCATAAATTCAAGAAATAAACTGTCATCAATTTTATCTTCCTGGAATAGAAAAGAACACCAGGGACCATGGAGATGGATCACGGGTGAATTGGTGGTGGGCTACCCAAGGGGAATACAAAATGTAAAAGACATAAATAACAATAAAAATATATATGCTATAAAAAAAAATTATCTTCAGTTATTTTAATACCTAATAAAAAGGCTAATCTAGAAGCTACAAGTGTCCAAAACACTACTTTTCTTATACATTGTCTGTTATCTTTTGAAACAGTCAGAAAGCATCTGATACTAATAGAGTTTTTAGAATTCAGAAATACCCATTCTTGTTCCTAAAATTTTTAATGATGTCATCATATATTTATGCATTTAATTTCTCTGTGGTAAAGTTTTAAAAGGTTTTTGTTAACATCTATTTCAGCTTTTACTTTTGCCTGATACAACTCTGTTTATAATAATTTAGGGAAATACAGGCATAGGTTTTGTATATTTATATTAATTTTTCTATGAAAGTATTTTTGAATTAGTATTTTCTGACAGTCTTAGAACTTAATGTAATATGTTTATTTGTCTTATGTAATATTGGGTTACCCTTAACAAGTCACTTGAAGATGTTTCATTAGGCTATATTTTTGATTAAAAAATGTTTGAAGAATACAAAAATATGCTTTGAGAGGGAGAAAGTATTTGAATTTATTGGGATTTAGTTACATGGAAAAAGTAACTTAGGTCTTTGTTTTAGCAGTTAATAATATATAACTGAATGACTAAAGTAAATGATAATTGATAAACCCAACTGGTTAGTGTATATCTACATTACAGTTTTTTTTTTTTGATAACCCAAATATATTCTAATTGATGACCTTGGTATATTGTCGTTGACGCTAGATAAAGTAGTTGAGTAATGTGTTTGTTTATATATGTAGTAGATTGTAGTAGGAATTTACATATGTATTCCTCCCCATCCCAGAATGCTTGAAGAACCCTTTCTGGCTCCTCTACAGCCGCTTTCTTCTAACACACCCATATGGGCCTGCCGTCTTAGGAGCTGTGAGGTAAGTTTAAAATAATCCTTGCCTAGATTCACTTAATTGATTGTAACTACATTTTATACCCAAGTGTGCTTTTGAGTACAGCTAAAGAGGTGCAGTATGTGTAATTTTTGGTTAATATTTATGCTCTCTCATCTGTTCTTCTATTCCTTAGACAGTGTAAATGTTATTAAAGCAGAGATTATAAAAATCCGTTCTTTGCTATTTTTTCTTTTTTTCTTTTTAAATAATAATTTTTGTGTGTATGTAGAAGAACTGGAGTGAGAGTATTCACCAGAGACAGATCAGGGAGCAGAACAAGCGGATATACTGAAATACACTGCTAAGGGGAGCAGTGGGCAAGACAGGAGAGGTCTGCTTCACCATATGTGGATTATCTCCCTGACTGGGGATTGAACTCAGGCAGTAGTGGTGATAGCGCTGAAACTTAATGACCTAGAGGGCTTAATGACCTAGAGGGCCCTGCTGTTATTTCTTTCTTGCAATTCTATTTCCTTTTCTTTCACAAAACTTCACTATCTTTTTTTTCTACTTTCGTCTATTTTTCTCTTTATTTGCTTGCACTTTTCATATAGTCAGTGGAACTTCTTCAGGGATCACTGTTTGGTCTTGTCCTATTTCTCTCCATTTTATCCTTGGGGAGCTTATCAATTAGGTTGACCCATAACTCTTTAATGAAAATTATTCTCAAATTTGTATTTAATTCTATTCTTTAAATCTCCTTTGCTTTTGTACCAGATCATGGTTTATATGAGCATTTAACCATTAAAGTGTTTGATTTTTTAAATCAGATTTTAAAATATCGAAAGGAAAATAATTATTTATTTTTAAAGATGTATTTATTTTTGCATACAAGCTGGGGTGCAAGCCAGAGGTGTGGGGCGGTGAGAGGGTTCACCAGAGACAGAGTGGGGAGCAGAACAGGCAGATCGACAGAAATACACTAGTGAGGGGAGAAGCGGGTGAGGCAGGAGGGGTCTGCCACACCATGTGGGAATCTCCTTGGCTGGACGTCGAACTCTCGTAGCCATTGCCGACAGCTCCACAGCACAGCGCTTAACCCGCTGCACCACCAGGGAGGTCCAGGAAAATAATTATTTAAGTTTTAGTATTTCAGAAAGTTTCGAATAATGTCTATAATGAGATGTCTTATATTTATTAGGATGTAGTCATTGTTACTTTCCTAAGTTTTTTTTTTTAATAAATAAACACACACACAGAGGTCTTAGGCTGCTTAACAATGTTATTTTTAATAAATGATGAACACCTGTACAACAGTGTTCCCAATAGGCTATATTATCTAGGTTTATGTAATTACCCTCTATCATATTTATACAATGTCAGAAATCCCCTGACATGCATTTCTCATAGTGTATCCCCATCATTAAGTGATACATTTATATATGAAGATATTTTTCCATCATATTTTTTTTTTAAGATTTATTTATTTATGCACACAAGCTGGGGTGCAGACCAGAGGTGTGGGCTGGTGAGAGGATTCACCAGAGACAAAGTGGGGAGCAGAACAGACAGACTGACTGAAATACACTGCTGAGGGGAGGAACGGGCGAGGCAGGAGAGGTCTGTTGCACCATGTGGGAAGCTCCCTGGCTGAGTATCAAACTCGTGCTGCAGCGGCTCTGGACAGCTTCACAGTGCTGTGCTTAACCCGTTGCGCCACCAAGGAGACCCTCCATCATATTTTTTTGTTAGGCATGTTTTTTCAGTGGTTTTGTAAAGTTACTCTTTTTTTTTTAGATTTATTTATTTTTGCATACAAAAACTGGGGTGTAGGCCAGAGGTGTGGGGTGATAAGAGGATTCACCAGAGACAGAATGGGGAGCAGAACAGGCAAATCTACTGAAGTATACTGCGGGCAAGATAGGAGAGGTCTGCTGTGCCTTGTGGGAAGCTCCCTGGCCGGGGATCGAACTCGTGCCAAAGTGGCTGCCAATAGCTTCATAGTGCTGAGACTTAACCTGTTGTGCCACCAGGGAGTCCCTACTCTTGCTATTTTTTGATGAAGATTTTAAAAATCATTATAATAAATTTTACAAAATGCTATAGACATCAGAGCATAGCAATAATATAGCTAAATAACCTCATTTTACAAACACGGTACATCATCATATATGGCTTACCTAAAGTCAGACATCTTATAAGAAGCTATAGTAGTTAAAATTGTGTGGTTTTTTTTTTTTTAAGATTTATTTATTTATGCATACAACTGGGGTACAGGCCAGAGGTATGGGGCAGCGAGAGGGTTCACCAGAGACAGAGTGGGGAGCAGAACAGGCAGATGGATGGAAATACACTGCTGAGGGGAGCAGCGGGCGAGGCAGGAGAGGTCTGCCGTGCCATGTGGGATTCTCCCCAGCTGAGCATCGAACTCGCATCGCCACTGCTGACAGCTCCACAGTGCAGCACTTAACCGCTCGCCACCAAGGAGGCCCAGTTAAAATTGTTTTGAGTATGATAGTTAAAACAGAATAGCTAAGGTATGGAATCAACCCAGATGCCCAAAAATAGATGATTGGATCAAGATGGTGTGTTATATATACACAATGGAATACTATTCAGCATTCAAAAATGATAAACACATGCAATTTGCAGCACCCTGGGTGAAACTAGAAGGGATCATGCGCAGGGAAATAAGCCAGAAAGAAAGAGAAAAATATCGAATGGTTTCACTTGTAACAGGAATATAGGGGAACCAAATGAGAGAGACACTCAGCGAGGTAGGAGGGAGGATAAGGGCTCAAAATGGGGAAGAAAGGAGCACAAGAGACGATAGGGATGGGTCACAGATGAATTGGTGGTGGGTTACCCAAGGGGAATACACAGTGTAAAAAATATAACAATTAAAAAGAAAAACAATAAGTAGCCTCTACCAGTGAAGGACTCTTCCTTTTCTCCCAAGCTATATTAATGGTGAAAAATGTTTTTAGCTAATGGTTAAAGAAGTGTATTTTTATTTTGCTTCAAATACTGTTTAGTAATCTGTTTTACTTTTTGAATTTTCGTTTAGTGATTTTTTTTTTTTTTTAAGATTTGACCAAAAGGTACTACTTGGGGAAATTTTCATGTTGTATTGAACTTTTGTGTCTTGATATATGCCTGATTATACTATCCTGTTTATACTATATACTGATTATACTATACTGACTCTGAATTTTCCCTTTTATTCACATCATATATTCAATTCATTTATAAAAATTTATTATAGTTAGACTTTTATGTCCCTACATTTATTTGTGCTGGATATATTGATTAAGATTTCTTCATGTAGACTAGAGGAAAATTTATAAAAATAGTCATTTTCATTTTTTTAAGGGAAATTATAAGTTGTTTATCATCCCATTATCTCTTTATTATGTGCAAAAATAGAGCCACAGCAGTATTTTTATCTCTTCCCCTTGTTTATTGTATTATTGCAAGGTGAAATATTTAGTTTAATGAGGAAGAACAAAATCCCTATTCCCACAACTTTGCTCTTATTTTTCTCTAAGGAGAAAACATATATATGTGGTATCAGTTTTAGATCTGTATGCCTTTTAGTGAAAGATACCACAGTTAACAAATTTTCTCTGTTGGTATAGAAAAAGTTTTTCTGAGGGATACTCATGTGGTTGGATAGATAATATCGATTTATTTATGTGATTTATATTATGCATTGTTTCAGAAAGATTGACAGTTTACAAAAATACATGATATATTAGCAGGCTGAAATTAAAAGTGGGGCTAAAGAATAAAGAAAAGAATAGAACCATAAAATGGAAGTAAGAAATGTGTATCTTTTTTTTTTTTTTTTTTTTT
>PVIJ01000695.1:74302-256714 GCA_004024925.1 Scalopus aquaticus | reverse complement strand
CTTACCTTACTGTCGGCGCAACAGGCTCTTACGGCGACAAGTATGAGAGGAAACGGCTAGCCACTTTTTTCTGATTGTCTTTTTGTCCTCTGGAAGTCTTCCCGTACTCAGGCCCCACGTTGGGCGCCACTTGACTCGGCCCGCGAGTCCATATCAACGCTGCACCTGAGGAGGAAGCAGGGAGCAAGGGACAGGGGTATGCGAGAGAGTGGAGACAAGTCAAGAAGTCTGATCAAGTCTCGTTTATTGTTCCCAGGGGAAGAACATAAATAGGGTGAAAATCACGGGGAGGTAACATTAGATAATGCAGGGTGGTCCAAGGTCGGGGATCCAATGAGAACACAACACGGGAAATAATGGGATGGTCCCGCTGACATCAGTTTGGGAAGAATGTAGATGGAGAGGGAAAACAAAGATCCAAGGCCATCCTTATCGGACCCTAACCTTATGTGGGCAACTCAGGCAATTAGGGCCGTAACTCACCGCTAGGGGCCATCCTGTCTGATGGCTCCCGACATCCTACTTTACAGAGAATTCTCGTCTCTAATCAGACTAGAAACACTACTATTTCTCCATCAGAGTATTGGTTGAGGAAAGGTGAACCTTTTATGCCAGAGGCTTGTGGAATGCCTAGACAGAAAAGGGTGGAAATTGAGAGTGGGGACCTCACCAAATTTGCAAGACCTTATTTGCATGTTTTGATGTCTGTTTGATGCTTGGAACTTGAGGCCAAAAATAATGACCAATCATTGGAAATAAATATTGAGTCACTAAAAAGAACCTAACAACTCTGAATGGCCTAGTCTTAATATATACAATTAGAGTAGATAGGGAATAAGTCACGTCACAAATGGTGATGGTGGCAGGTGTACAGTGGGTAGGGATCAATTTCCCAGCCATCTACTCATATATAGGAATGAGCTGACTTATGTTAATTCTTGTCTCCTTGTGGAAGTGGCTCTGCCATGTGACCTTAAGCAGATAATTTGATGTTTCCCTCCGTAAGATGCCGAATTCTAATCCCATCCCATTGAGAGCTACCGCGTCCCATAGGTGTCAAATGAAGCTGTCCTGGAGCCATGTGGTATCAGAAAAGAAAAAGAGATAACAACTTCTCTGGCTCTGTGTAGACTTTCTCACCTGGCCCCAAGCAGCACTCTTTGGGCTCAGAAGCTCACAAGATCTCTTAAGGAAAGAGCTGTTTTATTCTGTGATTTTAGCACTGTTCTCTACAAGGACTGAAAAGCTGCAGTTCAGAAAACACTTGAGAGAGGCAGCCATTCTAGTGCCTTATTCCACCTAATATTCCTGGATAAGCTGCCTTCCTTCAGCCAACCAACCACTCCACGTATGTAAAATCAGATACATCGACATTCAGAGAGAAATACAGGTGCCTGTTTACATGTGAGGAGAAGGGTGTTGCTGAGCCACTTCTTTCTGCTTAGAAGGAGTCGCACTACGATAACATACTCATAGGTGAAAAAGCTATATTTGGTAGGGATTCATTTTTATTCAATGTGCGGTGATTTCTTTCTTGTATTTGAAGTATCTTGGTATTTGGAATACTTCAGAACACTTATTACAGAGTGGCGATATTACAAAGGCAACATCACCTCTACAGATATACGAAGATGCCCTATAAGGCAGCCATGTACATGCCTGGAGAAACAGGCAGTTGAGCCCAAGGACAGTGTTTGAAGTTAAAAAAGGTAAGCTGATAACACTTCAAAATAAAAAAAAAAAATCACTTAAAATAGCTGGATTTCTGGATGCCTTTGAAAGATCTTTCTGCACTCACTCCCAAGTGGCAGCAATAGGCCAGGACTTTTAGAGAGTGCAGTGTGCTCTGGTTTTTCACACTTCCCACTTGTTCACTTCTTATTGTATTTATATTCATGTTCTCTGTTTCAGAGCCTCACTTAAAGGATATATTTATAGAAGTCTCCAAACTAATTCTACAGAAGTCAGTATACTCTACCAGACACTCCACAAATACCCTGTTGCATTTCATCTTCACCTTAATTTCCTTTTGTCTATTGGTTTCTAAAAATCTGGTTACGTACCAGCATTTGGATGACTAGTTGAATACAATGGAGTCTTCCAAATCTTCTCAGATATATATACTTTGTTTATTAAGTATGTTGGGCAATTCTTTTGCACAAATATGTGGCAAAACTGTGGTCGCCTCTAGCCCTTCCTACCCTGGAGGCACAGAGGGTGGGCTGGGAGGGCCATGGAAATGCATTGGCTACTACAGTCTGACTGCTCTGCAGATTTAGGAATACTAATAAGTAGAATTAAATGTATTGGCATTAATCTCTTTATTTTGCTCTGCCAGAGCAGGACACTGAATGAAAAAAAACAAGATCCAAGAGAAAGGTGGCTAAAGCCAAAATTACAGAAGCAAAAGCAGGTCAGATGTTTTTATTCTCTGTTTCCTCTATTTTATTCCAAACTATGCTCTTACTTCCCCAGGCATTTAACCATATATTTGTTTAGAAAGTCTCTTATGATGCTTTTTTTTTTATTTCTTTGGGATCAGTTACAATGTCTATCTTTCATATGTGATTTCATTTGCGTTTTCCTTTTTTTAAAATTTATTTATATATTTTTGCATCATTGTTCATTTTTGTACAATGTTTGATTTTTCCTCTCAAGAGTCTTCTTTATTTTTTTAGTTAGTCTAGCTAAGGATTTGTCTATTTCATTCATCTTTTCAGAAACCCAAATCATTTGCCATCCTCTATTTTATTTATCTCTGCTCTAATTATTTTTTTAAAGATTTACTTTTTTAATTCATGCATACAAGAGCTGGGGTGTAGGCCAGAGGGGTGGGGAGGTGAGAGGATTCACCAGAGACAGAGTGGGCAGCAGAACAGATAGCTCTACTGAAATACACTGCTGAGGGGAACAGCAGGTGAGACAGGAGAGGTCTATTGCGCCACGTGGGTTAGCTTCTTGGCCTGGGATTGAACTCATGCCACAGGGGTTAGTGATAGCTTGATAACACTGAGACTTTAGCCCCTGTGCCACCAGGGATGCCCAAGAGACAGAGCATTATAAAAACTTATAATTCAACTAGCATCTGAGATCTCAAAGTCCACAGAACCATTTCTGTAATAAAGAAGTAAACATTTATCTTAGTTCCTTTGACCCCCGAGAAAGAAAGGAAGAAGAAAGGAAGAAAAAAGAAAGAAAAAAAGAAAGAAAGAAAGAAAGAATGAAAGAGAGAGAGAGAGAGAGAGAGAGAGAGAGAGAGAGAGAGAGAGAGAGAGAAAGAAAGAAAGAAAGAAAGAAAGAAAGAAAGAAAGAAAGAAAGAAAGAAAGAAAGAAAGAAAGAAAGAAAGAAACAACCCCAAGCAGGGGTAAGGGGTACACTATGTTCTGAGGAGTAGAAAGCCTATCTTCACTTGAATAAAATCTCAATGAATTCTGAGTCTGGCCACAAAAAAAGGCAAGTTCAGAAAATGTCAGGCCAAATGACAAAAACCCAGAATTAACTCCAAATTTGGCAACCATTCCCAGGATTATTATTTCTTCTGGACTGAGCAACATCCTGAGTACTCACCAAATCGCCATTTTATGTGAGAACCTAAGCTCCTACCTGGTCTTAAGTGTCCTTTGTTTTGCAGCTAAGAGTCAGAGACAAATGAGGATCAAACCCACTCAAAGCATGTGAAGAGACCATTTTTTTCTATTTTGAAAAGATGTTAAGACACATTAAGAGAGATTTATATTCTGTCATATTTATTTGAGAGAATGATATTCAACATTCCAAACCATTTTTCCCTAACATTTCTAAAGAGATTTTTTCCTCTCATTAACATAGTCAGCTAATCTCCTTGGCTTAAAACCTTATGACAATGCCACAGGTAGCTGATGGAATCCTAGACTAAACAAAGAAAGAAAGAACCATTTCTTAAACAGGATTATATACCCTATTGTGCCTTAATAAATTATTTTACCATTTTAAGATTACTTCATGTTTCTAAGATAAGACATAATTTTTTTTCCTTCCCATGCAGTCTTGAATTGCAATGTTGTTCACATGGGCTCTTGGAATCCAGGAGGCTAACGTTGCAGCTAAAGACATTTCCCTGAGAGATGAGAACATTGTCTTTCCCATTCTCAGTCCCTAGGTCTTTGGGCTGCCTAGAGAATCCATTGAGGAGAACTTAACCTTGTTCCATGTATTTCCATCAAGTTGTAAGGGCAGCCAGGGAGTTGTTGGCAGTCAGGGAGTTCCTGATTTCACCCTTGGGATCAGGTTCGTTGTGACAGCAGTCTCTGGGGAGTGACTGGAAGTCCTAAGAACCCTACCTATTTTCTCCACAATGTTTTATTCACCAGCAAGTGTTACCTTTTGATTAAGAGATTTTCCCCTCAGGCTTTCTTATTAAATTTAAAATCTCTCATAAGTATTAATATAAAAACCCAATACTAACAAGTCACGAGTGAACTACAAACCTGTTTTCTTAGAAGTGACAGAAGAGAGACACAGGGAATATTACAGCGATATATCCTCTGTGAAGGAACATGTGTCAGAGCTTATGAGACTGTCCTAGTACAAGTGACTGACACACAGAGGGATATAAGTGAGTTGGGCTGGGGTGAGGGAGGGAGAGAAGAAGGAAGGGAGGGAGTAATGGGGAGAAGGGGTGGGATGGAGAGAGAGACAGTGATAGAGATTTTCCAAAGGCAAATTGGCATGCGTCGCCCCCTTCAGGCAGCTGTCCACAGTCATATTATGAGTGAAGTGGAGCTGGGTGCTGTGTAGCTTTATCCTGCCACCCTATAAATCAGATTCTGAAACCATCAGCCTAGGAGAAGAAAGGTCCTCTCACTTAATTTTCTTCTGGGGTTAAGTGGATATGGTCCATTTGTTTAATCCTGAGCACAATTCTCTTCAGTTACCACTGGAAGTACTTTATGTGGCTGAGAGCAGGAGAAAATAGAAGAACTATGAACAGTGATTTCACAGGAATACCACATTTCAAAAAATTGTGGTAGGAGGCGAAAGAAACCCTGTGCTCCTTAGCTCAAGTGCATGGCAGAATGGGACATGGGCAAGTCACTAACCCTGGGGGACCCTTCAGCCACTCCCCTTTCTGTTGCATTTTCTTGTCTTCCTGCCTGCTACATCCCCATACCCGGACAGCAGCACATATTTCTGCAGTTAAATGTTTGGATCTGCGTGAATCCTGGTTCTGACTCACTGCAAATGTGTAACCATAGGCGAATATATTCACCTCTTTTAGAGCTGGTGCCACATGCTCAGCACTTGCCTTGTGGAAATGCCAGGCTCCTATTCTGAACATCTGGATGGTGTTTTTCAAATGATAGAGTTGTTTCAGCTGTTATTTTTTTCTTTTCTCCCTTGTTCTCCCAAATGCAAGTATACTAAAATATTTTCTAAATTTGTCTTTAACAAAGCTTGGTCACATGAAAATCTGTAAATCAGGTAAGTATAAGCAAGGACAGCCAGAATGGTTTATTTTACTCCACGTGTGCTTTACGGTCCTTCTGTGAGGTTATTTATTTATTTATTTATTTTCTATTTTGGGCTTTGAAACAAGCAAAAATGTTCCTATTGCAGATTCATGGTTGTATTAGGTTTTTCCTTAAAGATTTAATAAAGTCCTGCCTTTTAGCACTTATCTTGATATTGCATTGGTTTGGGGAAAGCAAAGAAATAACAATCCCACCCATACAAAACAAAACTTTTGTTACAGGGCAGTCCCAATATAAAATGGGGTGCCTGATTGTGGGTCCTCACTCGTATGCTAAAAAGGAACTTATAATAAGACTCAATTGCAGGCACATACAATAAAATTAATAAAGGGTTTATTTATAAAAGGAGGGGAAATAAAAGACAACTCAAGAAAAAAAAAAGAATAAACTGGTGAATGCGTCCTACTAGTTCTGCTGAGCTAGAATCCCAATGGTGCACCAAAGCTCAGCGAACTGCCAAAGAGAGAGAGAGCCCCCCCCAAACACACATGTCTAGTTAAATATCAAACATGGCTGCTTAACTCCACCCTCAGTTCTCAGCATCCTCCCTTTGGTGATGGTATTATGGGATTTGTAGTCCTAGGTGTCTTGGATATCTCTGGTGGGGGTGGGTCCGTAAAAACCTATCTGTGGAGTTTATTCAGGCCATCCTTTCTCCTCCAACATTATTAACTTGCTCAAAATTGTTATAATGTAAGACTCTTTCTCAAGTAGAAATGTTGCTCCAGGACTGATGAGCTTCCCTGGAAAACTTTCCAGCCACCTACACAACCCTCAGCAGTATGAAGGGAAAAGTTTAACCTCAGGGCAGTGTGAGCAAATGTTAGTATATACTATGTCTACAACATGAATGCTGATGAGAACTTGCCTCTTGAATATCCAAAGCAATGGGCCTGATACAGGAAAAAATAACCATATGCTTTGTATCAGCCAAGGGACAAATTGCCCCTTGGATCTAAAATAGTGCCCATTCATATTGCCCAAGATGGTGAGAACTTCCAAGTCAGTCCCAGGAACTGGTGGATAGGAACTGCTAGTGTTGATATTTCCCACCAGCTTTCAATATGCTTGTCATAGCCTTTAGTAACTGGTAACTGAGAGTTTCTGCGAGTTCTGTGAGCACTCTAGCAAAGGAATCAAACCCAATGACGGTGGTTGCTTAAACTGTGGATCTACAGCTGCTAGTCAGAAGCAAAGGTGACAAGATGAGCTTGTGACCATCTTCTGAAGTGTGTGTGGTGGTGGTGGTGGTGGTGGTGGTGGTGGTGGGGTGTGTGTGTGTGTGTGTAGGTGGATGGGAGGGTGGGTGTGGAGGGGAAACTGTGCGGGCAGTCTTGTGTGACTCAGCCCTTAACCTATGGGATCTGAGTTTGTCTCATGAGACAATATCAAAACAAGTTAAATTGCAGGACATCCAGCTGGTGTTGCAGATAGTTTAGTATGTGGGGAAATCTGTCATACCTTTAGTAATGACAAGTGTCAGAGTGAAATGTTCTGGGTGAAAGTAAAGGAGACACGTGGCAGAAACACACAGCAGGGAACAGCTGCTTTTCCCTGGATAGGTGGGGAAAAATAGTAGGTTTTTTAACACTTAGAATTCTTGCACTTATATTTAGTGTATTTTGACTGCATTTCTTTAAAAAAAAATTATTGCTATTTACCAACATCGATGGAATAATAAAATAAATGGGGGTTGGGTCAACCGGCTTTAAATTTGGGGGACAGAGGTCTCTATCCCTTCACCCATTATCTGGTCTCTTCTATTTAGACAAAGAATGCTGATTTATAGCTGAGCATACTGCAGCCCAACCACCTGTATCAGTTAGAAATGGCAAAGGGAATAATTTCTACCAGAAATATGTAAGTGGAAATGTGTAGACTTGTGGAAAGGCCACTTGAAGAGAGCTGTTTTAGCTGAAAGAGGACCTTCCATGCTCTTAATTCCTTTAGTGCTCCTTCTCCTTACTGAACAAATTCATGCACACTCCAAGGTGATCTTGAAAAAGAAGCCACAGTCTAAAGATGGAATGAAAAAGCAGGCGCCCAAATCTCTGATAGTGCCTTGGAGCTCTCTACCAGCCCAGAGCAAGAGATTCTTGACTTCCCCTACACATAAAAATGTAAATTTCTCTCTTGTTTATTTTGCTAAATGAAGGCAAATCCTAAATTTTAAATAACAAAAGGTTTAATAACAGTGCTATGAAGGGTGATTTGTAGCCTGAAATGGAGGAATTTCAATAATGATTCTATTTAAATATGTTGATACATTGTTTACATGGATTTATTTTTGCCTATACTCTGATTTTAAAAGTATTGCTTTGGGATTTCCACTTCTGGAGAGATAAATTAGATATCGGTCACTATTCTACTAAATATAACTATAGACCTTGGATATTATATGTACTTACATTTAAACTATGAACTTTGGGTTTTAATGATGTATCAGTGCATGTTCATTGAATAAAAATTGTACCACTCTGGAGGGGGCAGTTATACATATGTGGGGCAGGAGATAAAGGGAAAAATCTGTACTTTCTACTCTATTTTGCTATGAATCTAAAACTTCTCTAAGAAATGAAGTCTTTATTTCTTTTTTTAAAAATGCTACAAGTAAAAGCAGAAACAGACAAAATCACAATTATATTTGAAAAAGTCAACACTCCTTTCTCAATAACTAACAGAACAATTTCATAGAAAATCAACATTAAAAAAACTCTATTACTATCAATGAGAAAGGCATAATTAACTTTCACGGAGTATCTCACTCAAAAACAGCAGAACATAGTCCTCAAGAACTCAGAGAAAATGTACTAAATAAACCACATTTGAGTCATAAATCCAACCTTAGCAAATTTTAAAATAACACTCAGATTGTGTGTGTTGTCTAACTGCAGCTGAATATAAACACAAATCAAGTATAGGGAGATAACAGACAATTTATAAATATTTGGGAACTAAACAACACACTTATAAATAATATGGACTAGAGCACATTAATCAATACAATGGATTAATCAAAACAATGGACTACGGTGGAAGATCTGTGGGTGTGCTCTGGTGGTGGGTGTGGTATGGTAGCATACACCCTAAGAGGTAGGGTCTATATTTCTGAATCATATACAGAGTTGAAAACCAACGCTACCTTAATAATAAACAAAACTACAAAAAGAAACATTTCAAGCTGAATGAAAATGAACAACATCAAAATTTTTTGAGACACAGCAAAAGTACTGCAAAGATAATGTCATAGCACTAAATGCATACATTAGAAAAGAGTCTCAAATCAATAATATATGCCTTCACCTCAAGAATCTAGAAAATGAAGAGCAAAATAAACCTCAGAAAGCAGAAAGAAAGGAATAATATGTATAAGAGAAGAAATAAATCAAAACAGAAAAGCAATAGACAAAGCCAGTGAAACACAGAGCTGGTTCTTTGAAAACATAAATAAAAGTGGCAAGCCTCTAGCAAAACTGACGAGACAGCTGTGTGTGTTGAGGGGGTGGGGAAGGTAAAAATTCTTAAACTTGACACAAAATGACTTCAAGATTCATAAGCCTGATGGTTCATAAAAGAAGAAAATAAACTGAATTTCATCAAAATTAAAATTTTTAAAAGATCCCTTAACATGATGAAAATATTTGTAAGCCATTTACCTAACAAAGAACAAGTGTCTACAATAATGAAGAACTCTTATATGCAACAGTACAAAAACCAAAACAAACCTAAAATCTAGTTAGAACATGGAAACCCATATGAATATTTCACAAGTAGGAGTGACAAGTATAGTGTGAGCAAATGGCACACACACACACACAAAAAAAATGTAAAAGGACCTGGAACCATAATATGCAAAGCATGTGGTGCAGTTCAGGTGTGTGTCGTTGGGAGGTAGCATACCAGGAGATGAAGTTATCAGAAGTTGTCCTCAACTATTACTGTACATTAGACTCACCAAGCAACTTTCACACAATACTGATTTCCAGGCCCTACTTTCAGGCTAAATTATAACAGATTATCTGAAGGCAGCAGGCATGGGTATTGGAAGAGTTTCTGCAGATGATTTTCGTGTGCAAAGCTGAAAACTAGTGAATACAGGTGAGTGTACTAAGAAAAGAAAATGTTTTAGGTTAATAGTTATCTGGATCATGCTGATTTGATCCAGTATCAGACCCTGAACATTAAATGACTTTATTTCTGAGCAAGTAGTATCAATCTAAAAGCAATAAATTCATGTGAAGAGCTAGGATCTAGTTTTTACTCCAACTATTCATTTTCATTGTTTAAACACTTCCTAACTTTCTATAATAAGGTAAACATCAGGATTAGGGTAAGACATTCAACTTAAAATTACAAAACTATTACCCTAATTTTTGTTGTCACTCGAATATCTAATGATAAAGGTATGCAAGAAAAAACAATGTCAGGCATTCTCAGTTTTCTTCATTTACTGGATTTTCATATTACAGTCCCAACCAGAATTTATTAATTTGCCTGAAAGGGCATATATGACATTGAAAAAATACACTTAGTTGCTCACTGGATAGAAGAAATCAGGGATTTGTTGGTAGAAAAGATGAGTTAATGGTAGTTATATTAATTAATCATTGAAGACTAGCATTTTGGGTAGAACAGAATGAGGCCATAGGTCGAGCGTGACTAGTTGAAATAAGTCCCATTGTTCATTGGTTAGGAAATTATCTTCAGTTAGGTCCGGTAAGGGTCACTTCATCCACTGAATTCAGACTTAATATCTTTGTGACCTAGTTAAAATCCATTTCCCCCAGGACATTCACCCTCTCTGCATAGCCAACTCTGGCATAACCTATTCCTCCCTATTTTGTGCCTCCACAGCTCTCAGTTGACTTTCTTGCCATTGTTTGTTTAATTTTCCCACAGGATTGTGATCTTTTCTGAGGGCAAGAGATACAGTTCACTTCATTTAGCATCCTTATTGTTTGTAAGAGGGTAAATAATAAATGTGTATTTAGTAGAACCAAAATTATCTTCTAGATAATACAATGTAATTTCCAAGTTATGTTAAAGTGTTTTTAAATTTTATTTTTTAATGCACCCTTTGTGTGTGTTTTATATATCAGAATACAGAACTGAAAATTTAGAGTCCAGTTTCCTAGTTTGAACAGTTTCTTGACTTCCCTGAACTTCAGTTTTCTTGTCTTTAAAATGAGACAGTTGTGTCAGATGATTTCTACACACCCATTGCTTTTGAAAACAACTCATAGTTCGTAGAATAAATAATTGTCAAATAACATAACGGGTGGTAGGGAGACACAGAACTTCAAGTCTGTAAGCCTGAATACATATTCACCTCCTGAGTGTGTATCTTCATGGGCTCAGAAGCACAGAAAGTCAAGAAATTTGCTGACCTGCCAATCTCTAAACAAGCATTAGTCACTTAATGGATGTCTACCAAGTGCAGGAAAATTCAAATCAGGAAATTCACAGCTGGTATGGTGTCATAGGTGTCTACCCCACTTATTGATCATTTATCATTAAGTTGAAATAGCATTAACATATGCTGTATTCATGCTAATAGTGTTTGTTTGACAAGCAACATTGATTTACCCTTCATTACCCTAAAAAGATGAGTGTTAGGTGAAGTGAAACTAATTTTCAGAGGACCACATTATTTATTCCAAGCAAATAAACAATCTCTACTCTAGAACAGTAAATTCCCAGGTGGGGAATAATATTACATAGTGCTTATTGAGCATCTTCTATGTGTTTTGTATTATACTTTGTTATCATATGTGTACAGTTTTATACTTGTTAACATGACAATGTAGAATTACTTCTTATTTATTTTTAAATTTTATTAAGTTTTTATTTTAAATTTACTTAAAACATTTAGAAGGAAAGAGTTTAAACATCTATAAAAGTAGACAGCATAGTATAATAAAGTCATATTCCTATCAATTAGATTTAATAATTCAACATTTTTGCTATATTTACTTTATCTTATTCTATTTTTTAAAATAAATTGTAGATATCATTACACTGTACCCTAAGTTCTTCAGTATGCATCTAAATAAGCAGCTTCTAAAATAACTGGTCACAATACCATTATAGCACCAAAATATAGCAACATTTCTTTAATACCATCTAATACCATGTTCCTATTAAAATGTTCTCAATTGTATCTAATATATGTGGCATTAAAAATACATATTGTCCAAACTAGTATCCAGTAAAGTAACACAATTTAATTCAGTAATATTTATGTTAATGCTTTTTCCCTCTAGAAAAGTCATTTTTTTTCCTTAATGACTTTAATCTTTTTAAAAAGACTAGGACACTTCCTCTTTCAGTTCTGACATATAAAGAACTATAAGTCATCAGTTCCAAAATTACAGAAGAAAGCTGAATAAACTAATATTTAATGACTTTTCTTAGGCCTATCAGAGAGTTGAGTTCACAGGAAAACCCTCCATAGCAAAATTTGGAGACGTAGGATAAAATCAGAGTCAAGGCCAAGGTTTCCTTACTTGTAGTAATTGTCAACTTGAAGAATAAAGTGGTAGGAATATTTAAATGTTAATTTTGACAAATTATTAGAGGCTACCTATAGACTAGTAAGAGAGTTAGAAACTACTGGGAGCCACAGTTTTATGGTAACCACCATGCCTTAGTAGGCTTTACCTTCAAGACCACCACCAGAGTCATACTTGTAAGAACCAAGAAAGATTCCATATAGGCATGGCAGAAGAAATATGCAGACTATTTTCCCAAAAGTCTGCTTTACTGAGAAAAAGACTATCCAAGATTTATCTCACCTGAATGAAGTGAATTTACTCCAATATAGACCCTTTTAGGTTTTCTGCCTCACCTAACGTGGAGAGTGGTGGGGAGAAGCAGAAAGAAATATTTATGAAGGTCACATGTTAATAGAGACCTATTAAAAGACTGAGATTTAGCCAGAAGACTATAGAAAACTTTTCTTAATTCACACTATACTTCTACCCTACAATACTCCAGTATAATGTTGGCTTACAGCTGAGTTACAAGCGATAAATTCTATGTAAGAAATCTACTATAGGAAATACAAAAACAACCTCACTAGAGAAATTTGAAGGTTCTAGAACCCACAACTATAGCAAGCATTAAAATTGTACAACACCAAGACAGAATAACATAAAACACCACACAAATGGTCATTTACCTCAGTTCCTATTACTTAAAACATCATGTTAATCTTTCAACAACAACAAAAAAGTATAGGCATGTTATAAGGAAAGCAAAAAAACACAATGTGAAGAGGCAGAGCAAGGATCAGAATCCACTCAGATGTGACAAATATTTTGAGATTATCAAGCATAAAATTTGAAATGCCTATGGCTAACATATAAAGGCTCTGATGGAAAATATGCAAAGACAGAAGGATAGTCTTAGTGGAGAAATGAAAATGAAGAAAACTGAAAAAAATGCAGGAAATCAAAAAATCTAAGACAGAAATGAAGACTGTCTTTGGTGGACTCATCACTAGACACATCGAAGGAAAGAATCAGTGAGCTTAATGATGGCAATAGAAATCACACTGGAATGTTAAGAGAGAAAAATGACAGAAAACTAAGAGTTGTAGAATAAAATCAAAGATATAGACTATACATTATTGGAACAGGAGAAGAAATTTAGAATGTAACAAAAAATATTTTAAATAATAACACACTTTTCAAATTAATCACAAACACAAAACTACAGATTCACAAAACTTCAAGATTATCAAGTAGGATAAATACAAAGAAATCTGCACATGGGTATATGATAATCATAGTAAAAACGAAAATTAACCCTTTGCACTTGAGGCTTTTTTGCACAGGCGAACCAGCAACTTGAGACGATTTCAGCTATATTAGAAAATTAGTAAAAGAAGCCTAAGAGGGGGAAAAAAGTATCTATTGAAGAACTATAAAAAGAATTACAAAAAGCTTTTTGTCAGAAACCATGAAGGCAATAAGAGAATAGAATGAAATATTTAAAGTACTGAAAGATTAAAACCCACAAATCTAGAATTGTTTATTCAGCAAAGTTACACATGAAAGGTGGAGATATAAATATTTTTTAGATAAACAAGAAAATGAGATAATTCATCACCAGAAAACTGAACCCACAAGAAATGTTAAAAGAAGTTACTCAGGAAGAAGGAAAAATGACATAGGTAAAATACTTGAATCCATATAAAGAAAGAAAGCATCAGAGAAGGGTTACATGGAGGTCGAAATAAAATAACTTTAATTTCTCATATTATTAATTGAAAAGAAAGTTTTAAAATAAACAGAAATAATAAAATCATTAAAAAATAATAAGAGTAATGCATTGAGTGACAAGAGCCTATGATTAAGTGATATAAATGTCAGCAATGAGACAAAATGAGAGGCAACAATTAGGAATACTCTGTTTATAAGGTACTTTTACCAGGTGTAAGAGTATAGTGTTTCTTAGGATAAACATAGGGCAACCAATGATTTTTAGTTTTATAGTTTTATAGATTTTAAAGAACTATAATAGGTTAAGAGAAGCTAACATGCAATTAATAAAATTCTTGATTAAGGGAGAAAATGAGGGAAAAAAAAGAAATCAAAGAACGATTACAACATATAGAAATAGAATGGACAGAAAAAAGAGCCCAGCAAAACTCAACTATGCATTCTCTGTAAGAAACCCACTTTAAAGACACACTAAGAGTAAATGGAAAATCCTTAAAATACGTAACTGAACAACACACTTCTAAAAACATGAGTCAAAGAAATTCAAATAGTAATTTAAAAACATTTTGAACTAAATGAAAACGAAAACACAATTCATTAAAATTTGTAGTAGCAGCAAAATCAATGTTCATAGGGAGATTTGTATCATTCGATGTAAATTTTAGAAAAGAAGAAAGACCTAAAGTCAATAATCTATAATTTTCTGCCTTATTTCACTTAGAATAATCACCTCTAGGTGGTTTTACCAGTATGTGTGGACTATAAATAAACAAGCAAACAAACTAACAAAACACAACAAAAATAACTCTTAGACCCTAAGAAAAGTAAATAGTTACCAGAGGGGAAGGGGAAGGAAGGTAGGGCGTGTGGATAACCTTAGAAATTTGGTGGTGGCCATAGTGCGCTATGTACACAGGTCATGGTGTGACACTGTATTCCCCAAACTTGGTTTTGTAAATCAACGCTCAGTCAATAAAGAGTAAGAGTAAAAGCAATAGCCTAAGTTTCCATGTAAGGAAGTTACAAATAAAAGAACAAATTGAATCCAGAATAAGCAGAAGAATAGAAATAAGAATTAAAGCAGAAATAAAAAAATTTAAAAACAGAAAATCAATAGAGAAATACCAATAAAACCAAACCTGGTCCATTAATAGAATTTATATGTCTATAGCCAGACTAACAAAAAAAATGAGGGAACACTTTTTTAATGTTAAAAATGAAAGATTTGACATCATAAAAGTTCCCATGGACATTAAAATTATAATAAAATAATACTCTGAACAACTCTATACCCACAAATTTGAAAACATGGATGGAATGGACCAATTTCTAGACAGATGAAACCTGTTAACTCAAGAACAAACAGACAATCTGAACAGAACTACATTTAAAAATTAAATCAATAATTAATCTCCCCAAACAGAAAGCACCAGGAGTGGTGAGTTTACCCGTGAATTCTACTAAACATGTGAAGAAGAAATTTTACCAATTCTCTACTATCTCTTTTAGAGGATAGAAGCAGACAGAATACTTCCTAATCCATTCTATAAGACAAGTCTCATTTTAATACGCAAACCATACATAAATATTGAAAGAAAACTACAGACCAGTATCTCTCATGAATATAGATATAAAAATCCTCAACACAATATTAGCAATTCAAATTTGACAATTTATAAAATGAATTATACACCATGACCAACTGGGATTTATGAATTCTTATGGTAAAAATCCATTAAAGTATGAAGCTTGATAACTTTCTCTATTTTACCATTGAGGACTTGATGCTTGCATTAAAGTAAAGAGAGAAAAAATGTGGCATGCAACAGATAAAAAATGCTTTGAGAATTTCAACTGGATGTTAAACCTATATGGGATACTGGTAGATAGAAAAATGATGAATTCATGAATCAATTGGAGTAGATTGTGCCATTGAAAACAGGTTTCTTGAATATTCTGCTAAGTAATTAGCTATTTAACTTTGAATGGCATATTACTCCATCTGTTGAGATAATGCTTTCTCTTGGTGCCATTGTAACTCAAACGAAAGCCAATGGAAATCCAATTCTGTCCTCAGGCACAGTCCTAGAGTGGGAGGCAATGCTAGAACTGTGATAGAGTAGAATATGAATTGATTTGATGTTAGAAAATTTGGAATAAGTAGCCTAACTGCCAGATATCACTTGGGACTTTGGAAAGCTTTAATTGTAAATGAGAATGATAATTCTAATACATAAAATATAATTTTAAGTATTTTTGTTTTAAAAAATTAATGCAACATGACATTATATTCATGTTTCAGGTGTGCACCATTATGAATCATTATTGAGTTTTTAGATTGGGTCCCTAGGAAACAATTTTTGAGATGGAGAACTGAATGCTAAAGGCAAATTGGGAAGTAACATTTTTGGATACATGACATTTAGGAATTGGAAAGGCCATTACTGGGCAGAAAGAGAAACAACCAGCAATGTGGCTGTGACTAAGGGATCACTGATACAAGACTAGTGCTCCCTGTTTGCTTGAAGACTGTCTACCCCACTTCGCTTCATAAGTTTCAGTAGTCCAATAACTGGGTCAAGTCCCAACATAGATCTGCTTGGGAATTACTGTTTCTATTCAGCACAGGTCTATACACTGAGGGTTCTAGGGCTTTAGTTGGTAAGAGCAAGGAGCATATATACTGGAAATAGAACCTGAGGGTACTATATCAAGAGGAGCAGGACATAAAGCTATCCAAATTTATAGATGATTTATAGATGTGAACACGTAGTATTGAAAACCCTGGCAAGGACCAGAGGAGTAGATATATGCTTGTAGAACCTTAGAAAAAGCCAAGTTCCACACTAAGTTGAAATTCTAGGACTTCCTTAATATACAGCTGAAGGATGAATCAAAAAGCCCAGAGAAATGAGCCTGGGAGAGGGAGGCCAGAAAATTTACCTGCCAACAGCATTCTAGAAGGTTTGAAGGGCTATATTTACCAAAGGAATAAGGAATGTCCTTGGGAAAGTAAACGGAAAATTAAATGATACCATGCCTTCTATAGGGCCCAGAAGAAAGCAGACATCGATACACACCTGGGAGCCTTGAAAGCAAGAGTGTGAGAGTTTGATATTGTAGAGTCCAGGTGGCTCCACTTAAGAGAGTGCAGTCAAGTGCAGTCAAGGTGTTGGGGGGGGAAAGGACGTCTGCAACAAACTCCACAGGAGGCCCAAGATACTAGGGGCCACTAATCCCTTAATTCCATCATCATCCAGAAGAGAGGATTACCAGAAATTGAGGAGTGGAGTTAAGCAGACATGTTGGCTATATAACGAGGGTCTTTGGACCTTGGGGCTCTCTTGCTTCTCGCTGGGCTACAGCGTGCCATTGGGGTTTCTAGCTCATCGGATCTGGTAGGACGTATTTGGAGATTTATCTCTCTCCCTCACTTTCTCTTTTGTCCCTGAGTTATTCATTTTTTTATTTCCCTTCCTTTTTGTAAATAAACCCTTTTATTAACCTTTTTGTGAGTGCCTGCAATTGTTCTTATTGTAAGTCCTTTTTTAAGCGCACGGGTGAGAACCCACAGTCAGGCACCCCATTGTATATCGGGGTTGCCCTGTAACAAAGGCACAGATTTTATAACAAATACGAAGTTTTAAGCTATAGCAGAGAGGCCTGATGAGAACTGTGCAAATGGTTACTAGGACACAGTTATTCCTGGGGGCAAGATAAATGGACAGTCACCCAGAACAATTCTTATTTTATATAGTAAGTAAATCAAGAATAGATGATAAGGAGGTTGAGGAAAGTTACCCCAATAAATAGTTAGCATTTTTGTTCCGTTTCCAGTGAGCCTGTTGTGGAACTCAGAATCTATTTAATGGAGGAGAGGTGAGTTGCAATAAAGAAATGTTCTTAAATATTCTGGCAAGAACACCTAGTAGTAGTTCCCCAAGCCCTCCCCAGAGGGACCAAACACCATTTATTCATTTAAATATATGCGGGGAAAATAAATACTTAGATCTTTCAAGGGTAGTGGATTGAAACTGGCATTAATATTTTAGGATATGAAGTTTTCGTGCCCCCCATCCCCTAATGGGAGAGGCGTGTATAGAGTACAATAATATATGGGATCTTGAACTAGACTTGGCTCACAGTGAGTCTAGTGGATCCACATCGATGGTTAAGGACAGTATTTCCAAGTGGAAGTTTGTTCCTTCAAAATGTAAAGAGACCTAACAGGCATTGTGTTTCCTTCATAGTGATGGAGGAGTCAGATGCAATATCTCTTTAAATTTGGGTAGGACGTCCTAACATACCTAGACCAGTGAGCCCTTCAAAAGTTACACAATGATAGGCCTTAAAGTGTTCTTAGGATTAATTGCCCATCCTTTCATGCACATTCTTGTAAAATCTCTAATGCAATGCTATTTTTTTATGACTCTGACAAATTACTGTTTGATTAATAGAATATATCAATGCAATATTCTATGAAAAGTTCAGATCATCCAGGACCACTGGGAGGGTCGAAGAAATATTAGGAGTCTGTAAATGTTTTCTGTTGTCAGTCCATCCCAGTGAGTGAGAACTGCTTTTGAATATCTTTTCTGATAGAGAGGAAAAGAAAGCATTACCAGAGCAGTAGAATAAATGATCTTGGGAGGTGTCCATAGGTCACACTGCAAGGAGGAAAACACTTAGTTTTGGCAGTTCCCTGAGGAACTAAGTGATCCCTAAGGGGACCCCACAAGGGGAAGTGGCTGTGAGCAGTCAGAGCTAATATTCCCTGTAGCTGCTGGGTGGGGAATGGGTCAGAACAAGGAGTTATAATTGGATACGGCTATTCAAATAACTAAGTCCCATAGTGTTACTGAGAATTGATTGTAAGATATATGAAAACCAGAAACCATTATTAAGATTTCCATATTAAGGTTACCTATTGTATTGGAATGGAAAGGACATCTAAATTTATTAAGTAATATATTTTCAGGAAGCTCTGCTATTCTTCTCAGTGATTCTTTCCTTAGTAAAGTGAACTAGCAAATTAGAGGGTTTCCACATGTTTAAGTTAATTTGACTTTGTCACTTTAAAAGGGCTCTCATTTGGCTCCTGGAATGGATTTATAGATGCGAAAAGTCTTGATCATACAGAACACTGGCACTTTCCAACAGGGGATCAGACTATTACCAATAAGAATTTAACACAACGAATCTGGTGGACATTTGCAGTTAGGAGGAACAGAAATCAAAATTAAAGCTTGTTTGTGACAGTGTTTTAAACTTTATGTGTAATGAAGACTATGATTTCAAAATATGATTTTTGCTATGGATTACATGATATTTGATATATATGCCCGATTTTATTTTATCCCTCACCAGTAGACTTAGATCGTACTGCATTTTCTTTAGATATACTGACTTGTTACCTCCCTAGAAACAACATTGAGAATGTTAACGTTCTCTTATCTGGTAACTTTACTTGCAAGGCTTCTGCCGCATATTTAAATTTTCCTTTTTCAAGTAAAGATTTGTAACATTTAATTTAGTAATGAGTAAACCTATATCTCTATTTTCTTCAAGTATAATTTAATATCTTTAGTATATATCTCGATTTCTTTAAAGCCATAGGACTTATTGTAAAAATTAGTAAGCCTCTAGAAATCTACATACCTACAAACAAAAACACACGAATAAAGAATAAAAAGAAATAAAATCTTCTACATCAACTTGAAATGCTAGAGTTCACTTAAAGTAGGATTTCTGTTATCATTACATAAGCCTTAGAAGTCTCCCGCTCACTATTGTCAATGTACAACTACAAACTCATCTAAACAAATGCACTATACCGTGTTTATAAGAAATATGAGTCCTGTCTCTGTGCAGCTTAATATAAAGGATAAATCTGAAGCAGATTTATCCAGAACTTCACCACTAGTATGTTTACTCCTAGGGATGAAATAAAGGCATAAGATAGTTTTTATGAGCCTTGTGGTCAAAATTTCATTTTATGTTTCATCCAACAGAGATGATAAACAATCTTGTCAACAAATTAGTACAAACCACTTTGGGAACTGTATGTAAACTCTGATTATATAACACTGGCAAAGCTTAAAAATATTACTCATTCCAAAAAGCATTTGGCTTATTATTAATAAACAGATTGACTTTTCAATATAGGTTATAAATACTAAAGTTGACTGTTGTCTGCTTTTGTTCACTCCTAAACTTTTTCCTCCACAGTCAGATTACCATAGAAGTTGTAATAAAATTTGTATCTGGTGCTTCATTCACATTTCAATGTTATATTGTTACTTTTCAAGTCAGTGAATAGAAAACAAATTTACATCATGATAAGAGCCCAAGCAGATGCTATCCATAATGTTAACTACTTGTCATACATGGAAATGTATTTTCTTTCCCTTGGGAATAGGATTTCTCATTTCTCCTTATTGTAAAGCAGTAACATTTATTGTCTCTCAGCCAAAGCTACAAGGCATTCATTGGATGATGTGTTTTCTCAGAATGGAGTTTTACAGTTTACAGTTTCTCTCACGGGCCTTGCCTCTGCCTTAAGCTTATGCGACAGCCTACACTCTGGCAAGAAGGATGGATAGTGAAGATGTTAAGTCATACAGCTACCATGCTCTCTTCCCTTTTATGGTCTATAAGGACCCCATAGCCAAGCTCTGGGTATCCTTAAAAGAATTCCTTAGGGGATAGTTGGGTGAGCTGCTAAAAGTGACAGAAGTCAAGAGATGGAAAAAAAATGTCAGGTGGAATTTTATCAGTCAACTTGAATAGAATATACATACCTGAACTCTGTTCCCGGATCAGGTTTATACCTAGGTAATGTTTCTCAGTATTTCCAGGAAATGCTCTTGCTGACAACTTGGGAACTCTCATGTCCTACTATCCATATTAACTGCCCTCAGAGACTACCAATGGGAAACAAATAAACTTTTGAAAAAGTTATGAAAATATTTCTAAAGATCAATGGGAACTACACATTTTCATAGCAACAATGACAAACTAACTTGTTAGTTTGTAAATGAGTGAACTGAGTGGTTACATAAGCATTATATAGTGTGGCAATAGGGCTTATTCCTGAGAAATTGTGAATCAATTTAGAAGAGTAAGAAGATGACTGCCCTAGAAATTAGGATATTTTAGATTTGGTTCTGGCTTAACCAGTAACCAGCAAAATCATCTTGGACGAGCCAGACAGCTCTTCTGGAATCTTGTTTTCTGATCCATAAAATGAAAAGTTCTAAGATATGCTTTGCTCAGTCTAGTTGTAATTCTTATATTCTATGACCTTAATGAAAGGTATATGTATAGAAATGGTATGGAATAGGAAAACACGAATGAGGAAGAATACAGACATGAGAACTAGAGAAGTCATCTTATTAATCTTCAAGTCCTGGTTGACCTATATAGTGTTAGATGAAAAGAAACCTTTAAATATTTCATACATTTTTCTTTATTCTTAAAAAGGATTTAATAATGCACACTCTCCCAGGTTTTTAGTATTAAATATAAAAATATAAAAAAAGAAGAAAAAAAGTTTGACACATGTACTGCAACAGAATATGCAACCAAAAAAAATGGCAATGTTATTCCTTTTGGTTTCTAAGTACTTTCACATAAAATTTGCAAAGATTGGTTTATGGTTGACAAATTAATGAAACAATAGTACACATTAGTTGAAAGAATTCGACATTACAATTCTGGATTTAAATCCTACTATGTGAATGACAATGAAAATAGAATACACAAAATACAATATACAATATACAGTGTTGACTGAAATGAAATCTATTTGTAAGTGCATCTCATAGTACATATTAAAAAGAAAGACTAAAAATTATCTGAGAATCAAAATCAATATGTTAAGGGAAGGACCATATAATAACCCAACAACAATGGAAAATGTGAAACTAATGGTAGAGATAAATGAAAAATAGGAAAATATATACATAATAGAAAAAAATCAGCAATGCAAAGTGTTAGTTCTTCAAAAATAATAGTGTGATTGATAAAGTCCTAGCAAGCTAGATTAAAAAAGAGAGCGAGAAAGCACATATCATCAATATCAGAAATAGAAAAAGTTCATCACTAGAAAATCTATAGCTATTGAAAAATGACAAGATCTCTTTTTAATAATGTAACACCAACAAACTAATAGATGACATGATCAAATAACTTAGAAAATAAGAATTTACATTAACACTTTCAGAGAACAGGAAAAAAGGAAACATTTCATATGAAATTGTTCTGTTAGTTATTGAGAAAGGTGTGTTGACTTTTTCAAATATAATTGTGATTTTTTTTTCTATTTCTGCTTTCACTTGTAGCATGAACATAGAGGCATACAAACAACATAAAATAAGTAATAAAGGACTATAATAAAGCAATAATTAAAAAACAAATCTGGAAGTAGCAAACATGGAAATTATACAACATGGATGAGGAAGAGAATAAAAGTGTGGCTCATTAAAATGAGTTTGAGATTGAACTATACAATAAGCCACAAAAGTAGTCTATCATACAATAACAGCAGTAGAATCTTCAAACAAAAATCAATAGAAGTAACAGATAAGACAATAGAAATGAAACCTAAATGAAATATAAAAGGAAGACTTCAAAAATTAAAAAGAAAAGATAAACTAGTTTTAAAAGAATAACAAAAAACAACAAGCACTTAAATGTCAATAACCACCTTAAATGTAAATGACTTCAATTCACCAGTAAAGAGCTATAGAGTGGCTCAGTAGATTTCAAACCAAATTCCAACCTCCTTCTGTTTACAGGAAATCCATCTTATCAACACAGCACTAGAACACTACAGACCAATAGTTTTGATGAATATTGATAAATAAATCTTCAACAAAATACAAACATATCAAATTCAAGAATACATTATAGAGAGTATACATCATGGTCTTGGTATTTATCCCAAAGATGAAAGAATAGTTTAATATAATATGAATCAATTGATAAATTATATCAACAAAAAGAAAAAATCATATTATTATATTAATAGATGCAAAGAAAGAAGGTAATAAGCCCTAGTACTCATTTTTCATAAACACCTTAAACAAAATGGGAATAAAAGGAATCTCAACATAATAAAATCACATTTTACAAACCTACAGCCAATATAATATATAATGGTGAAAAAACTGAAAGCTTTCCCTTTAAAATCAGAAACAAGACAAGGATACCTATTGTCACCAGTTGTGCTTTTTTTAATATGAGACTTTTAACTATTTAATCAGGAAACAATGGAAAATAAAAATCCAGTTGGAAAAAAATTAAAACTATCATTATTCACAATTTGATAGTATATATATATATATAGGAAACACCACAAATTAATTATAAAAACAAAAAGAAAATCCTACACACTACCAAAAAAAAAAACCCTATTAGAAACTATAAAAATATTGCAAAGTGGCAGTTATAGAATAAACATACAAAAATCTGTTGCATTTTATATACAAATGAACAAGAGGAAGAGAAATTAAGAAAATAATTACATTCATAACCATTTCAAAAATAATCAAATACCTAGGAATGAACCTAAGCAGAAGGGTTCATTCTGATACAATAAAAACCTGAAGAAATTATTAAGGGATATAGGTCATGACATAAGAAGATGGAAAAACATTCTATGCTCATAGATAGGAAGAACTGATATAGTTAAAAGACATAAATTTAATGTACCATTTACATAAATTTAAGTGACATGAATTTAATGTAACTACCCTTAAAATACCAGTAATATTCCTCAAAGAAATTGAAATTCATTCTTTTTTAATTCTGTGGAACCATAAAAGACCACTAATAACAAATGCAATCCTGAAAAAAAAGAAAAGATTGAAACAAAGGGGTCACATCTGCATGTAAATTATTCTAGAAAGCAATGGTAATTAAACCAATATAATATTGGAATAAAAATAAATACATGGATCAATGGAACATAATCAAGAGTCAAGAAATATATTCACATATATATCAATTCTTAATTCATGATAAAGGAGCAATGCTATATAATGGGGAAAGGAGAGTCTCTAGCAAATGGTGCTAGGAAAACTGAACGGCTATATGTTAGACAATAAAGTTGGATAACTCTCTAACTGCATGCACAAAAACAAATTCAAAATGTATGAAAGACTTAGATATAAGGTCCACAGCAATAAAACTCATAGAAGAAAGCATTTGGTGATACCATTCATGCTATCAGTAATAAAGATGTTTTTGGAGATTTGACCCCTATGGCAAAGAAAATAAAAGCAAAATAAACAATGAGGTCACTGGAATTATCTCATATTTAAAAGTTTTACACAGTGAAAGAAAATACATAGATTAAAAAGATATACACAATGGAATACTACACGGCATTCAAAAAAAGATAAACATATGCAATTCACAGCAACACGGATGGAGCTAGAAGGGATCATACCCAGCGAAATAAGCCACAAAGAAAGACAAACATATTGAATGGTTTCACTTATAACAGGAATATAGGCAAACCAAATAAGAAAAAGACACTCAGCAAGGGAGGGGGAGGATGAGGGCTCAAAAAGGGGGAGAAAAGAACACAAGGAACTATGGTGATGGTTCACAGGTGAATCAGTGGTGGGTAACCTATGGGGAATCCACAATAATGTAAATTATATGAATAAATTTTTAAAAATAAAAAAAATGATTAAAAAATAAAATGAAGAGATATCCTAGTGCATGGAGAAAACATTTACATATTACTCAACCTGTGGTGTTAGCATCCATGATACACAAAAACTTATTTAACAATTAAAAAAAAAACACGATAAATAAATAGGCAGCATATTTGAACAGAGGATATTTCCCATAGAGGAGACCCAAAGGGCAAACAGACACATGGAAATGTTCATCATCACTTCTAATAAAGGAGGGACAGGTCAAATCTCAATGAAATTTCATCTCACATCCATGAAATATTTAAAAGACCATTCACCATGAGCATAGAGAGGATGTGAGGAAGGAGGAATTTTGTTATATAGCTGGTGGGAATGTAAACTGGTAGAGCCATTTCAGAAAATGACTTGGGTTTACCTTAAATATCTAAAAATGGAAATACCTTATTAACCAGAACCCAATCTTGGGTATCTATCCAAAAACCATAAAAACATCAACTCAAAAATTTATATGTTCTACAATGTCTATTGCAGCATTATAATTAGTAGCTAGAACATGGAAACAATATAAGTGCCCACTGACAGAGTATTGGATCCAGAAGTAATGATATAGTCACTCAATGGAACACTACTGTCACAAGGAAAAAATAAAATGTTGTCATTTACTGAAAAATGGAAGGTGTTTGAGGAAATTTTTTGTAGTAAACAAGTCAAAATGAAAAGAGAAACACTGGATGTTTACATATCAGACCACTGACAAAGCAAAATATTTATTAAAATGTGTGGACTAATAAAGGAAGTAGGATTTTTGAGATTAATAGAGTGAAAGGGCAAAAAAAAAATAACCAAAAAACAAGTTCTGTCCCAAATTTACATAAGAATAAAGCATTTACTTGCTAGAACAAACAAAAAAAATCCCAAAGAATGAAAAAAACAGAGATGTAAAGCCCATTATAGTGGGCAGTGTGAAAAATCCTGCCTATCCTAGGGCTTTGCTTTCCTGGTTCCAGAGATTTCAGATTTCAGTGGAAAAGGATTGTTGAAGTCCACAATCCAGGTATTGACCAGGAGAACTGATAAAGGACAGAGTGCTAAATTCACAGGATAGGGCCTGGTGCTCTGAATCTTATTGCTATGATCAGTGATTCTGATAGCACCAACCATATCTGAGAACCAGTTCTACATGGCAGTGCTGTATAATGTAAATATGATGCAAGCCAAAACAATCAAACAAACAAACAAACAAAAAACTATTAGCAAGTTAGTCACTGAAGGAAACATTCTTAATCAGTATTTATAGAAAATAACCTAAACAGATAGTATATTTAACAGTGTTTTACCAACAGCTAAAAATGAAAATGAGGTAAGAATCTATGCTATTTCTATTTCTCTTCAGTATAGAAGTTTACATAATTCATTAAGGTCAGAAAATGAAATGAAAAAGTATTTGAAAGAAGAGTAAATTATTGTTATTCTTATAAGTCCTTAGTGAAAGGAAACACAAAGAGACAGTAAAATTGAAAGAAGTAATAATTTAGTGAGGTCACTGTGTTCTAAGTCAACATCTAAAAATCAATTGCATTTCTATAAATCACCTAAAATAAAATTTATTTGTATTTATAAACATATCATTTGTAGTAACAAAAATGACATTAATTATTTAAGAATACATCTAATGAAATATGGAGTGGAATTCTACACTGGCAACTACTTGCAGAAATAAAAAAAAAAAAATTAAGAAAATACTGTTTCCTTGAAGTAGAAGAGTCAATTCTTCCACAAACTCATAGTTTAAACTCAAAACTGTCTCAGTCCAAATTTCAGGATTTTTGTTTTGTTTTTGAAAACTGATAATGTGATTTGGAAATTTATATGGAAGGTCAAAGGTCCAAGAATAACCAAGACATACTAAGACTTAGTGTAAAGCTACAATAATTAAAACAGTGTGGTATTAGTGCAAGGAAAGACAAACAGGTGGGCAGAATGAATTACTCATACAAACAAACTCACTTGATTTATGAAAAAAATGCTATTACAAAGAAATTGGAGAAGAGTAGGATTTTTTTCCCTCCAATAAATGATGTAAGGTCAATTATACAAAAACAATTTAAGATTGATTATCAATCTGATTATGAACATAAAATGATTTCTTTAAGAAAACAAAGGAGAATAATCATGATTTTAGAATAGGTAAAGATTTTTTTAAAAACAGATCAGAAGAAGTATTAATCATAAAATAATTGAGTAAAAAACCTATTAAAGTTAAGAATTTTTATTATCAAGTAGTATTTGTAAAAAAGTATTATTCTGTGTGATAGAATGATAAGAATGATAAGGGAGATTGTAAATACATAATTTCAACAAAAATTTCATTCCAGGTTGTATAAAATTTTGACAATTTAGTAGGAAAAAAATTCAGTAAAAAAAAAGGGCAATGGTTGTGTTGTGGCAATTCACAAAAGTGTTATTTATATGGCTAATAAATATATCTAAGGGACTCAACTATAGTAGTCATCATGGATGTGCAAATCATAAGTGCAAAGAAGTACTATAAACACCTGCCATAATTGCTAAAATGAACATTTTAAGTGTTGCCAGAAATATGGAACAACTGGAATGCTTGCATACTACGTGTAGGAGTGTAAATTGGAACAATTATTTTAGTAACCTGTTTTGTAATGTCTGCTAAAGCCGAATATAAGTATACCCCAGGACTCAGCATTACCATTCCTAAGTATATGCCCAGAAGATACATAATTTCATCAATATTTACAGTAACAGTATTTGGAATATTCTCAAGCTGCAGGAAATTCTAAATACCCACCAGCAATAAAATAGATAAATTGTGATATATTTATGTTATACAATAAGAAGAGTGAACAAACTATTGCGAATACAGCATGTATGAATCTTAACAAACAAAATGTTACATGAAAGAAGCCTGTCACACACACACATACACACACACACACAAATACCATTTCATTTATAGACTCTTAAAAGCAAACAAATGATATAAATTCCTCAAATGGTGACAAATTTGTGGAAAATTATTTACTGGGATGAGAGCTGGAGAGGTTACTGGGGTGGAGGTAATTTCTAGTCTTTGATCTAGGTGGAAGTTAATGGATGTATTCAATTTGTGACAATTTATCCAGTTAGCTACTTATGAGGGGTAGGCATTTTTATATGCTTGCTATATTTGAGTAAAAAGTTTGTTGGCTCTGTGACTTTATATTCTTTGGAAACCTACTTACAGTCTGTATCTTATTTCTCCTATCTTTAAAAATGGAGGCTATTGTTTCATAGTGTGTGAAACAAGACTTTTATTCTGTCTCTCTAATAATTATAGTGTGTTGATTGATCAGTATGTTCTAGGTGCTAGGGATACAGTAGTGAGCTAGTTTCCTTCCTTCAATGAGTTGCATTTTGTTTCTTATTTGTAAATGAGGACAAAGATGATGTTTAATTCACAGTGAATTAAACCCTCTCCTATAAGCAGTGCTGCAAACATGTGGGAAAATTCACGATGTTCATAAAGATGATATACAGTTCACCCTTTTCCCCCTCAGTCTCCTCCAGCAGATCAGCAAAATGGAAAGTATATACTAGGTAGTCAGGACAAAGTAAAGAAAAAAAGTTCTTGCCGTTAAATAATGAAGATGAAAATATCAATAGTGTGTAAGGAAAAGCTTAGAAATGTCCATAGTAGAGATGTTCTTCAAGCCTCATCCTTGTAAAATTTATGTAAAATTGATTCCTATGAAGCCTGAACCTAAATCTTAAAAGCAGTGCCTGTACATTCTGACCTAAAACTCTGACTGCAGTCACTATGCTGGTGAATTTCCCGGCAGCGGTCAGTGCTCTTAATACATGCCCTCTCTTGTCCATGACTTTAAAGAGAAACGACTAAACTGTTACATTCCCAAGGCTACTTCCTATAGGGTATTTGATACCAGAATTTCAACAAGAACCTGTAACCCATGAAGGTGAATTACTGACTACATGAAGAGAAAATATATTTTAATACCTGGGGAACTGGCATACCTGTCAAAGCACGTGGATTCTGATTACTCTTACAGCTAGGGAGCTTCACTTTTGGTTTCCTAAGAAACAGTGAAACATTCCAAAACATTTGAGTCTCATTCAGCATTCAGGACGGGTAAAAGAGAAGTTGGTGGCGGAGAATTTAAACTCTGAGCTCAGTAATGAGAAATTATCCTTGCTCATTAGGGACTACCAAATGCCTTCCTTAGCAGAAACCATTTGACTTTACAAGGAACAGATTGCATTTTCCTAATACACCTCTCACATTGTGAATGTAGACATTTAGAAAATGTCCTTTGGTCAGAGTGAGTCTTAAGGCTTTGCCCTAGATTTTGTCAGCTCTGTCATGGATGACCAGTGACATAGGAAGGCAAATTACTACAGAAAATAGAAAGTAGATCTTTGCAGATTATACTTAATGCAGCAATGACACTGCAATATCCCTCTTGATAACAATAAGAATAATGGTAGGAAGATTTTAGCATATATTGAGGGCTTACCATGTGTCAGGTACTGTTGTAAATGTCCATGTCTAAAATCATATGTTCTTCAAAACAGGCCTAAATGATGTACTTTTCTAAAAAAGCTATATTGTGCCATAATCAATATGTAGTAAGCGGCATATACTTAAGAGGTACAATATACATTCTGGCATATGTATACACCTATGCAAACATATCACTATCATCAAAACTTAAAAAAAAATCACCTCCAAATGCTTCCTCATACTCTTTTATTTCCTACTTCCTGTGTCTCCTACCTCCCATCCCTGTCGTGTTATTAATCTTTCTATTATTATAGTTCACTTTGCAATTTCTAGAACTTCATGTAAATTGAAACATACAGTCTTTGGGGGACGGTCTTTCCTTTCTCACTCAACATAAATATTCTGAGGTTCATCCACTTTGTTGTGTATATCCATATTTCATTCATTATATGGATATGCCACACTCTATTTATACATACACCTGCTGATGGATATTTGGGTTGTTTTCCATTTGGGGTTGTTATAAATCAGGCTGCTATGAACATTTGCTTACAAATATTTTTGTATTCACATACTTTTTTATCCCCTTGGATAAATTTCTAATAGACAAATAGTTGGGTCATGTGGCTTGTCTGCATTTTTTTTTTTAAAGCTGCAAAACTGTTTTACTAAGTGGTTTTCTAATTTTGGTCATACTTTGCATCTGTGTATGTGAGTTCCAGTTACTCTAGAGTGTTGTTAATACTTGTTATTGTCTTAAAAAAAAAAAAAAACTTTAGCTATTTTATTAAGCTTGCTGCAGTGTCTCCTTGTGGTTTTCATTTGCATTTCCCGAATGACTAGTGATATTGGGTACATTTTCATGTGATTATTTGCCATCTGTTTGTTTTCTTTGGTGAATTGCCAGGTCAGATATTTTGCTCTCTACTGAGGGGGTTATTTGTTGTTTACTTGTGGAGTACAGGTTCCTAGAAGTTTCTGCAATAAAAGCAAACAAATTCTGCCATGACTAATAACTTATGCCAGATATACCTAATAGCAGCCTCCCTTCTGCAGGTTAACATAGCCTTAATATCTCCTTTCTTCTCAAAACACGGGTGATATTTGATAGCATTTCTTGATTGGTCTTTATGTGAAACTAGGAAAAGTCTGGGATATTTGCTGTAGAAAAATATTGATAGAGAGAAAAATCTTTTTTTTCTATGGGACTAAGTTCAAATGTTGGTTTCACTGCATGCTAGTTGTGTCACTGTGGGCAAATCATTTGTGACTCAGTGTATTTCCTCATCTGGACAACTGGCAGTGAATGTGGGGTTAACGATACCCACTTACAGAGCTTGCATGAGGATCAAAGAGGAGTACCCACAACCTTACTGTATCTGTTTTTTTCTCTGCTGTTTTACATTTCATTGTCTTTTTCCCCCCACTCTTTAACTTGAGTGAGAGACAAACTAGAAACGTGTGTAGAACTTAAAAAAACATACATCGTATTCTTTGGGGGACTCTTTTAAACACTTTTAGTACATTCCTGTATTATTATAACACAGGAGTAAAACTTCTGCTACTTGGAGCTATAGGTTATCAATGAGTAAAATATGCCTGACACTAAGTGTAGACTTTGTATAAACGAGCACAGAAAATGTATCAGGTACAGTATCTTTCTTCAAGCACTAGAAACCTAGCTAGGACCCAGACTATATACCAATGATTTTCTCTTTTATCATTTCAAGTTTTATGAAATGTTTATAGGGGATCAACGGCCCTCCTCTGGCTAACACTGAGTGGTATTGATGATTTTATGAAAAAAAGAAAAAGAAATTATATGGTTTGTTATAGTTTGGTGGGGAGTAGACTGGGAAATTGGGACTTGAGGATCCTCAATAGTCTAACTGTTCATAAACATTTACATCTGTTGCAATCTACCTTGTAGATTGTACTATATGTTCCTAAGAATTTATTTATTCCTTAAGTTTGTTTTTCCTGTTCTTAGAATGCCCTTCTCTAAGGTATTTTCCAATGCCAAAAATGCCATCCAATGACACAATTCTTCAACATTGCCTGATGAGCAACAATTCAATTCAATTTTGACACTAGTTGCCTGTAATCAGCACAGAATCAACAGGTTAAAGTTCAGTGAAACTTCCTCCACTTCAGATGTCAGCTGCAAATGGTGGTCCTAGGTTACCCACACAGTTTCCTGCTAATTCCCAATTCAGCAGTTCCAGTAATCCCCTCTCTCAGGTTTAGTAATTTGCTAGGATAACTCAAAGAACTCAGGAAAGCACTTCGTTATGATTATTGATAAAGGTTACAGCTCAGAAAAAGGCAAATACAAGAGATGCATATGGCAAGATGGAAATCAGAGGTGCAGAATGTCATTGTTCTTCAGGTATGTCCCCCACCCTGCACATCAGTTCAGTCACCAACCTAGAAGGCCCTTAAATCCATGAGAAGAATTCCACATAGGTAGTAATGATTAAGTCACTGGATATTGGTGACTCCATCACCAGAACTTTTTTCCTCCCTAGCAGGAAGGAAGTTCTAACCTTGCAATCACATGGTTGCCTTTTCTGGTGACCAGACCCCATCCCAAAGCGACACAGGTCTCCCTGCCTATGAATCATCCCATTCACATACAAAACCCGGCAAATTCTAATTGTCTCAGGAGTTCTGTAACTGGAATCAAGGAAAAAGACCAAATATTTGTTATTATATCATACTTTTCATGGCCCACTGACTTTGGACTTGGTCATGTGACTTGCTTGGAATAATGAAATGTGGGCAGCATGACATTGTGCCACCTCAAGTGAAAGAATTAAGAGACTGTTTTTCGTTCAGCCTTGATTTCCTGTTCATTGCCACATGGATTGAATATGTTCCAGATTAAAGCTGTTCCTTGAGTCTGATTTCCAGAATTTCCTGAACTTGAACCGCTGACTGGAGACAAGGCCAGCTAAACAACTCAATCCATAGACCACTGAGTAAGAAATAAATGTTTGTGTTATACTCTACTGTGATCTTGAGTTTGCTTGACACCACAGCAAAAGCTGACACATAAATACATCGATATCTATTACTTCATGATTACACTTTGCTAATTGCTGGATTTTGAACACAGTCACACAACATGTTGGGAACAAAACATTTTCACTGAGTTCAAAACTGTCATCCATTTAGATTTTCTCTTGAGTCTTGGTTTGCATGCTGAACTTCAAAAGGCTTCATTGTAATTTTTTCCTATGGATTCAGACCCACTTAAATCCACAATGGCCTTGAAATTAAAGGAATAAATAAGTAGTATACCTGTGGGGCAAAATCCAAAGCAGGATTTGCAAAATCTAATATTTCTGAAAAATATGTTCCTTAAGCAGCTAAGTACACATGCCACTGGCTCCTCTATCCCTGGTTGATGGTTCTTTGTGCTCAGGACATATCAAAAATTCAGCCGACCTGCAATCAAACCTGCTGGCAGAGGCAGTTTCCCAGTGGGAGATGCTTCACAGAGTTTGGTCATCTCTTGACTAGGAATTGCTAGTTAAAGATGACAGCTATTATAAGAAAATGGGGCTGGGGGTAAAGTGCAGGCTGAAGAAATTTATATGAGAGAAAGCCAAGAAGCTATCAAAAAAAAAAAAAAGAAAGAAAAATTGAAAAACAGTTTTAGGCATTTGTCCATCTCCTCTAGGTTGTTATACTTGTTTACGTATAGCTGTTTATAGTAATCTCTGATTTTTTTTTTTTTTGCTATGTCCGTTGTGATTTCTCCTTTTTCATTTATGATTCTATTTATTTGTGTTTTCTCTCGTTTTTTCTTTGTAAGCCTGGCTAGTGGTTTGTCTATTTTGTTTACTTTTTCAAAGAACCAGCTTTTGGTTTCGTTAATCTTCTGGATTGTTTTTTTTTAATTTCCATTTCATTTAGTTCTGCTTTGATTTTTATTATTTCCTTTCTTAAACTGTCTTTTGGGGTTTTTTTGTTGTTCATTTTCTAGTTCTTTGAGATGTGAGATTAAATTGTTTCTTTGGGTTGCTTCTTGTTTCTTGATGTGAGCAAATTCCTAAAACTATACAATCACCCAAACTAGACAAAGAAGATATAGAACACCTAAACAGATCAATCGCAAGTAGTGAAATTGAAACAGTAATTAAAAACCTCCCCAAAAACAAAAGCCCAGGACCAGATGGTTTCACAAATGAATTCTACCAAACATTCAAAAACTAAATAGTCCCTATATTACACAAACTCTTTCAAAAAATTGAGAAGAAAGGAGTACTACCAAACACATTCTATGAAGCAAATATTACTCTAATACCAAGACCAGACAAAGACAATACAAAAAAAGAAAACTACAGACCAATCTCCCTAATGAATACCGATGCAAAAATATTCAACAAAATCTTGGCCAATAGGATCCAACAATGCATCCATAAGGTAATACACCACGACCAAGTAGGATTTATTCCAGGGACACAAGGATGGTTCAACATCTGAAAATCAATCAATGTAATCCAACAAATCAACAAAAAGAAAAGTAAAGACCATATGATCATGTCAATAGACGCTGAGAAAGCATTTGACAAAGTGCAACACCCATTTATGATAAAAGCCCTTGAAATCCTTGGGATAGAAGGAACATACCTCAACATAATAAAAGCCAGATACAACAAACCCAAGGCCAATATTATCCTCAACGGTGAGAAGCTGAAGGCCTTTCCCCTAAGATCAGGAACAAGGCAAGGATGTCCACTCTCACCATTACTTTTCAATATAACACTGGAAGTCCTAGACAGAGCAATTAGACAAGAGAAAGACATTCAAGGGATCCAAATAAGAAAAGAAGAAATTAAACTGTCTCTATTTGCAGACGATATGATAATATATATACAAAACCCTAAAAACTCCATATAAAAACTACTCAAAATAATAGACCAGTTCAGTACAGTAGCAGGATACACAATCAATGCACAAAAATCAGTAGCCTTCCTCTATGCAAACACCCAATCTGAAGAAGAAGAAATTAAGAAATCCATCCCCTTCAAAATCGAAACCAAAAAATTCAAATATCTGGGAATAAATCTAACAAAAGACATAAAGGACTTAAACAAAGAAAACTACAAAACTCTGTTGAAAGAGATAGAAGATGACACAAGAAAATGGAAAGGCATCCCCAGCTCATGGATTAGAAGGCTTAACATTTTCAAAATGGCAATCCTACCAAAAGCAATTTACAGATTCAAAGCTATTCCAATAAAAATCTCAATGACATTCTTCAAAGAAATAAATCGACTACTGATGAAATTCATATGGAACCACAAAAAACCTCGCACAGCTAAAGCCCTACTAACTAAAAAGAAAGAAAATGGAGGAATTTCACACCCTGATTTCAAACTATATTACAAAGCCATAATAATTAAAACAGCATGGTACTGGAACAAAAACAGACAGAAAGACCAATGGAACCGAGTAGCATACCCAGAATTAAAGCCACATATCTATGAACAACTAATCTTTGACAAAGGAGCAAAGAAAATGCAGTGGAACAAGGACAGTCTATTCAATAAATGGTGCTGGGAAAACTGGACAGCCACATGCAAAAAAATGAAGCTAGACTACTACCTCACACCCTGCACAAAAGTCAACTCAAAATGGATAATAGACCTGGATGTAAGACCTGAAACCATAAAATGTATAGAAGAAAATATAGGCAAAACTCTACACGAATACATCTCAGCAAAATCTTGAAAGACACATCCCTCAAAGTGAAGGAAGTGAAAGACAAGATAAACAGATGGGATTACATCAAAATAAAAAGCTTCTGTACAGCAAAAGAGACATTAACCAAAACTAACAGACACCCTACCAACTGGGAAAAGATCTTTGAACACAGTACATCTGATAAAGGACTGATAACAAAAATTTACAAGGAACTCACACAACTCAACAAAAACAAAGCCAATAACCCAGTCAAAAAATGGGCAGAAGAGCTAAAAAGACACTTCTCCAAAGAAGAAAAGCAAATGGCCAACAGATACATGAAAAAATGCTCAACATCACTTGTAATCAAGGAAATGCAAATCAAAACCACTATGAAATACCACCTCACAGCTGTGAGGATGGCACACATTAAAAATACATGCAACAACAAATTCTGGAAAGGATGTGGAGAAAAAGGAACACTTCTACACTGCTGGTGGGAATGTGAATTGGTCCAACCACTATGGAAAGCTGTATGGCGATTCCTCAAACTGCTAAACATGGAGCTCCCATACGACCCAGCAATTCCACTTTTGGGAATTTACCCAAAGGACACAAAAACACTAATCTGAAAGGATACATGCACCCGTATGTTCATTGCAGCACTGTTCACAATAGCAAAGGTATGGAAGCAACCGAGATGTCCAAAAATAGATGATTAGATCAAGAAGATGTGGTACATATACACAATGGAATACTATTCAGCATTCAAAGAAGATAAACACATGCAATTTGCAGCGACATGGATGGAATTAGAGGGGATCATACTCAGTGAAATAAGCCAGAAAGAAAGAGAAAAATATCGAATGGTTTCACTTATAATAGGACTATAAGGAAATCAAATAGGAGAGAGACAATCACGGGGTGGGGGGGAGTGAGAGAGGGGGGAAGGGGGGGCAGGGAAGGAAAAGGGCACAAAATGGAATAGAAAGGAACACAAGGGACCATGGAGATAGATCATGGGTGAATTGGTGGTGGGCTACCCAAGGGGAATACAAAATGTAAAAGACATAAATAAAAATAAAATATATATATTAAAAAGAAAAATTGAAAAACAAAAAAACTGATGATTGCCCTGTAGAAATTCAACTTTGTGTGTGTGCATGTGTAGAAAACTACTTCAAAGCCCATAGACTCAAAGCAAAGAAGGTGTTGCCCTGCAGTAAGAGATGACCTACAGCTCTGCTGCCTGGGTACTGGGGCAGGTGCTGGCATGAACTAAAGAAAGGTAGAGAATTAACTAGAGCTGCTCCTGAAAGCCTTCTTTGGAGTTACCTGTTTGGGCTCTTGTTTTGTTTTCCCCCTTGCTCTTGGTGCTTTTCAGGCTATCAGGTCCCTGCAAATTAAGAACTTGAAAGCAAACTCGAGTCTATCAAGTCTGCAGGAAAACGAGCACATTAAAGTTTATTCCTTTGATCCCTGTTCTTTTTGCCATTGATTTTTCCTCCTAAAACCCTAAGAATCATAATGGTTAATGAACAGCCCATAATATCAAGAACATGAAATAAATTTCCCTCCTGAATCATTCATAATTATGGCTTTTATTAACTCATTTTTTGGATTGCCGGGCCCAGACCTGAGAGTTGTGCAAGGAACTATTTGATTTCAAAGGCAAATGCACAGCTATTGACAAACTCAGGAGACTTTGGTCTATAATTAGCCCAATTTCAATATGCCCAGCCTTATAGCCCTCTCTTTAAAATCATAGTTTTTTCCTGAATGCAACATTTTAGTCTATTACATATTTAATCATCTTTGTGGGTGTTTGACAAATTTAATTTTCAATCAGTTTCAACAGGAGTCATCAACATTAATTTTTTTCCCTCATTTTTGGAGTTTGGGTCACTCAAGTAATTGCTGGAGCTTAGCAAGTTTAGATGGATAGATTACAAGAACTACTGCATATGTACCTCAAAGGAAATGACTACAGTTGAAATGGAAAGGTATCCTGTTTGATTGTTGTATGTTTTTCTGAACACATTTTGAAAAAAAAAGCCTTAGGAAAGGTAAAATATACTTATTAAAGCATTGCATTTATGTATTGGAAAGAAATCGCTAATTATTGGGGATAAATTAAGGGAGATGTGCCAGAAGATTGTTCGTAGTAACAAGGGCTCCTGTTTGTACTTTAGATCCAGCAACTTCCTCTAGAAAATGGAATTCAGTGGAAACAAAGTTCAGTGGAGTTTGCATCCTATTCAAAACACGCTACTGTAACAAACATCACCTTTATGTGGAGAACCTGCACCCTGCAAAAAAAGCTCTTTGTTTACACACATACATTCTCCCTTTCTGTCTCTCCCTCACCCTCACCCCCCACCCCACTCCCCGCCTGGTTTGGAGGTTAATTCCCCTGACATCCCTACATTGAACTTATGCAAATCAGTAAACAGTGGGTACAGTCTGTCCATTGAGTAGAATATATACAAGGTTTTCATATTCTCTGACATTTTCCAAACCTGAGACATGGATGAAAGCAGAAAAGTGGCCCTTGTCATGCTACCATGCAGCCAAATGAAAAGAAAATGAAAGTCTTCCCAGAGTGCTACCAGACTCTGCTTCCAGCTTCTTCCTCCAGTGGCAAGCACAGATCATTAACATTGGTAATGTCCTCACTAAATCTGCTTGCAGAAAGTGACAAGTCTAATTTGTTACTGACAGACCGACGACTGGGAGTGTGTTTAAAATGCATCGCTCTTGCTCCTGGACTCTTTGAATTGCTGTGTGGTTTCCTGTCAGGTAGCCTTGGTATTTGGTTAAAGACTATCTGTGATTTCATCAATCTCCTCAGCGGCCTCCCAGAGGAAAGGCCTACTGTTTCAACTCCCTCCCTCTTCACATCCAGTAATAGCCTCTGCCAGCAAGCCTGGAGGTACTGTGATTTGAAATTCAGAACCTGGGGAGGAATTCCTTAAGCAAGTAATTACCATTAATAATCAATAGTTTTCAGTCTAACAAATAATTGTGACAAATCTGGATAAGATTAAACTTGTAATTTGAGACATATGGATGTGGCAGCGACACTGGTTTTCATTAACTAGAAAACATGTTCAGGGTACCATTTTGATATGCTATAGAGTAATTTTAAATTTAAAAAGGTAAGTTGAAAAACAACAAACAAATGGGGTCTGTGCAGAATAGAGATGAGTTAAACTTAAGAAGGAAAATCTTAAATCACAAACTATGACCTAAAATTATAATTAAGTGAATTTTATGTGTGAAAGTGATAGTCGGATCTTAATGGCAACTAAAGTCAAAATAATGAATATGGATTTGAAATACTCCACAAAATACTTAGACTATACATTGGACAGGATTCCTCCCTAGTATAGATATTTAAGTTATGTAACAAGCCACAAAGGGAAATGGACCAAGCATTAACCAGTTCCTTACTCTTCACTACATATTTCACTTCTAGTTAGAATTAAGGGCTCCAAGTTGTTGAAAGCCAGCTATAGAATTCAGATTAATTCTATAACTGGAAATGAGTTCCCAAACTGTCAAAGAAACAACTGTCTATTTTGTAAATATGGGTCACAGTTTAAAATAAAATCATGTTCTTCCTTGATTTTATTCTGAGTTGATTTTTGTATATGGTGTGAGAAAATGATGTAGTTTCATTTTTCTGCATGACTGTCCAGTTTCCCCAACACCATTTATTGAAGAGACTTTTCTTTCTCCATTGTATACTCTTGACTCCTTTTTTGTATGTTAACTATCCATATAAATATTAGTTTATTTTTGGGCTCTCAATTGTATTTCATTAGTCTGAGTTTTGTTTTTATTACAATACCATACTGTTTTGGTTACTATGGTCCTATTGTGTAGCTTGGATTCTGGAAGTATGATACCTCCATTCTCCTTCATTTTTGACAAAATTGCTTTTGGCTATCCCAGTTCTTTGTAGCTCCATATAAATTTCAATGTTTGCTCTATTTCTTTGAAGTAGTCCATTGGTATTTTGATAAGGATTGCATTGAATTGGTAAGTTGTTTGGTTAAGATGGATTTTGACTATGTTAATTGTTCCAGTCCATGAGCATGGGATATCTTTCAATTTCTTTGTGTCTTCGATTTCTTTAAGCAACAGCTTGTAGTTTTCTCTGAATAGTTCTTTCACCTCCTTTGTTAACTTTATTCCTAGGTATTTAATACTTCTTTATGCTAATGTAAAGAGGATTGCTTTGTTTCTGATCTAGTTTGTTATTCATATATAGGAATGCACCAGACTTTTACATAATGATTTCATAGCCTCCCACCTTGATGTACTGATTTATTGCTTCTATCAATTTCTTTTAGAAAGGAATATACACACACACATATATATGTAAGTATATATATAAAGATGGCATTTGCAAATAGTGATTTTTTACCTCTTCTTTACCAATTTGGAACACTTTATATCTTTGTCTTGCCTAGTTGCTTTATTTAGGGCTTCCAATACTATGTTGAAGAGTAGTGAACTTCTTTGTTGTTTTACTACTTGTGTTACTGGAGAAATCACCTCTGGACTTCAGTACCAATTCAGTACTCTTCTCATATTGCCCTTCTTCTCAGTTGTCTTTTGATATGAGAGAGCACTATACATACTACCACCAGGGCCTCCTCAAGGCTATACTGTGTCTATATACATTGAATAAAGTTGGAGTTCCATCCTCCTCCTACCCCCCCAGAACCTGACAGCCCCCCTGATGAATGGCTTGAGAGTCAGCATACTTTTGAGTGAAGAATGCCCCTTCTTATAGGTAGACACATCATTTGCAAGTCATATAGCTACTGTATTTGAGTTATTTATCCCTTTCTCTGTTGAGCAGGATATCATTGTGCAGATCTCAAAATGCTTATATTTTTAGATGAAAAGCATAACACAATAGTCCATATTGCCTCAGAATATCAAGTTTCTGCCACCAGTAATTCTAGAACAAAAGCTGAATCACCATCATCTATTAATAATAACACAAGGAAGATTTCTGTGATGGGTAGTGGAATATTGGAAAAGATGGCTTCTCAGATTCCTCATGACCCAGAAATTCTGCCACAGTTGCATGATTCCCCAGAGAACTGTGGCAGTAGATAATTGACCTTCCCACTTAACTGAAGGTCTGTAAGTATGTGAAGTTAGATATGAATAGCTCTTGGAGAAGATGAAAATGACAGTTTTTTTTTTTTTTTTTTTTTAATGCACTTGGTCCTTTGGCTATCAATACCCACTTTCTCACTTTTTGGAGGTCAGCCTGTCAATGTAAGAAATAAATTTTCAGATTTGAATTATCATATAGCCTTATGCATTGACTATAAGTTGGCAATCTTCAACTTCTACTGTATCCCCAAATACCCAACATAGAGAGTCAGTGAATTTAGTTTTGGATTAGATTTTGACTTTGCCATTAACTGCTTGTATGATTATAAATACGTTACCCTGCTTTGCTGAATTTTAAATTGCACCATAGTAAAATGAGGAAAATGCCACATTTCCTATTCCTATTCTTTACCACATATTGACTATGTCAGGACATCCTCCCATTCCCACTTGCCAAAAGCACTGCCCTACTGAAGATTGGACACAGAGGTCATTCATAAATTTCACCTTCCTCTTTTCCTGCTGGGAAAGAATGAATGCTGTGCTTTGATCACTCAGCCCTTTCCCCAGCAAGTGACATATACAGCAGCAAAGAGGAAGCTCTGCCTTAATACTCCAATTGTGATTATTTTGCTCTGACTAAAATTAAAACCAAAAGTCAGTTATAGCCCTCTGGAGATTTCAATACTCATTCAAATCATTTGCTTGTACAAGTGTTATACATGTGCTTTCAGACATTGCTCTGTATAACAACACACCAAGATATTCCCCATTCAGTGGACTTTGCTACAGAGAACTCCCATCAGTCATGTTGCTACATGTTTAATATTGGCTCCATCACTTATGCATCTTTTTTAGTACATTCTGCATGCTCAGTATTCTGTTGCAGATTGTACATATCACTCGTCAATTGATGTTTATTCTGGAGAATAAGTATAAATGTAGGTACACTTTGTGGAGAGTGTATTTATATTCATGGGCAAATTTGTGTGACTGTGCATATTAATTACAACATTATTCAAGTGGTTCTTGAAGAGATGGGGACATATACTGTATACAAGTCATTTATAGTTCATTTGGGTGGAAAATATTTTGATAAATCAAAAGCAGAAATTCTGGTAAATGCAACATTGATCTTAAATTATTCTAGTATTTACCTTCCTTTCTGAGTTTTGCAGTTTTCAGCACAAAAATAATACTAAAAATTGCTAAGCAAGAGTAGCTGAACTAAAGTTACTTTCAATGCAGATGGATAACTGTCAGCATTAGACTCTGAACCTTGGGTCTTTATAAATCATGCAATAAGGGCAAGGGAAGTGAAAGAGGTCGCAGGTAAGAACCAATGCTACCTTTTTCTCTTGAAATATACAGGGCAAGTATGGAATCTGTGTTTAACTATAGAGGCCTGATCTGCTCCAAGGCCTAGAGCAGATTCTTTGTATCTTCTTTCTAATTTTTGCTCTTAAATAATCCCTGACTGTCTAAATCCCATGTGAAATTCATGATCAAATTGGGAGCCAATATTTTTTCTATTTATGTTTTGGGAAGCAGAAAGCTTACTCTCAGGAAGATGGGGGCCATTGTTGAAAAAAAGTAAAAATCTCTCTTTTCAAGATTTGGAATTTTGGGCAAGCCACAGCACTTTCTTTTCCTTATTAATAGACCTGGCAGAACAGAATTAGAATAAAGGAGCTAATAACTGCCATAAGTCCTTCTCAGTATTGTTGTTAGGGTGATTGAGCTGTTGGTGAAAAATATAATGCAGGAATTGAAAGTGGGTTCTCTGGTAAGAGTAGGATAAAGGCTACAAATTCTAGTGAGGCTGGAGTTGGCAGTTTTCTTGGACTAGGACTCAGTTACTTGAACTTGAGATCAAGGAGGACAAAGAGGCTAATTGGATTTTTTTTAACTCTTAACCTAGAGTTGTTTAAGTCTCCCTAATGGTAAGAGAATATGTCTAACATCTACATGGAGTTGAAGCCTGCAGACAGGGTCAGGTTGAAGACTGAATTGTCACTCTGTAACTTTAAACCTCAGGGAGACATCAGACATTTTAACAATTCATGTTGGATTGGTTCCCATGAGCAAAATACTTGGAGACTTCAATACATAGAAATTTAAGAGTGTTTGAAAACATAAGTACAATTCACAATGAAATAAAAATGCTATAAGCTCAGAACTAGTGAATATTTGGAACCATGACTTTTACCAATGCCTTATGCTTACAAAACCAAAATCTATTCAGGAGTCATTAAAATATTAGTTGTATTCCAACTTCATAAAATACTTTTTAATTTCTAATTACCCTTTAAATATAAAACAAGTTGGGCTAAGGCAATTCAAAAGAATGACACTGAAACTCTTACGTTGTGCCTATTCTCCCAAATATGTAATTAAAAATTATAACAATAGCAACCTATAAAATGAAAGTAGAGAAGTATAATAAAGATCTAATTTTTACCCAAAGATGACCTATTTAATGTTTTTTTTTCCCCCCTAGGAAATATCATTACTAAAAATAAAACTCCATCAAACATCCTTTGGTACTCCTACTTAGCAGAATGCCCTAAACATATGCTTTCTTTGCCTACTGGGAAAGTCAGAATGGATTGAGTAAGCATGGTATGTCTACAGAGTAGTAACATCTCTCTTGTACTCTATATTAGGAGAGAGACTGAAGGCTCAGATTCAACAAACACTTGGAGCAAGAGAATGGAAGCAAGACTCCTTCAATGAAAAGGGTTAGCTGGAGAATGAATGTGGCACCTTTGAGTAAGAAATTCAAGGAAAGTTTCTTAGAAGTTCTGTGGCAACATGATCACTGAGCAGTGTTTTCTGCAGATAACTGATAAGACAGTGGGTTTCCCTATAAAAATGGTGCTTATGAAAGAGCAGATGTAGTTCTGTTTGGTTGTTACATGTGAAGAATCAGCAGCAATATTAAATGGACAAAATTGATAATACGCCTTTAATCTTTCATGGGAGCAAAGGCCAAGATAAAATCTGGCAGCCTATACTTCTTGTCTCCCTTCTTGTTGGGGGGAGGGGTGTGAAAAGACCTTTCTGGATCTGGTTCAGAGTGGAGGAGTCATACATGAGCACTTTGACATCTTATTGTTGCTGGGATCCTTGGGGCTGAATTCCTCACAAGTAGCGGGTGAACATTGTCACTGAGCCACGGAAGGGGTTAGAAACAGTGAAATATAAGGGGTTTGTGTATGTGTGTAAAAGGAAATCATAGGATAGTAGTTTAATAGTAAAAAGAGAAAGAAAAAAAAAGGGGGAACTTTTTTTGGGCTGAATTGTGCCCTCCTACCCATTTATTTACTGAAATTCTAATCCCTAGTGCATCAGAAGGTAGCTGTACTTATAGATAAGGCTTTTATAGTGGTGATGCATAAAGATAAAATGAGGACATGTGGATGGATCCTAATCCAATTTAATTAGTATCCTTATAAGAATAGGATACAGACACACAGAAAGGTAGGGTGATATAACAGTATAGGGAGGGAGACCATTTGCAAGTGAAGGAGAGACCCCAGAAGAAACCAACTGCAATGACACCTTGATCTTGAGTTTCTAAACTCCAGAATTATGAGAGAAAATAAATTTCTATTGTTTAAGCCACCTAGTCTATCAGAAACAGACAGAAAATAAATAACATTCTCCAAGGAAAACAGAAAGAATAAAGTAACAGATAACAAGAAATCCACAAGAAAATAAGATGAATATAAATGACTATTAAGATGTAAGTAAGAAAGAAAGGAAAAAAATGAGGAGGGGTAAACAAAAGACAGGATGGCATTTCTTGTTGAATTTCTGTGGAAAGGAGGAAATGAGGCCTCCAAGGGCTAATCCACATGCAATGAAAGCACAGATTGAGAGTAAACAATAGGTTTTATATAGGTGTGATTGAGGTAAAATTTCAATGTCTCCTTGAACTTTCTCCCTTCGGAAATACCCACTTTAGGGGGAATTTATAGTCCTGTCCAAGAAACTTAGATTATTTGGGAAAATAAATGTATGTGAAAAATAATTTTGATGGTATGTAAGAAGCAATTGCAAATGACAAGTAACAGTGGGAATAAAGCCACCAGATTCTTATTTCTGAAAGAACAGATTTATCCATACTTTGAGCAGGTAATTAACAATTCTGTTAATGATGAAGTTAATCTGGCTCATTTTCTGTTCCTATTGACAATCTTTAAAACAGAAGCATTGCTGATGGTTTGCCCAATAATATGTCACAGAAACTCTGGAAGAATGACTGATATGTGAAGCTTGAAGTCAAGTGCTGAGAAGGGGAAAAATGTGTTCCAGATTTTTTGCAGATGTTCTCAGATCAAATTATGGTTTTGAAAAATTGTATAGTATGTTCAATGGAGCATCCCAGATGAAAAGACAGTTCAGTGGCTTTGTAATCTGGATAAAAAAAGAACCTCCGAGCTGTGCTCATGTAGGGTGTAATTCACAAGTTCAGAATTGTCAGTGGTGGAGGTAATGGCAAAGAAGCTAAAGCGTTTGACTTTTTAAATAACTTCTACATAAATTTACATACAAAAACCTGATGATAGATCTTCCTGATTCTTTATTTTCTATATCCATAGAGCACACAATTAGGTCTTCTATTTTGCCTAAATCTTTACACATTCTTTATCAGCCAGTACATGTCATACATACAAGAAATGCTTAAAACATTAGATTGATGGCAAAAAGTATTTAAAAAATGATGGAATTGCTGAGTTCAGAACAATCAAACATCATGTAGTTCATGTTCTTTAATTTACTTCCCAGGAAGCTGAGATCCAAGGATCTAAGTGACTTGAATAAGATCACCGTGCAGGAGACAGCTGTAGAACAAGACTATGACCCAAATTTGTAACTCCCAGATAACTAGAGATGCTAATGCTTCTGTTATTTTGAGTAGGGACACATCAGAAATTTCCCCCTCCCTTCTAGGTTGGGTTGGCTGAGTAATCAAAAAAGCATCAGGTGAGTTAACAGCAGAAAATGATCAACTAATTATTTTTGTATGGGAAATCTACATAAATTATATCCTGAACCAAGTAATTAGATAGTGGTCTAGGCATCAAGAAGAGCGGACAGGGACTCACAATATTAAGAGAAGGCAACCTCATATGACAAAAACCAGATGCTCTATAATTCCACATTTATCCTGCTGTAAGGAATGTGTTCCCTAACAGAAAAATCATTTCTGGATATAACAGTACATCTGTATAATACCCCCAATTTTCATTCTTTTAAGGAGTTAAAAGAATGGCAATAGCTTACCCTGAGTCTACAGAGCCTGAATTTACCTTACTTCAAAATAATCTGTTTCCCAAAGTGATCTATCTTGGGGAGGCCTGTTCTTAGTATATTTATATGAAAAGAAAGTAAATCTCTTAATAGACTATATGAAAAGCTATTTTTAGATACAAGCTTGGGCATTATAGGATATGTCAAAGCTCTACTTGGGCGATATCATTTTTTCATTCAATCCACAAATAATGAGCTCTTACTATGTGCCAGACACTGTTATGTACTCTGGGTTAATAAGGAAGTGAGCAAAAAATGCCATCCTGGAATTTTCACTTTAGTTGGGAGAGACACCACAAGAAAATACATAGGGCTTACAAGAAAAATATATGTGAAGTCAGATATAATAGTGCTATTGTGACAGAGATAGGGGCTGCAGTGGTCAGTTAAGTTAGGTGATCAGAATAAGCCTCAGAGGTAAAGTGACCTTTATGCAAAGGTTTGAAATAGAAAGGGAATTAGCTATGCAGAGAACTGGGGGAGGGACATTACAGATATTACAAACTGAAGGAGAAGTTCTATGCAGCTAGTGCAATATTCTCAGATTTTCAATTTGGAGAATAAAGAATCAAAATTAGTTGCCAATATTTATTTAATTAAGGAGGTATTAAGAGTAAATGTCACCTCTGCACCATGTAAGGTGAAAATATTCTTAGAAGCCAATGTGGTCTTCAAACTTGATGACATACACAAACTGGCTTAGGAAAGTGGATAAATTTAATGAACTGGTTGTTTGAAGATGGCAAAAGGAAATCTTTGCTGAACTTAGTCAATAGCTAGTTGTTTTCTTTGATGTCAGTTTTTATCTGTGGACACAGTATGTTTGTTTGGGTTAAGCAATGTAAATTAGGATACTACATTTTAACAAAGCTATGATGGATATATTCTGTGTGACACAGTCAGAAGCATAACCCTTCTGAGGAAATGAACAACTTTGTGTTTCTAGGTCATAAGAGACTATGAATCCTATCCTCTGAATATGACATGTTGGGCATATTTAGTATAAATGCAAATCATACCAAAGAATAGCATATCAACAGGGTTTGCAGTGATTCTTTTCCTTAAAAATTGGCTTTTCCCAAACATTCAAGTTTTTGCTATGCAACCTTCATGACAACTTGATGCATGAAAATTAAAATCCAATGCAGATGCATTTGAAAAGAAAATGAGTCTATGTTTTACATACCTATAAACACATTGCAAGATTTATTTTACGCTTATCTAATGTATCACTTACTAAATAGGCGCTCAGTAGTGAAGCACATGTCCACTACTGAGATGGACTACATAGATCTATCCATGTCTTCAGTTACCCTTCAGAGGTTAATATGGAATGGGAACAGGTTCGAGATGAGAACTGAGGTTAAAAGAGCTGACGGGGCAGGCAGATAACAGTAGTAACCCAGGGTTCCTGACAATGTTTTGAGCACTCAGGGGTGTCAGAGAGCAGCAATGGGACCACTTACTCTATTTTGGGATGTGCCTGAAAGTAGGACTCACATGGAATCCACACTCCAAAATATTTTCTTTCAAATAACACAGTGACCCAACTTTTAGGGCATTTCCTCCATTTGCTTAAGAAAAAACTTCACTTTTAAATTCAGAGATTTTTTTTTTTGTCTAGAGACAGCATGATGTACCAAGTTCTGACATCAGACACAGGGATTCAAATCTTAACTTTCATACTTTGTTGCTGTCGGACATTCACCTGTCTGTCCATTGGTCCTCTGCTGTTTCCTCTTAGGATTGTTGTACATTTAAAGGGCATAATGCACATAAAGTGCTTAGAAGAGTGTCAGGGATAATGGAATATCTCCAATATATTAGGTGGGATGATGATGATGATGATGATGATGATGATGATGATGTTTCCGTGGTTCCTGGACTAAAAATTATAAATTTTAAATATGGTACCAGACTCAAACTTATTGCTTAAGATTCATTTTGGTGTCATGTAAAGAGCAAGGACTTTGCATTAGACCTTGGTTTGAACTCTAGCTCTACCTCTTACTAGATTATGTAACCAAGTGCCATATTTTCTTTCATCTTTGGTTTCCTCATCTGTAAAGTAAAGGTACTGATGCCTTTCTTGCAGAGCTATGACAAAGTGAAAAAGATCAAATGCTATGCCAATGTCTCATTTTTCATATGGCAATTGTCATAAGATTAAAATAATCTTAAAATAATCACTCTTTTTATAGTCAAGGTGAGAAAATGGGTGAAAAATTGTAGCCTGATGTATTTTCATTGATTGCATATATATGAGTGTAAAAATCTACCACCCTAATGATGTTTTTTGGAGTCGATGGATTTGAGAGCGGAACGGGGTCCTTCGGTTCACTCTGGGAAAGGTTTCAGCAGAGCTCCCTTTGGCGGCACATGGTGAGTTTCTCCATGAGACAGAGACTCAGTTATACTTCAAGAACAGGTTTATTAAGACAAGGTAGTAAAGGACATTTGTACAGACACAAGTGGGCAGAAAGAGCTGCCCCGCTGAGGGGGCAGGTTTGCTAAGAGAGGTCTGCATGGTGCAGGTCACAGGCAGACAGGTAGACCACTGCCCTGCAGAGTGACAGAGTTGATAAAGGAAAGCACCTGTATAGGCACAGGTGGGCAGAGAAATGGCTGTCCCGAATTCTTGCAGGGATGGCACTGATATAGCCTTCTTTCAGTTGGGAGGGGCTCATCTTTGAGGATGGTTCCTGTTTACTGGCTAACTAGAATTAGAAAAGAGACCTGGAGATTCTACAATAGGCTCAATCTCCATATCTTTGCCCCTAGACTGCAGACTGGCTCCTACCTATGCTTTGTAGCTCAGGTGCTGGTGCCTAGGGATTGTGCTCATGGTTATGTTGATTCTGTCTACCCCCAGCTCCTTGTGTGGGTCCTTATTTTTCAGTTATTATCTCCTCCATCACTAAGATATGACTTTTTGACAAAAGGTTGATTTTAGAAGGACTTGAAGGCTGGGTGGAGGTTAGTTTTGAAAAAGATATTTACATATAAACTACTCTGTAAGGACATCTCCTTCACTGTAATGGAAATCTTTTCAGTGGAGAAGGCAGAACTCAAATCTGCATACCTTTGTTTACTTGCCTTCCTTGGTAAATTCCTTTACTGACCTTCTCCTTTCTTTCCCTCCAACCTCCATTGTTGTATTGCTAAACTATTTAAGATGAATCCAAAGTCATGTGGTGAGACAAATTTTGCTGGGCCTCTCCCATGTATACATGTTATTATTAAACTTCTTTTTGACTTTTTAAAAATCTTCTTAATATGCCTGTTGTTTGTTTGACTAGTTGCCAACCTAGAAGAACCAATGGGGTATGAGTAAGGTCATTCTTCACTACAAAACACAAAGGTCCTTGCACTGAAATATTTGCAAGATATAGTAATATATCAGTTCATCAACTGAATATTTAGTGTAGAATTATGTTTTTTAATAATAAGTCTATATCTGAGTTCAAGCAAATCAATGAAATAGAAAAAGACAAGATTAGTTTCCTTTGTTCCCACCACTCGTCCATCCTAGTGCCCTGATTTCATTTTAAAACTTCTCACTTAGTAGATAATAATATATTTTAGTCAAAATAATTTTTGAATGGTAACCAAAATCCTTTCTGTGAATGTTAGTTAATTTGAACTTCCTATGATTTGTGACTCTATATATTAGAGGTGCTCTAAAAAATTGTGTATTTGAATGACTGATGTTTTATATCACGGTGAATATTCAAAGTACTGGTATATTTTCTGTAGAACCCTCAGTCTAACAATACAAAGATGAATCAAATGTATCACAATCACATTTAAAAAAATATTTGAATTGATATATATCTATTGAAAAAAAATTATTGAGTTCTTACAATGTGTCAAGCACTATGTATGTATTATATTAAGAGATAGGTATTTTTATCAAAAGAAGGAGAAAGAGAAAGGAGAAGAGAATATGGATATATTTTTCAACTATTCAATTATTTAAAAATATATGAACAATGTTTACTGAGAATTGGTTTTCTTCTGTCCTACTTCAAGATAGGAAAGGAAACTGGATGAAACTCAGAGGATACTTTCAGTGTTTATATTTTGTAGGTTTATTTTGCTCCTGCTTATTAACTGGCATAAGGTAAATTAAATTTCTCTTTAAATGAGTATATAGGCTAGATGCCATAAAAAACCCTTCTCATCAGAAAAATTTATAAAGTCATAGAATCATTGTTTGTGGAAAACATTAGAAGCCCCATTTCAGAAGTCCTTTAAAGACAAAAATGGACAAGGTGATAAAGCATTATTGTATATAACTTCAGACTGATTCTGTTCACATCTTTGTTCTGTAAAAACCCAAGCTCATTTTGGGGGCTTAATAAATGTTGAATTATAAGCAACATTCTTACATAGCCTCTGGGGATGAACTCTCAGTCCTAATAAGACTTTTCCAACTCTAATTTTCATGATTTGCTGCTGTGTAGGTAATAGTCATGAATTCAACAAGATCTATAAATGCAAAGTGTTTTGTATTTTCAATATGTCAAAGATAAGGATTCATTGAAGGTAGCATTATAATGAACACTATTGAGTACTTGAAAGATGTGGATCTAAGGATGATTTACAGAATTTTGTATAGGATGAGAATCATATGAAGTGGTAACCTCGGTTAATTTTAAGGTGAATTGATTGGGAAATAAGATGAAATAGAAATGAGATGAAATATCATTATCCTCCAAAGTGAAAGGCATTGCAGGATTTATGGTAGGACAAAAACAGAAAGGACCAGAACTAGTGATTTAAGTAAAAGTTCAGTATATATCAAATTGATCATTTTGGTACTAATGTATTTCTGAAATAATCCTGCGTTAGACAATATATGAAAGAGCATAATGTGTATATATGGTGGAAAGATATGAGGTATATATGTGGGGGGGGGGGGGATGAGATTCAGAAAATTGTAAGTAGAGGAGAGGTTAATTCATCTTTTGGGTTAATGTAGTCACAATATAACTGATGCAAAGAAAGAGTAGGTCATAAATTGCTTCAAGGAAATCAGAGGGCAATAGGAGGCCTGGGCAGACTCTCTGAATAATAGTTTCAGAGCATCTGCTGTGCAATATGGTTAGAACCTTTTGAAGCCCCATTGTATAACTCACTTGTCATTTGCTTGAGGAAGAGATGACAGATCTGCCAGGAACATTCAGGAAGACTTTTTTTTTTTTTTTAGAGAAGGGAACTAGCCAGCTGTTCTCATTGTATTGATATTTTAACAAATGCATTGATTTCAGCATTCTGAATTTACTTGGAATTTTAATATTTCATATATAATATGTTGAGGAAAAATACTGTTTCGGTACCTAGAGGTGCTCTAGAGAGCGAAGATGAAGGCTGGCAGATGGACTCACTTAGATAGCACAAAGTCATTTAAAGATTAGGGAATGCCTTGCTTTATTTCCTGTGATTTGCTTCATTATCTCTTCTCTGAGTTACCATTCACCTATTGAAGTTAATATAGGAATTTGACCTTTTCAAACTGTGTGGAGGAATGAGATTGCTAAGGCACTTCTAGTGAAAAAATATAGGGTTTGGAAAAGTAGAAGCTATATACTTCAGCTATTTTCCTTCAACAACCCACCTGTCACACAAACGACCTCTTTTCCCCCATCCTATCCACACACATACTCCACTGTCTCTATGAGCATGCCATTTATATTTAGAGTTAGCCCAAAATCCTTGGATTGTTGCCTTAGCACTTATCTAAACACTGTCTCTTCTAATTCTTGATTCACTTTACAATCAGTAGGATATTTTCTAAAAATTTTATCTGATTATGTTACTAATTTCCTTAAACAATGTGACATCTATTCAATGTGTTTAGTCACCTAGGCATAGTGGTCAAAGTCAGTTTTCCTGAACTTTCAGTCTCATTACTCTACACTACTCTTCGTGAACCTTACAAATGGTTTCATAATTCTCCTGACATTCATTCCTGAGCATGATGCCATGCTTTTCCATATGATCATTGCCTTCAGATTGCTGCTTCCTCTGCCCAGCTTCAGAGCTAAGCTGGACTAAATTACACATTGTTTTGTAAACCATGTAAAAGTAATTTGAGTTTACTAAAGAAAAGCAAGAAACAAGTGAGGAGTATTAAAACTTAAGCCTCAAAGAGTATGTTTTAGAAAGATGAGTATAAATTATGGGTTGGAGAAGGCAAACCTGAACACTGGGAGACCAGCTAAGAGGTTATGTATGCCATTCAAATGATCATGAACATGGGCTAAAATGAGAACAGAAAGTGGGGAAGAAGGCAAACGGAGAATGATAGTTAGGAATCAAAATTGTACATATTACAAATATTGATTCAATATGAGGAAGGTGGAAAGGCAAGGGGAAGTTGAAGATTCTGGAGTCAGGGATGGAGCTCAGTTTTCTGTGTAGGTAATAGTCACAGGCAACTAAACACCAAGTCAGAAGTAGTTGGCATGTAGTACTGAGAACGGTGACAGCAATGGTTATGCAAAAAAATCCCATGGCCAGGTTATAGGTAATGATGAAATAGACTTTGGATATTTTGAAAATGAGGTGATGATAGGAAATACAAATGAAGATTGTAGGTCTGCAGATCCGAACTGGAATAAACATTTAGGAGTCATTAGTAGTTGGATATCACTGAAACTGTGGGAGTGAAAAAGTTCACCCAAGAAGATGGACACTAAAACAAGAGATGATAGAATTAATGAGCTGGAAACAAAGAAGGAATCCTCATGGAAGATGGATGAGGGGCAGGGCAGCCAGAAGCTGGAATCTTACAGAACAGCATGGTTTCAAGAAAGAAGCGGCCATTGTTACCAAATGCTTCTGAGATATAGAGTGATATAAGAACTGAGAAATGTTCATTTATTACAAAGAGGATTTTGGTCTTGGAGGATGGAAGTCAAGTAAGACAGGATTAAATTTTAAATGAGCACTAATGAAGGAAGAGCAGTGAAAAATATGATATTTGAGAAATTGTGAAAAAAAAGATGAAAGCAAGTGTTAGTTTTCACTAGTTTTCTGGTTCAGTGACTGTTTGAATTTCTGACCACTTCCATTCTTTCCCATGGACAAGATTTATATTTCTGTAGCTATTTATTAATTTTTGAAAAATAAAAATGCATCCAGTCTTGGAAAGTATTGGCAGTTTTCACAGAAAATCTCAAAGGTATCAGTTTAGATGGGTTCACATGTCTTTTTAGTAACACAGCTACTTTATTTAAATAAAAAATCATGAATAATTTTAATATATTAAAAATTGATTAACTTTGAGCTCCTCTGATATAACTAGGTATAGAGGGCCTGGAGCTCTAAACTCAGGCCTCTCCTTGGTTTTCTGTGGTCCCCCCTCACAGAAATTCCTCAAATATCCTTTAGGTCTAGGGAACTCATGTTCATGAGCTATTTAGGATGAAAGAGACTATCAGTTTCTTGTTCTGAAGTTTCTTCCACAATTTTCTCCTGGAAGTTGAGAAATGCCACTTGCTGTCAGTATACATCCTGGGACAGAACAAAATAACAGGTTTTTTTGATAACAGAGAACCTATTAAAGTATGAATTCAGTCAACACCATCTAAATATCACCCTGGTTTCAAACATGTCATATTGGCAGGAAATTCCTTTTCCTGCTATATTTCTCTACTCTGTTCTATTTATCTTGGTTGTTACTCTATAGAAGCTTGAAGGCAAGAGCAGAAAATGGAAGAATGATGAAGAAGAGGGAGCTGCTAAGTGTCTTGTGACTGACTTGGTACATCACTTCCCTGTTCCTCCTAGGATGCCAAAGCAAGTCAGTTCAGAAGATAAATCTGAATGATGTCCCTGTTTTGACAAAGAATAAACTATGTGAGGTCTTAAAGAAATGACAGCAGCATAAATAATAGAATATAACAGATATTTGTGCAACACAAAGTGCATGAAGGAGCCGCCCAAAGTGAATGGAGCTCGGTATTCTAGACTTCTTTCTGTATATACTTGCTGGCTGTCATCAGAGAAAATCAATCTACTGGCTGAAATGAATGAGCCATGAATAAACAGAAAAGGAGAGAAACCACCTTGTACTGGAATAATAGCATATGTGATGTGCTTAAATAGTTTATACCCTTTCTGGTAAGCATAGAAAATCCCATAAGGAGGAGGAAGAAAAAATAAATCACATTATCCATCTGCAATCTTCAATATAGGTATTACTATCCTCATCTTATGGAGGAGAAAATTAAGTTTCAAAGAAATTGAGTGATATATCCCAAGTCACAGAGCTGGTAAAGAATGAAGCTCAGATTTTTCCCAAATAATTTCCAAAACGTTCTCATTACAACAGCATGTTTCAAAATCTACATCCTTTAAAAATGTGATTACTCACCACAAGAACACAGGCCTGCCTTTCCTTACCTTTCACAGTCAGACATACAAATAGTACTTTAGTAGAAACTTGAATTGGTCTTAAGACTTCCATTTTTAAAATAAAAATTCCAGCTGGTGAGCAGAAATACCAGGGTTATGGCAAGGAAGTAAGATCTTAAGTGCTGACAATAAGAGTACCCTCAATACATCCCACTTCAAACAAAGAATTTAGATGTCACTGCCCATGTTTTCATCATTATAACTTTTAAAAAAGTTTTGACTTTTTATCTTTTGTCCCTCTTAAAATTGTAAATTTCCCTCAGTGAATTCAGTTCATTTATCCTTTGTTCAGAATTGGGTTATTTGTGATATTTTATTGGGTACTGTAGCAGAATACTACAGAGCTGAAATATGGATAAGAATTTTCTAGGAAGAAGGAGCTTGACACAAGTGATGGGAGATATTTTAAGCAGAAGAAAAAGAATAAACAATGACCTAAGAGAGCAAGGGGAGTCACTGGATATAACTAAATCAAGAGTAAGTGGGGCTATGGAAGAGAATGAAAATAAAAGGGTAGGCCAAAGGAAGACCACAGGATATACTGTATGCCACAGCAAAGCATCTGACTGTATCTCTTCAGTGATGGGACTCATAGAGCAAGTTCTAAGTGGAGAGCAGAAAAGAGGTATTTGGTTTTCAGTAACAAGGGGACACTAGAAAGAATAGTTTAAAGATAAAAAATAGAAAAAGAAAAGCAGCTTTTTAGGCAGCCTAGGAAAAAAGTTATTTAGGCAGATATCAATAGTCGAAACCCAAGTGAGAAGCTGCATCAGGCAGTGCTAGTGGAGATGTGGCAGGAGGAACTGGTTTTCAGGAGGTAGAATTTTCATGATTAGATTGATGGAAACATAGGTGGTGTGAGGAGTAGGTAGGGAGGGCAGAATTGGAGATGACTCAGACACACACTGTGATCATTGTTAAGAGCATCAACGCTGGGGTCAGACTGTCTGGGTTTGAATACTGGCTATGTGACATTAGCTTAGACAGGCTACTAAGTGTCATTTTCCTCATTTTAAATTGGGGGTGATGAAAGTTGCTCCAATGTTCTCTGGTTGGTATAGGAGATAATCTAAGAAAAACAATTAGCATAATGTATGACACATGATGAGGCTTTCATAAATATTAGAATAATAGCATTCCCTCTCCATTCTCCACTCTTCCCCCTTTCTTTTTCTTCCTCTATTATTATATTTATCATCATAATCACCATTTCTTCTTCTTCTTAATTATCATTATCATTCTTTCTAAATGATTGTGGCTCACATGGTAAAATGGTAAGATGCAGCAGGAGGAGAGAATCTTATCCAACCTTTGCAACATAATCTAACTACCAAGTTCAGACTGTACTGTAGTTATCAAGTAGTTTTATTCTTGTTTAGCTAAGAAAAAACAGAGCAGAGTGAACTTACTTTATACTCACTTTGAAAATGCAGCCTCCATTTTGTCGAAAGGTTTTAGAGTCACAACAAAATTGAGACAAATACAGAGATAGCCTATATGCCCTTGTCCCCACTCATGCACAGTCTCTCCTATCATTTTTTTTTAAGATTTAAGCTGTATGTAGGGTAAACTATTCCAGTTGCCCTGTTTAATAACCCCTCCATATTCCCATGGTATGAAATGAATTGTATACTTTAATTTTAGACTTTTGGATTAGTTGAAAAAGCTGATTTTTTCCTTGGTATACAAAGAAAGGGCCTTTTTCCTAGTATGTAGGTGGATTTCTCATAACCAGGAAGATGAGCCAGTAAACCTTGTTAAAGACTGACAATCAATAATAATGACAACATAAAGCAACCTTTAGTCTTATGCACCGTAGATCTCCTTTGTCAGTGCTAAAACCTTTCTCCTCTGTCTATCCTTATCTTATCATTAACTGGAAGGCTTTCCAGTCCAATCAAGAGAATTGCCTTTCTTTGTTTTCCTCCCTAATTCTGTTAGTTTCCCCCACATTTTCACTTTTCCAAAGCTGACCACTAATTAATAGTTTAACATACCCTCAGCTATAGGACAGGTCTAACAGTAGTATATGTAAAGCGTGCTTCTGAGCACTAGACGTGAACATGCATGCAAGCCACTGCCGTGACCAGTACATAAAACACTTCCTCACATTAAATCCTAGAACATGTTGTAAACAAAATGTCCTAATATGGTGTAGAAGTATGTAAAAGTAAGAATGTCAATGGCCATTGATAAAGCAAGGTGCCACAGTCTGGCACCCTGCAGCTGTAAAAACTTCAAGGACTGCAACCTGAGATAAACTTCCCCTAGGCGGCAGAAAAACTTCAAAGTCTATAGACTCCCCCGGCAGGGGCAAAAGGCTTCAGGGACACCAAAAGATAACAGCCCTGACCATCTACTTTGAGACCACTCCCCTTTTTGATGTACTGCCAAATTCTGTATAGTTGCTAAATTCCTTTGTATCTGTAATTGCCTTTATAAGCTGCACCAACACTGTGCTAGGGGTCTCCATTTTAGCCTGCTAGACCGCTGTGTCGGTACTTCGGGCTAATTGGGACCCTAGCTCGAGCTAGCAATAAACCACCACTTTGTGATTACATTGGATTGACTCTGTCGTAACTTGAACCCGTAACATACCTCAACAATGGGACCAGGTTAAACACAATGTCCTTCAAAAAGTAGCCTGACCTGCATTCAGTGAAAACAGAAAAATCTAGGTCAAGGACAACTTGGGCAGGAGAAGTGCATCTGAGAGCCGGACCATAGCTCGAGATGTCACATCCCATTTCATTGGATTCTTCCTGTTCATCTATCTAATATCCCCATTCTCTCACTAATGGAAGTTGGGCTTTTTCGCTTTCCTTCAGAAACTAGTCCATGTGGCCTGCAAGACACAAGAGGTTAGGAACTGATTCCCTAGCAATCTACATGACGGATATGTTGAACAAGGTTTTTCTTGACCCTCACTGAAGATCTAATTGGGGGGATTTCTCTGACTCTTACTGTGGCAAATTGCAGTCTTGGTATGAGACTGTATTATACCTATCTGCCTTATTATAGAGCTCTATCTACGACAGTGACTCTATCTGCTCTAACAGTAACATCAATCATTTAACACAATAGAAAGTTGTACTCACTTGCCTCAAGTTCAAATCAGATGTTTCTAACCCTTCTAAACAGACATGCAGTTAGCTAGTCTTTTATATTTATATTTATATTTATATATAAATATCAAGCAAGGAGAGGGAAAGAGCAGGGAGTCTTCACTGGGTCAGGTTTCAGAGAGCAGACTTGACTTGTGCTCACATCTCATTCACTAAAACTTAGTCATATAGCCACACCTAAAAGAGTCTGGGAAATGTAGTCTAGTTGTGTGGCCATCAGTATTATAGAAATACCGTGTGGAGACAGTCAGCCACTCCGAGGCCTGTTACAAACACAGTTTAGTAGCTGTTCTCCTCAACACTGAATTAACATCCAAGGCACACATGCACATGCCTTCCATGAAGTTTATGGAAAATACTTTGAGTCAGGAAAATTTACAACCATACTTAGATGTACTGCTCCTATGAAAATTATTTAATCCAGGAAACAGAAAAATATGACTAACAATGCCATTTTCAATGAGCCAGAAGGTATGATTCTTTGAAGCAGCTGTGGAATCACAAGCAGAGACAGGCTGAGATTGAGGCAGTGCTGCAGATCGCAGACGCACTGTGAAAAATAATACCTCATAGAAAATATTGCATCTTGCTTTTCACATAAATATGTATGACAAATATTTTCCCAAGTCATTCAATACACCGTCACAACTTCTCATAGTTTATATTATACATCCAAATATTCATGATTGAGGTTTCTTCTCAGAAGGCTTCATTTTTTCCCTCTGCAAACTTTTAGTACCATATTTCTGTATTCTTTTTAATAAAGTTTAGAATTTAGCATATACACGTCTATTGGGAAAACTGATATCTTATGATACCGAATCTTCCTATACAGTTATCCATTACTCCATATATTCAGACTTTTTATTAAAAGGCCACTCAGAAAGTTTAAAATATATTTCTGTACATTTAGTTACTAGTAAACCTAGCCAGTCATTTACCCTTTTAAAGTGTAAGATTTCTTGATATGAACCATAGTAGTCATCTAAAGGGATGTACTAAGTATTAAGAGAAATAATGTAAATGCATGTCTCATAGTATCTGACATAGTAATAATCGTTCAATAAATTAGAATAATTACTACAAGTATATCTAGATTTATCATATTTATTTGCTCTTTTATGTAAACTTTATGAATATTAACATTTTTCTGTATTTCCCACTGACTTTATTGGTATACAAGGAAGAATTCTGGGAGTTATTTACAATATTCTGTTTTATTAAATTCTGATTATAACATTTTTTCAGTTGATTATCTTGACTTTTCATGTAGGCATTAGACAATATTACTATAATAACTAAAAATGTGAATATTTATTTGTAATACCTACAGTTCATGTTAGTTCTTATATTATCATAGTAATTATAAATTCTGAAAAATCCTAAATTAATAGTGGATGTGCCTCTCTTTTTCCTGGGCTATAAACATGAGAGTTATTTCTGTTAAATTGTGGTGTGTATGCCTTCTGGAGATATATAATTTATCAGTTTGAAAATAGTAATATTTTACTCATAAGCTTCTTATTTTGAGATGTTGCTTTTTATTTAAAAATTTTAAATTATGGAGTTGCTTTTATCAAATATCTTTCTTTCATCTGTTATATGAAGTCATGTTTTCATAAGTTTTATCTAATGTTTTGAATTAAATTAGCAGATGCTGTTGAAACATTTACTGGAGTAAATCTCATTTAGTTTTGATATATTCCTCAATAGACTTCTGAGCTTGATTTCATAATATTTATTAAGAATTACTGGATCTATACATATGTGTAGCACAGGAGTTTAATTTTTTAAAGTTCATTGCTTGTCAGATTTTGACATTGAGTTTATGTTACACTAGTTAAATGACTTGAGACTTTGTGTTCTAAATAGTTTATATAAGAATAAACTTTTTTAGAATTTAAAATCATTAACCCATAAAAAAGCTGAAATTGGTATCTTTTCTGAAAGCAATTATTTGACATCATTTTAAATTTCTTTGTTTTACTTATATTTCCCTCTTTGAGCTTCAGTTTATTTTTGTTATAGTTCCTTGAAAATCATCTTTCTCATCAAAATTTTCTTATAAAGGCAATGTGAAAATATAGTGTTTTTTCAATTAAAATTTTTTTCAGTATAGAACTCAGCTTCTCTCTCTAGAATAAATAGATTGGGAGTACAAATTCTAGAGTCCATTCCATCTCTAACATTCTATGATTCTAATTCTTTCATTAAGGCACATCAATTATTAATATCAAAGGAAAAAAAATTAAAAAAAAACACTTGTCGTGTATTCATCTCTACTTTTCTGTCTCAACACTTTCATCCAGGCTCTCATTGTCTTCCCTATGAGACAGTCCTAAGTATTTTCTTTTTATTTGGTATCACCTCCTCAATCTATGCTCCATATCAATGCCAGATTTTGCTTCCTAAAGCTAGTTTACATACAATCCTCTCTGCAATTCATTCCACTCTCAACTACAAACAGCAGTTTTACAAGTTTTACATTCACCTCTCTATCAAGTCATCTGTGTAAGCACTAGTGATCCTTTCTTGAGACTTTTGAGATGGCGTCTTATATACCACACTACAATGGTCCACAACATTTGAATATGGCCTTTGTTACCTCCTATGTTTATCTGTGTAGGTCATGGTCAGCGGGGTAGATAATGTTACAGTGGGGGAAGTGGTGAGCCTCTAGGGTAGATTTATATCTAAGAGTTATGCAGGTTTGCAGGCTGAAGACTTTACTGACTGTGGAGACTGAAATGAGGGATGTGGCAGTCAGAGACCCAAGACATTGACTGCTGTGATAGTTCCCTCAGCTTCCGCTTCTATGTACAAATCAACCACCTCCATAAATGCTTTCTATGTGCAACTAGTCCCTCACTATTTAAAAAACAGCTAGGATTTTACCCAGGAGAAATATAGTATAGCACAGAGTAACATAATAACATACATAACAAACATAAATCAGGAAAAATACCCCTAAACAAAGAGGTAATTCAACGGTCCATGCAGAGTTTAGAAGAACATTTGTTTACTTCTTTGTTAAAGTACAATGTAAGGTAAAGGGAGATGCTCAGGCTTTTATGCCTCTAGCTTCTGTGGCTATCACCTGAGGCCTTGATTGTGCTAATGCAGGAGGCGCTTGGGAGAAAGGTCACAGCACTGGTGCCTGATGGTGGACATCTGGAGTGTGGTGTGGGCATACTTGGGCCTGGAGGCTGAGGACATAAGGGTGGTGTCAACAAAGACAGCTATGGTGGAGACAGGCTGAGAGGAGCAATGGCTATGAGAGGAGGCTACCAGGAGAGAAGGCAGGAGTAAGCCCAGCAGAAAGAGCATATAGAGATTCACAGGGGAACAAAGATGCTATCTTCCTCCTGGCTCGTTTCCCCTTCCTACTACTAAAAAAACCTGTGGGGGTAATACCAAGGGCTCCAAGTTTGTCTCTTAAGCTTCCTATACCGATGGTGACGCTACCCAGGTTGGTAGATTCAGACAAGTTTTCCTTTCTATCCAGAAGTAAAGTTTCTATGGAAACATTCATAAACTGCAAGGACGGAAGTATCATTAACTAATATGGAAACTTTTTGAAAGTTACTAGACCCCCCTGTCAAATCATCCTAAATCCTAAATAACATAAAACTAAATTAACACGAACATAGTGAATGCAGGAACATAGGATGAATATGCAGCCTGTGCAAAGCAGAAGTAATGTGCTGTAGAGTAAATGGGAGTGGTCAGGTTTTTGCTGTTCTCCCGCCATTAGCATCAATGATTGATACCTGTGGTCTTACACGCCTGCCTGACGGCGGCACCTGGAGCATGGCATGCGTGTGGGTGAGTAGGCACACCTGAGCCGGGAGACTGAAAATATAAGGGCAGCAGCAAAAGGCCGTGCAGCATAGTGTGGTAGAGACCAGTGTAGAGGCCGCAAGATAACACAAGAGAGCCCTGAGAGAGTGAAGATCTGCGGTCTCCCAGTCCCCAGGCCTCCTTGCCTGCCTCACTACAAATGGTGCAGAAAGACCATTAAAAGACTGAAAAAGCCAGTGAGGGCTGCAGGATTCCTCCTTTACCAGTCTGCCCGGATCATAGAAAACCTGCTCTGTGCCTTGCTGGCACTGCCTGTGGGTTCGGCGGAGTTTCACTTACCAGACCTGGGGAGACAGCGAGCACACGGGAGGCTGCGGAGTGGTGTAAACAGATGCACAAAATAAATTGAGATAAAGCACAGATGCTCGTGGACACAGCTCAAAGCTCTGGTGGCTTGATGCTGAGACGCTGAGTGTGGCCCTGGGGAAGAGGCTTGTGGGCCCACTTGCTGTTCCGGTGCTGCCTCTGCCTCCGGAGCAACCACTGCAAAACAAAGAGATACTAGTTTCGCTTTTCGCCTTTGTCGCAAAAGCGGAAACCCTCTTTGGATTGCTTTCTGTTACCGGAAGCAGATACTAGCTCAGTACGTAAAAACGAAAAAGTATGAACTTTCAAAAAAGTTTTGTACCGCAGTGGACAAAGCAACGAACGACTTCAGTAGCTGTGACTACTCTGGTGTCAGATTAATTATATATTCTGATTGCTCTCCTCATGAAAGAAACCTGAGGTTTTCTGCATAAAGTCTGCCACGACTTTGCAAGGCTGACAATGGAGAAAGATTTCTACATGGTGAGTAGCCTGAATCGCAGAGTTTTGATTTGTTTTTTACTTCTTTTAATCTTAATTCTTCCTTAGTTTCTTACTAATGGCTACTGATGCCACAGTGAGCTCAAACAAAATCAAAATTCTTTTTTGATTTCCCCTTGGAGCAGCAGAGGGCAGGCTTTAACATTATAAATAAGATTATCTCAAAGCACAAAATGGAAGCTAATGCTAAAAATAAAAAATGGACTAAATTTGCTTAGAATAAGTTTCATGGGATCCCTCCAAGTGATGGAGATCCCTGTTCACTAACATGAAGTAATGAGGATGGAGTTCTAAGCGGAAGGCAGAAAAGTACCACGAACATCAACTAGAAAGAGACTCTTAAATTTCTTGTTGCTCAGAATATTCACATGTTTGTTTGTTTGGTTTTTCCCTCCCATGCACCATTTCCATTCTTCCTCTACCCATTCTAACTCTTTAGACTGGACATGCAGCTTGAGCATCATTATCATTTTACATGTTCTTGGTGATTGAGATACATTTAGGAACAATAAAACTTCTTGAAATCCACATCCAAGGTAACAGCCTAGAGAAATAAAGACATTTCCACATTTGCTGAAAGCCAGTGTCTAAGTCCAGTCTCCTACCCAAAGTTGTCTCTCTCCTTTAGATGACTGATACTATAAATACTAACTCCCTTTAGTGGATAATCTCCATCTCTAGTAATAGGACACTAAAAGAAATCAAAATTTCCTGTACAGTCAAAAATAGAATACCAAGACAGAGACAGTTTTTAATTTTGGTTTCAATGTTTTAGAAATTAAGAGAAAAACATTAAGATCGGTATATTCTAGAGTGTGGAGGAAAGTGAAACCCTTCACTTTTTTAAAGATAAAATCTAAATTCCCAGCCATGACATGAAAGGGCTTACAAGACTTGAACTCCACTGTCCTCTCACACTTGGGTCCCCATGTGTTCCTGTGCTGCTCACTCCATTCTAGCTATTCTAGTTACCTAGCTCTTCTTTGATACATTACAATTTTTTTTCTACCTCAAAGACTTTCTAACTCAACCTTTATTTAGAATGCACCACCTCACACGATTCATTTCTAGTCATTGCTGTATAGAGTATCAACCCTTATCATGTTCTATCCTTTTGTCTTGTTTTATCATAACCTTACTATAGTATCAATATTAATTTGTTTGTACTTCATGTCTACTCCATTAAACTATAAGCTCCATGAGGACAGACACTTAGTTCATGTCCTCAGGAAATTAGTATATTTCATAAAGTGTCCCTACAGTTCTAATACTATCAGTTTCTTTTTTCCAATTCACATTTGCATGGTGTATACCATGGTTAAATTGATACTCCTAAAGCCAAGTTGCAATTCCATGACTACCTGGCTCAAAGCATTAAATTTCTGCTTATTGCTTACAGTATTAAGTCAAAATTCTTCTTTATAATTTAATGCATTCCTAGCCCAGCTTTTATATCATTATCACTTCTCCACTATTTATTTCAACTAAACTTGAGTTTACAGTGTGCTCAAAAAAATGTAATATATATTTCCACTTCTGTTTTTTCAAAATTTCACTCATAAGTCTTGTCTCAAATCATTTCTCCTTCATCAAACAATTTCCAGTCCTTTTAGATTGAATGGGACTTGATGTCTCCCTGAGTATCGAAGAACTTAGCTTATAACTATTTATTGTACTTACCTTTTTTTTTTCTCCACCATTTTCATTATAAGACCAAGAACATGTTATATCCGTCTCCACATGATGTCAGCAGAGCAGAGTACCTGACACCTCACTGGCATTCATTTATTGAAATCTTACCTGTTGATTGCAGGCAGACTGAGTGGTGGTTCAGAAATAAAATTACTATTTGAGATAGAAACTGTTATTAATTTTGTTGTGCACATGAGGATAGGTAACTCATTCAAGGTCACATTGGTTGAACTAAGATTCCACCCTTATCATTCTCTCTCCAGGGCATAATCAATTGGAAAGACATTCCAAAGATGAATAATTTGAAAAATCACTCTGCTATAGTTATAGTGAAGCCACAGAATCTGGGAATATAGTGTCCGATTACACTGGTCAACAAATTTTTACAAAAGTTATGTTACAGAAATAAAATTAGTCATTTCCTATCAATTTGTACTCATCACGAATATGACAGTCAAATTCTAATTTTGGCTCCAGTTTTTTTTTTTTTGTAATCTGCAATAAATCGATGTTTACATCACGAAATGCATGCCAATAGTAATAGGCTTATGATTAATACCTGTAAAAAATCAAGTCATAGACTACTTCTTAGATTTCTTTGCTTGTCTCTTGAACAGCTGTTCAGGAGCATCTCTGGGGAGTGTCCAGCATTAGTCGGCCAGCATTGTAGTGGACCATTTTGCCTGGTATCTTTGTTCCATTGATGTGGTATCTTGATAAAAATGTTCGCCATGTTCATCACTAACCATACCACAGTTTTAAGGGAAGAAATCCAGATGGGAATGAAGGAAGTGGATACATATTGCAGCCACATTTCTGATACCGCATCAGCATGTCTTCTACCAGTTCCTTGTAGTTTTCTGCCCTAACATTACCAAGAAAGTATGTAGACACTAGGCAAAAAGCATTCCATGCTTGTTTTGCATCACCCTACATCAAGTTGTTGAACCAGTCATCTCAGTGCAGATGGAATGTTTGGGTGGACTATTCTCAACTTTTGCTTGGTTACTCCACTGGAAAGAGGAGGAATGAAGCAGAAGTAACAGTCTTTTGGGTGGTTGCTTGGCTCTCTCCACACCATGGGGACTGCAAATGGCATTGATAGTCTTTTGCCATTGAACCACTGTGAAAACTGTGTTGTACATGTAGCACAACATGTATGCGGGGCCCAAGGCTTGTCTTGGTCACCAACCTTGCATCTGAAGTAAAGATGATAAACCTTCTTCACTTGAGAAGTGATACTTTTCTTCTGGTTGGCAAATGTCATTTCCCCACAAATAGAGCAGAAATTGTCCACACTGTTAACGCACTTTCGAGGCATTACTGTTCTGCATTGTGCCCAAATGGATAAAATAATAACAGTTCTATGGAACAGTAGCTTAAACTGTCTCACAAAATGTCTGAAATATTTTCAATGCTCAACCTTTCTGACAGGGCTTTTTATAGTGCACTGCTGATGTCAGCTTACTTCAGCAGCCGCCTGACAGTAGTATTGCATTGCATCAGAAAATGATGCAATCAACTCTGGATGATGTGTGCATGATGGTATTATGCAATGCGATGCACTATTACATGATTCTAGGCTGATTTAGGATGTTGTTACAGTCCTACTGGATAAATTTACACGGTGAAACATAAAATAAATTACATGAAATATCTTTAAAATGAGAGCTAATAAACAATTTTCAGGGTTATAGTCATGTTCAGCACACCAAGATACTACAGATTAGGGCCTTTTTAAGTCAGTAATGATCTCACTGTTGACCAGTGTTATTTTGGGTGTATATTTTGGAATTGCTATTATTTTCTCATGACTGGTAGTGAGAGTTTATTTCTGGGCCTGGCACATCTCTCTGCTCTTTTATCTTTTTCATGGAAATGGTGTACTTGCTAGATTTATAAGATTGTTCTGAAAAATATGCATTCTATATTGCTGCAAAATTGAGTTACCTGATATTTTAAGCCAGTCAACATTGCTTGTTCAAGACAATCAAGGGACCAGGGAACAATTAGTCAGGAGACCTTGACAGCCAGAGAGTAAATTACATTTATGAGCATACTCTGGAGCCATCACAAAAATCTCTTTAATGAGAACACAGTCTACTTGTTCTTGTCCATTAAACAATATCTATGTGGATCCAGTTTTTGATTTTACAGGTCAGATTAGAGATTCCTTACAAATATTGTCTGCACCACTAGCAAGGGAAGATGAAATATATTGGTCAGGGTATCAACATTTCATGGACTAGGAATCCACACTAATCATTTGAAAGCACTTTAGTACATTTTTATTAAGTATTTGGCCATATGGTGTAATGGAAAATATTTTATTTTAATTATTATTTGTATTTTTTACATTATTGTGTATTCCTCATAGGTTACCCACCATCAATTCACCCATGAACCATCACCATAGTCCCTTGTGCTCTTTCCTACCCCTTTTTGAGCCATTATCCTCCCCGTCCCTTGCTGGGTGTCTCTTTCTTGTTTGGTTCCCCTATATTCCAGTTATAAGTGAAACCATTCGATACTTTTCTCTTTCTTTCTGGCTTAATTCGCTGAGTATTATCCCTTCTAGCTCCATCCATATTGTTGCGAATTGCAGGTGTTTATCTTTTTTGAATGCTGAATAGTATTCCATTGTATGTATATACCACATCTCCTTGATCCAATCATCTATTTTTGGCCATCTGGGTTGTTTCCATATTTTAGCTATTGTAAACAATGCTGTAATAAACAAATGGGTGCATGTCTCTTTTTGGATTAATGTTTTTGTGTCCTTTGGGTAGATTCCCAGAAGTGGTATTACTGGGTCATATGTAGGCTCCATTTTTAGATGGAAAGTATTTTAAACTTGAATTTAGGAGTCTAAACCTTCCTTTTACTAGTTTACGAACTGGACAAATCATTTTACTTCTCTGGTATAAAATAAGGGATGGTAGAGTGGATAAAAATTTCTCCTCAATTAAAAATTATTATTATATGCTGGCCATATATTGATGTGAAGATTCAAATCTCTATTGTTTATAAAATCTAGTATAATTTAGAGATAATCCTTTCTTATAGTTTCCCATAAGAAGTTTTGCTAAACTTCTGGGAAATATAGTTAAATATGTGAAACAATATCTTGGTATATTTTATTCAGGAGAAGAACTGTATTTGATGTTATTGGTCGAACCCAAGTGCCAGAGTCCATTGAACGGGGTGAATTAAGGTAAGTCATTTGCTTTTGTTCATTGTAGTATGCTAGAGACAAATATGTTCATATCTTCTGAATATGGAAAAATAGACTGGAATGTGCCTCCTCATTCTACAGTGTTCTGTCTCACAGTTCATGTCACTGGAATGTGTTCGATTAGAAGCAAAAAAAAATCCAATTGAAACTCTTGTAAAATTAAAAGAATTCATTTAAAATGTTGTATACCTTCTTCCAGTGCTACTTAAAATACATATATATACATACATGTGTATGCATTCATCATATGGTTTATATGTGTAATAAAGAAAAACATGCTGTTAGATGATTTAGCACGTATGTAGCATAATGTATAAATGATTTTTAATTTTCTCATTTAACATACCTTGCATTATAATTTATTAGAATATATGAAACTATCACAATCATTTTAACTATTGAAGGGTAATTATACATTTTTAATAGGTCGTTATCATGTGGACATTTAAGTGGTTTCTGGTTGTTTGAATAAACACATTATTTGCCCACCAAGGCAAAGAGACTCTCCAGGTCATTTGTAGCAAGATTACTTTTACTTGTTCCTCCTGGCCAAATTTTTGTGTGAACATGTTTTCTCTGAGGAAATGTATAGGATAGCAATTGGTGGGTCAGAAGTACTTACACATTTTGTACGTTAAGAAATTACAAAACTATTTTCCAGAGTGACTATACCATTTTATATTCCAATGTGTGAGTGATCCAGGACCTTTGCATTCTTGATAGAACTTGCTATTCCTAGTGTTTTTTTTTTTTTTTTTTACTTTAGTCACTCCAGTAAGTATGTGGTGATACCTCATTGCATTTTAATTTTCATTAATTTAAAGTTACATGTAATATTTTAATTTGTATTTACTTACATGGTTAATGATACCATCTTTTCATGTGCCTCTTAGATGTCTTTTTATATATTTTGTCTATTTTCTGATAGTAATTGTTGTTTCAGTTACTGACCCGTTGTTTAATTTATGGTCAACAATATATGTTCTCCCACTCTGTAAAGTATCTTTATCCTATAGAAATTTTAGAAATAACCTGTATCTACAAGAATAATTAGTGGGATTTTGGTAGAAACTGCATTGAACCCATGGGTTAGCTTGAATAAACTTCCTATGTTGAATCTTCCAAACCATGAAAGTGATATGTCTCTCTTTGTTTTAAAAGTTCTTGGTTTCTTCTATCAGTATTTTATAATTTCCAATATATAGATCCTATATATATTTTGCTCAGTATATACCTGTGATTTTATTTTCTTTGACATGAATATAAATGGTATTGACATGTTAATTTTGGTTTCCACATGTGAATTGTTAGGATCAAGATGTGATTATTGCATGCTGGTCTTGTGTTCTGTGACATAGCTAAATTCTATTTTTCTAGGAGTTATTTGTTACATATCCTGTGGTTATCTACATAGACAGTAAGATCATATGACAATAGAAATGATAGCTTTATCTCTTTGTAATCTGCATCCTATTTAGCTAGCTAGCTGGCTATCATCTATCTGTCCATCTATCCATCCATCCATTCATCCATCTATTCAGCCATCTATCCTGTAGGAGCAAATAAAAGTTTTAGTACTATGTCAAATAAGCGTGGTAAGGGCTGACATGCTTGTATTGTACCAGAACTCAGGGAGAATGCTTTAGTGTTTCACATTTGTATATTTCTAGCTGTAGGGGTTCTAAAATGCTCTTTACTAATTTGAGGTAGTTCTCTATTCTTCACTTGTTGACAGTTTTCATCATGAATGATTGTTGGGTTTTTTCAAATTCTTTTACTATCAATTGATGTAATCATAAGATTTTTCTTCTCTAGTGGATTACATTGATTGATTTTCTGTTGAACCAGTCCTGCATAGCTGGAATAAATTCCACCTCGTTATAGTGTCTAATTCTTTTTATACATTGTTGAATTTGGCTCACTGATCTTTTGTTGTATATTTGTGTGATATGTGCATGTGAAATATTTCTAGGTTTTTTATTTTTATACTTTGACTTTTGATATAATGGTACCACTAGACTCAAAACAAGCACATTGAAAAGTGTTTACTTTTTTAAATCTTTAACCCTTTTTTTCTTTTTCTGGAAGATTATATTAAATTTGTTCTGCTCTATAGCATTTTCATTAACACTATCTTTAGGTTTTCTGAAATTTTACTTGTGATTTCCCATTTGACAAAAAGTTTACTTGAGAAAAATTAAAATTTCCAATTGGAAGAATTTTTTTTTTAATGTTCAAGTTTTACTATTAATTTTTAGTTTTACAACGTGGTTATCAAAGAATGTTTCTAAAAGGAAGAACTTACTGTGATTTTCTTTGAGACCTTGTATATAGTCTTATTATGCATTGGACAGAAACTTCATCTCAGTTTTTAAATTATAAAATTTGATAAATTTCTATTATATATGTCTTATGTCATTTAGATTTTCTATGTTCATAATTATTTTTATTTTCTTGCTATACAATGGACTGAAAAAAATCTGTATTAAAATCTCCTATGACTACTAAGGTCCTGGAGTAAATATCTTATAAAAATGTTTACTATAAAATACTTACTATAATTGTAATTGTACATGGCTCTTGTTCTGTTTTTGGTTAGCAGTTATTTATCATATTTTTAATGTTGATTATTTGTCTACTTATTAAAGTGTCTTAATTTGTTTCACTTAATGCTTTAGTTCCTAAATTAAATATTTTCTAGTAGTAAGAACCCATACCTTGTTTTACTTGTATTGCACTTCCCTGGTATGCCATTGCTGATACTTTAAAATTTTTCTAATGTTCTATGCTACTTACTTTTAGATGTGTCTGTTGTATATAGCATATAGTTCAACATTGGTTTATGATAAAAATTGAGTATTTTGAACTTTTAAGTAGATCTTATCCCATTTGCATATATTGCTAGAAAATATGTTTGGACTAAGTTGTCATATTTTATTTTTATGCTTTTTAATGTATTTTCTTTATTTTTAAACAGTATTTCACTATTTGGTACAGATTTGCTTTGGGGGGGGGGTGTATGTATGTTTTCCTGAAGGTAATTTGGAAAATTTTCTATTATTATAGTTCTATTAACACAAATATTTAAAACATACCATTAGAGCAAATATGAGATTAGAATATGTCCCCCCTGTACCAATCATTCCTTTCTCCCCTCCACTACCTTATGTAAGGTACCACTAACTTATGCTCTAAACATAGCTTTTTATGTCATCTGTCTTCGCCACTTTTCCCCATGGAGAAATGAAATGAAAAGGAAAGACACAAGTTCCTACTTTTACTCCATTTTCTCTCAAAATGAGATTATAACTTGCTCCTTAATATTTGCCACCTATTTTGGAATACTGAGCTCTGCAAGTGCAAGTGTTTGACCTCTTCCCACGAATCCATGTAATACTTTAATACTTCCTACCCTTCTTAATTATGAAAATCAGCTAATTTATAGTAAGTATAGAACTTCTGTTCTTCTTACCTTTTCGACATTGGAACTAATTCTGAAGTGGGGGGACAAAAACTTTATTCTGCCATCTTTACACCATAAATCCACTAATACCTGTAGTATAAAAATAATGGTAGATATCCGAGGGTTTTATTGGCAAAAGTCGTGGAAGCAGGACGTTTAAGAATCTCTTTCTTCCATCAAAATCTGATCATGAAATAATTTGGTTGGGCTTCATGCTGTGTGATTATGAGAAAGATTGCTGCATGTGCCTTAGTATCCTAAGGAGGGCAACCAGTATCCACATGGACCAAACAGAATCTTTTCAGTTGCAACTTTGTTGTCCTGGATTGGGAGGTTCTACCAATCAATCCTACAGAATCAATTAATCTAATAGAAAATTACTATTTTATGCCAAACTTTATGTATTAGTTTCCTGTGGCTATTGTAGCAAGTCACCACCAATTGATGGCTTGAAACAAATAGAGATGTATTATTTCATGATCTGGAGGCCAGAAGCCTAAAATCTGTATCTCAAATCAGGGTGTTGGCAAGACTGTGGTGCCTCCAGAGACTCTAGAAGAGATTCTGCTCTACATCTCTGCCACTTCCTGGGGGCTGCCAGCATTTCTTGGCAGGTTTTTGCATCACTCCAATCTCTGTGCTCATCATCACGGTACATTCTCTCTTGTGTGTCTAATCTGTCTCTGTGTCTCTTTTGTAATGACACTTGTGATTACATTTAGGGTATACACAGTTCATTCAGGATGGTCTCTCAATTTCAAGATACTTAATTATGTCTGCCAAGATTTCAAATCAGGTAACATTTACAGGTTCCAGAAATTAGGACTGAATCTTTAAGGGCTATTTTCAGCCTACTGCATCCATTTCCAAAATCTCAGCAGTTGCCATGTCAGTCACATCATTTAATACACTTTCGTCTCTCTGGCACCCATTTGTCTATATCTATAAATAGCTTACACAAAGGTTTTCAGCTAAAATAACTGCTGGTTTTAATAGAAACATATAGCATTGCATGAGACAACAGTGTATTCAATCATTTTGTAGGTTCTTATCTGAGCTGGTCTACAAACACAAATTAGCTGATCCAGCAAGAAGCTTACATATGGTATAGTTTTTGCAAATAATTTAGAGTCCATGCCCTGAGTCTAGTAGAGGAACCTCTATAACAAGTGGGAGTATTTAATTGGTTGAAAGGGTTAAATAGAGTTCCCTCAGTATTCTAAATGTTATCAAAGAAAATAAGAACAGCAGAAAGTAAAAAGCACAATGTAACTTGTCCACTCAAGTGAATGAGACTTGAATACACTTTACATGGAAAATTATAATGTAACCAACAAAATTATCATATTGACCACGAGCTTTTCTGTCCTAAAGGATTTCTTACCTAAAGATCCAAGCAGAGCATAGTGCATGGGAATGAGGGCCAGGATAAGAAGCAGTGCACATGAATTCTCATGAATTAAATGAGTCTATGACTTCAGTTCTCTAGAAGATTTTTTTTTATCTAACATGGTGTAGGTTTGGGGAAATGACTGTGATGAGAATTAAAATTAGCAACTCTTGGAATCTTTTCATATGTAATAATGATGATACTGTGATATGTCTTCCAATGTAGCTTTCCCAAGAGAGTGAACTTTTGGGTTTCACAAGGTAAATATGGATAGAATATTATAACTGGGAATAACCAAAGAGGGAGCAATATGGCTTTTATTTCTGCGGTTGGTTAAAGTCTGGTGCTAATTGAGGTCAATGATGTAGGCTTAATTCCTCTAAGGCCATATGGCTTTACTTAGTTTAGGGGCAGAAAGTTGCTTCACTGTCTTTCTACCAGCCACCTCACTAATGTCTGTCACTGGACCTAGAGGAGACGGAAATAAATCAGAGTTCATGCCCTGTGAACACATAGGTCATAATCATTATAGAGTAAGACATTTATAGAATCTTACTGTTGAATAGAATTCTGTGATCTTCACAAGGAGAAACAATTATTACTCTTATGATTTCTAAACTCATATTACTTTTAATTGATAACTCTTAGATTTCTTTTGTCTGCATGGGAAATTTCTTAGGGGTTGATCAGAACAGGTTTTTTTTTTTTTAATAATATATATTTTTTTGTTATTTATATAATTTACATTTTGTATTCCCCTTGGGTAACCCACCACTAATTCACCCGTGATCCATCTCCGTGGTCCCTTGTGTCCTTTTCTACTCCATTTTGTGCCCTTATCCTCCCCCTTCCCCCAACCCCCCAAGTGTCTCTCTCCTACTTGGTTTCCCTATAGTCCTGTTATAAGCAAAACCATTCGATATTTTTCTCTTTCTTTCTGGCTTATTTCACTGAGTATGATCCCCTCTAATTCCATCCATGTTGCTGCAAATTGCATGTGTTTATCTTCTTTGCTGAATAGTATTCCATTGTGTATATGTATCACATCTTTTTTTTAAATATATATATATCTTTATTATTATTTATGTCTTTTTCATTTTGTATGCCCCTTGGGTAGCCCACAACCAATTTACCCGTGATCCATCTCCATGGTCCCTTGTGTTATTTTCTATTCCATTTTGTGCCCTTATCCTTCCTTACCCCCCTCCGCCCCCCCCCCCACCCACTGAGTGTCTCTCTCCTATTTGGTTTCCTTATAGTCCTGTTATAAGTGAAACCATTCAATATTTTTCTTTTTCTTTCTGGCTTATTTCACTGAGTATGATTCCCTCTCATTCCATCCATGTCGCTGCAAGTTGCATATGTTTATCTTCTTTGAATGCTGAATAGTATTCCATTGTGTATATGTACCACATCTTCTTGATCCAATCATCTATTTTTGGATATCTGGGTTGCTTCCATACCTTTGCTATTGTGAACAGTGCCACAATGAACATATGGATGCATGTATCCTTTTGGATTAGTGTTTTTGTGTCCTTTGGGTAGATTCCCAAAAGTGGTATTGCTGGGTCGTATGGAAGCTCCATGTTGAGCAGTTTGAGGAATCGCCATACAGCTTTCCATAGTGGTTGGACCAGTTTGCATTCCCACCAGCAGTGCAGAAGAGTTCCTTTTTCTCCACATCCTTTCCAGCATTTGTTGTTGCCTATATTTTTAATGTGTGCCATCCTCACAGGTGTGAGGTGGTATCTCATAGTGGTTTTGATTTGCATTTCCTTGATTATAAGTGATGTTGAGCATTTTTTCATGTATCTGTTGGCCATTTGCTTTTCTTCTTTGGAGAAGTGCCTTTTTAGCTCTTCTGCCCTTTTTTTGACTGGGTTATTAGTTTTGTTTTTGTTGAGTTGTGTGAGTTCCTTGTAAATTTTTGTTATCATTCCTTTATGGGATGTATTGTGTGCAAAGATCTTTTCCCAGTTGGTAGGGTATCTGTTTGTTTTGGTTAATGTCTCTTTTGCTGTACAGAAGCTTTTTATTTTAATATAATCCCACCTGTTTATCTTGTCCTTCAATATAGACCAGTTCAGTAAAGTAGCAGGATATAGAATCAATGCACAGAAATCAGTAGCCTTCCTATATGCAAATACCCAATCTGAAGAAGAAGAAATTAAGATCCATCCCCTTCAAAATCTAAACTAAAAAAATCAAGTATCTGGGAATAAATCTAACAAAAGACGTAAAAGACTTATACAAAGAAAACTATAAAACACTGTTTAAAGAAATACAAGAAGATACAAGAAAATGGAAAGACATCCCCTGCTCATGGATTGGCAGGATTAACATTATCAAAATGGCAATCCTCCCAAAAGCAATTTACAGATTCAATGTTATTCCAATAAAAATCTCAATGGCATTCTTCAAAGAAATGGATCAAATGTTGATGAAATTCATATGGAACCACAAAAAGCCCCACATAGGTAAAGCCCTCCTGACCAAAAAGAAAGAAAATGGAGGAATCTCACTCCCTGATTTCAAACTATACTACAAAGCCATAATAACTAAAACAGCATGGTACTACACTGTGATAATGTTAATCCTGTGATAATGTTAATCCTCTGATAATGTTAATCCTGCCTATACTACAAAGCCATAATAACTAAAACAGCATGGTACTGGAACAAAAACACACAAGGACCAATGGAAACGAATAGAATACCCAGAATTAAAGCCACATATCTATGAACAACTAATCTTTGACAAAGGAGCAAAGAAAATGCAGTGGAACAAGGACAGTCTATTCAATAAATGGTTATGGGAAAACTGGACAGCCACATGCAAAAAAATGAAGCTAGACTACTGCCTCACACCCTGCACAAAAACCAACTCAAAATGGATAAAAGACCTAGACGTAAGACCTGAAACCCTAAAATGTATAGAAGAAAATATAGGCAAAACTCTACACGACATACATCTCGGCAAAATCTTTAATGACACATCTCCCAAAGTGAAGGATGTTTTATTTTTTTTTTAATAGGAGTTTGACCTTATGCAGTGTGGGAGTGGGTTAAACAGTCCCTGTAAGGCTGTTACTTCACCAGCAGATGGGCTTTATTTAGTTGAATTGGTACTTGGGAAGGAGAGATGGATGCAAAGTGGGGAGAACAGAGTGAATAGCAACTTGCATGCTAAGTTGGAGCCCCTGAGGACAAACTGGACCTGTGTCTGCTTCCATTTCCTTGAGGACCCCAACTCCATTGATGTGAGTGAACTGCTGCAAAATAAGCTGCTGTCTTTCTCCATAGAACTGTTTATAAACCTGGCCAGGATCTGGAAAAGTTAAGGAGGAGGCCTCGCAGGAGTTAGAGAAGCTGAGGAGTCAGCTACTGCCTCAGACCAACAAGGTGAACCAGAAGTTCCTGAACCAATACTTGAGTGTAAAAAGATGATTGTTGCTTCCAGCCTATCTTGATTCAAATTTAATTGAAATTGTCCCCTGTGACCCATGTCTAGGAAGAAATATATAAAGATAGACATTCTGTGAAACATAGTTTTGACTTAGCTAAACTAACAGTAAAAATCCAGATGAAAAGATAATTTAAAGAGTCTGGTAAAATTTTGTGAATTCCATATGTGTGTGTGTGTGTGTGTGTGTGTGTGTGTGTGTGTGTGTGTGTATAAATACATGAATATTTGTGTATGTATATAAGCCTGATATATGCACACAGCCATGTACACAAGTGTCTTCTTTGAAAAGGAATATTTTGTTATTTTCCCCAAATGCCTGGATGTTTAATCTCTTTCATCTGAGGCAGATAGGTCATTAATGTTTTCCTTTGGTTAGTAAAAGCAAAGGTCAGCACACTATTTACCAAGGGCCAAATGGAGACCACTGCTGTATTTTTAAAACATGTTTTCTTAGAACATGGTCACTTCTCACTTCTGTTTTTTATGTGTGTCTATAGTGCTTTCCCACTACAACAACAGAGTTGGGAAGTTACAACAGAGATTGTGTAGCCTACAAAGCCTAAAATATTTATCATCTGTCCATTTAGTAAAAGTTTGCTGACCCCTTACATAAAACTTTACTTTGGACGGTTCTCTGGACTGCAAGTTCAGACAGTCTTCAAATAGCACCTAACTCCCCTTTCTGTTATTCAGATGTAGGCATCGAAACAGTGCTATATAACAAACATCTCCTTGTTAGTGATTGTTTTGCTAATACCTCCATGTTGGGATGATAGAAATTTCCAGAAATCCCCTAATAAGACTAGTAATATACCATGAGGTTTTACCAACTCACATTAAAAGTGATTGACATCCATCCATTAATTCAAAGGATTAAGTTCACTTGTTGAACACAAGACAGAAGATGCAGAATGCAGAAGAGAAATTGGTGTTGGAGGTTGGGGATACTTAACCAGTTAGTTCAAACCTCAGAACTATATCTGCATTGGACAGCCGCACCTGAATTCTTAAAAAAAATAAAAAAGCTACGGATACCTGTGCCTGATGGCCAACATGCAAGAGAAGTAAAAATGGAATACAAGCTCATTACCCATGACATAATTTTGTTAAGGACCAGCCCTGTTAAGAAGAGACTACTTACTTTCCCAGGGTATACTATCTACATATATTGGTTCAGGAAGACTCAGAATTTAAAAACAAGAACACTTCCAGCTTCAATCAGAGCAGATAGTGTAGTATGTCTGCACATACTATATATGTATACTATGCGTCCATGTATTTGACAAGTGACTATTTACTCCATCAATTCACTCTATCAGTGAGACTCCAAATATACAGACTCTGGTGGATCAGGCTAGTTCAACACAGGCATTCAATGGCAACACGGCTTTTAGTTTTTTGTTTTGTTTTCGCTTTCCTAGTGAATCTCAGCCTTCTCTCTGGCCTACTTTTCATCGTTTATTATGTATGCAGAAAAGTTCCTCATTTAGATGCCTGGGTTTCTTTTTGTAAATGAAAACTTTATTAATAAGACGCAGGTGAAATCTCAGGAGTATTTCCTCCTGAGAGGTGACTTTCAACTCACTGAAACTAAAAGCGTGGTAAATAAAGGTTGTTTCTCAAGGTCTCACGGGCTGGAAAGCGAGCAAAAATGAAAGCAAAAGAAAGGTCTTGAGTTAACTATTGCAGGTGCTATCTAATGTAGTTGTACAGTTTTATTAAATACTCATTTTATGCACAAGAAATGCTGTTGATGCTACTTGATCTGTGGGAGTGTGTGTGTGTGTGTGTGTGTGTGTGTGTTTTGAGGTCGCAGTGATGCTGCTTCTTGCCAGACTTCTAAATCAGCCAGAGCTCTGTGACCTTAATCATTGTTCTTCTTGTCAATGTCCGATTTTCTAATGCTGTAATTCCCAGTTTTGGAAACAAAAGCGCAGTATAAAAATGCCCAAAACCTATGAGAGAATCTGCATAGCCTAGAGCAGTGGAAACTTGTGGTTTCCAAGGAAATGAAATGCCAGGAAGTTGCTAAGCTTTCCAGAATGCAACACTTAATCCAAATAATCCAAAAGCAATCTACTTGGCAATCTAATTATATTTCCTTAAGAGAAAACTGCAATAGTGTTTGTTTGCATTTAATTGTCTCCCTTTAATATGTTTGTGTTGTACTCATTTCTGACTCCGTTCCCAATCTAAAGGTCCCTTGTAATATTTGATTTAGCTTTCCAGACTAACCCAGAGGATTACACTTGGATTCATACTTAATAGGACAAGCAGGCTATTATTTTGTGTATGTCAGAGCTTATGTCAGTATCTAGAAACAATCACTTTTCTTGGACAGGGAGAAAAGAAAACTAAAGATTTAAATTGACTCATCTGTTTTGTTGTAACAAAGCACTGGAAACATGGAGAGAGACAATTCTATGCCTCTTTTTCTCCCATTGTTTGTTTAATGAGAATGGAGGAAACTGAGAAAACCCATTTTCAGCCACATGAATCTGAGCAATACATGTTTAATGGCTAGATTCCGATGTGAGTCCCATTCCTTGATAGCAGTGACACTGCTTCTTATACCTAATTGGAAATGACACATCTGCATATCATCCCTGAATTTTTTCAGCGATCTCAGGACCTGGGTGAAAGGCCAATGAGTTACTTCTATATATCAGGAAAATCATTCCACATGCTTTAATTCAAATAATCTCACTGATGTGGAAAAATGCAAAAGTTGTTTCAGTCCTATCTCTTTTATATCCCATCCTCTAACATCAAGATAGAGTTTCATTCCTTACTCCAACTATTTTATCTTTCCACCTAGTTGTTTTTTCCCTAGAATATCCTCCCTGGATCTACTCTTTCTCTCCCCTTTTCCCCACAACAGTAATGCTGTTACCCACCAAAAGACAGATGGAAAATACCTCATATTGATAAAATTCTTCTTGATTAAAAACTTGCTTAATTATCACCTGCTCCCAATATCAAGTGTGACTCTGGAGTAATGATGTTTTTCAACCAGCTAGTTTTAATATAATATAGTAAATGCTGCAGAACAATATCCCTGGTTACACCATGGGCAATTCCTGGGCAAGGTCAAATTTTCCTCTTATCGCCAACATTCAATCACAATTTCGAACACATTGCAAATGCTCTATAATACTTGTTGAAAATATGCATGATTATCAATATTTTGATATGCAGTGGTGAACCATATTCTGCCCCATTCAAAGAAGGAAGATATAGAACAGTGTTTGCATTTTGGGGTTCATGAGTTGGAAAATTATATTTAATATAAACACATACACATAAAGCAAAAGTTTCTCTTGATTCAACTAGGCATATTCTAAAATGTAGAGTTCCTAATACCAGTTAGGGTGCCTTGTGTGTACAAAGCCAAACCAATTCTTTATGTAAGAGGTTCCATTTGGGTTGAAATTATCTATTTGGTAACTGTAAATTTCTTTCTTCTGAGTGAATTATCTCTGGAATTCAATGAAAAAATAAGTAAATAAACATGAATAAACAAATCAAATATGCCAAAGGGGTGCATAAAAATTGGTGGTTAAAAAGATAAGGGGTAATGAGAAATGTCAACCCTTCCAAGGGCAATTTAAACTTAGCTCTGTGCTGTGCCCTTGGGTTAAGCCAAGGAAAACTTTGGAAGGAGTATCAGTAATTCCAAGAAAAGGGACCTCTATTTTTCTTCCCCTAGATTCCACCCTGATAAAATTATTGACTTCCAGGTTCTGCTCATTTGAAAGCCATGATGTGGTACCAGAGATGACAATTCTTAAAGGAACTATTGTGAAATCAGGGGAGAATTTTTTCACTTAACAAATAGAAGTTAATGCATCAATTCAAGATAAATATTTTGTCCTTCAATATCCAATTAAAATAGAAGATATACTCATAGCACTACCACTTAAGGTAATTCAGGAGGAGGCTAATGACTAAGATTGCAAGGTTTTGAATTAGAATATGTTTTCTAAGTTATGCTTTCTATAATTTTCAAGAATAAATTGTTAACTCATTCATTCCTTAAACATTTATTAAACTCTACTGAAATATTCCAGGAATGGGAGATAGAACAGTGAAAGAATAAACAGTCTCTGTTCTCATAGAATTTTGTATCCTAAAGGATATGGTTAAACAGGCAATAAACAAAAACATTAGTGATAATATCTCAAACGGGTAGAAGTGCTACAAAGCAATATAAAACAGAGCAAGGGGATATGAACTGTTCGGATGATAAATTTTGAGTTACTAGATCAGGGAACAGCTCACTTACAAAGTGACTAAAATCTCCCACTCAGTGATACTGAACATTAAGAGATCTCAGGGTTGCATCATTTCCCATTGCCATATTTGGAGGTCATGAAGATGAAATAGGTAATCTGAGGAAAATGGGAGTGAGTGTCAGTCAGGGAGGAGTGCCTGGGATGCACACTGAGGCTGAATGGTTGGGACTATGTGCCTGGGCACAACTGAAGTGGTGCCCTAACTGGGTCTGATGTGTGGCAGCCCCCACAGGATGCTATGTTCTAGCAGTGCTCTAGCTGAGTGATATTGACCTGGTCTGTGTCCTCTAGGCTCTGGAGTCTTGATTGTTATGTCAGTATGGATTGAGAATTTTCCAGGTTCTTATCCACACCTGATTAAGGTTTTTCAATTTGGCATTTGAAAAAGATAATCAAGATGATTGGGCATGTCAGAATTTAAAGCATAGAATAAGTTGTGTGCAATTTAGAAACTAGTAATTTATATACAAATTATCTTCTGGTTTATTTCCTAGCCTTCCTCTATCATCCAACCAGGTGAGGGTATGGTAGTTGTATCATACTCCCTTTTTATTTAGGCATCCTCCTCTGGCATAGGTTAATGCTGTTTATTTAGGCATCCTCCTCTGGCATAGGTTAATGCTGTTTATTTGTAGCCTATGTATTTCATTATCCTACAGTGGCCTCTCCAAATGTACCAGGATTTAACACATCACTCAGAGGGAGGTGTCTGGCTGGAGCTGACTGAATCCCTTCTCCAAGGGTTTCTGCTAGGGAAGTTGCAGAGGAAGTTAAACAAGGAGCTGGTTAAGAACTACAGCCCTTGGGAGGGAGCAATGGTCAGTGACTCACAACTCTTCACTGTCTACTTCTCCCTGAGCCTCCTTCAATCACAGACTTGTGACTTTTCTTGGAGTGGGCCGGTCTAATTTTTAGATGTTCGGTGGAATTCACTAGTGCACCCAGCAAGATCTGGTGTGTTCTGCTTTGGAAAGTTATTGATTATATTATTGATTTTGGAAGGTATGGTAAATAGAAGACTGTTCATATCATCTGTTTCTTCTCACATGTGATTATGTCTTCCAAAGAATTGGTTTATTTCATCTAGGTTATCATATTTGTGGGCATATAATTTTTCATTATATTTCTTTACTGACTTTTTAATGCCCATTCAATCTGCAGTGATGTCTCCTCTTTCATTTCTTATATTAGTAATTTATATTCTCATGTTTAGCCTGGATATAGGCCTATCAATTTAATTTATCTTTCAAACCAACTTTTGGTTTTGTTGATTTTTTTCTATTAATTTTCTATTTTCTGCTCCAATTAGCATTATTTCTCTTATTATGTTGAATTGAATTTTCTCTTTTTTCTAGTTTTCCAAGGTAGATATAATTGATTTTAAATCTTCTAATATTGCTTCATGTCACAAATATTTATGAGTTGTGTTTTCATTTTCATTTCACTTCAAAATATATTTAAATTTATCTTTATTTCTTTGAACCATTTATAAATTGGAAGTGTATTATATAATATCCCTATGTTTTTTAATTTTCCGAAGTATGGAATATAGTTGTTAGTTTGTTTTGTTTTAACATTTATCTTGCTTGATGTTCTATGAGTTACTTGGATCTGTGGTTTGGAGTCTGACATTAATATGAGAACATTCTCAGTCAATTATATTTAAAATTTAAAATATTACTTTTTATTCTCCTAGAGTTCATAATGTGTGTATGTTACAACTTTTATAGTATCCCACAGTCCATGGATAATCCTGCCTGTTTTTAACAGTCTATGTTTTCTTTTGTTTTTGTTCTTCAGAATTATTTTGATATATCCTCTAGTTCAAAGATTCTTTACTCAGTTGTTTCTCATTTACTAATAAGCTCATCAAAAATATTCTTTCTTTTATATTGGTTTTACTGCTAGAATTTTTAAAGTTTTCTTAGGATTTCCATCTCTGCTCACATTGACCATCTGTTTTTTGTATGCTGTCTTTATTCATGAAACCCCTTAGCATATTAATTACAGTCGCTTTAAATTCCCAGTCTGATAATTCCAATCATTGTTATGTTTGGTATATTCAAGTTGTGATTTTTGCCTTTTGGTATATCTTGTAATTTTTCTTGATAGCTGAACTGGTATATGAGGTAAAAGAAACTACTAGAAACATATTTTTAGTAATGTGATGGTGAAGTATATGGAAAGCATTCTGTAGTCCTATTATTAGGTTTTTTAGCAAATCTATGACACTGAACTGTGAACTTCCCAAGTGTTAGCAGGATTTTTCCTAACCTTTAGGTCGGAGAGGATGGACAGAGTGGATTAGGTTAGGTTTTTCACTTCTTCTACATAAACTTTAAAGTAGACTGGCATTAGGTATTTCCCTAATACAGTAACTTGTTTTCTGGTTAGCTAGTTTTCTAGGCAGACAGTCCACATTAAGAATAGTGTTTTTGTGAGTGGAATTGCTGGATCATATGGTAGACATATTTTTAATATTTTGAGAAATCTCCATCATGTTTTCCATAGCAGCTGGACCTTTCTATGTTCCCACCAACTGTGTACTAGGTTCCTTTCTCTTGACACTCTCACCAACACTTCTTTCAGTTTTTTTTTTTTTTTTTAAGTCATAGATTATACATGCATGAGTCATTATCTCATGGTATTTTTTACGGATAAGTGTTGATGAGCATTTTTTCACTTACTTTTTGGATATCTGTATTTCTTCTTTAGAGATGCATCTGTGTACATTTTCTGCTTATTTTTGATTGGGTTATTTGTTTTCTTGTTGTTGAGCTATATGAGTTCTTTACAGCTCTTGGTTATTAGCCCTGGTCAGAAATATGATGTGCAGATTTTTTTCCCTCCCAATAGGGTGACTTTTTGTATTAATGTAGTTTCCTTCACTGTGCAGAAACTTTTTAGTGCTATGTAGTCCCATTTATTTATTTTTGCTTTTTTTTTCTTTACCATTTAGATGAATCCCTAAAGACATCCCTGAAACCAGTGCCATGGGTTTTTGCCTATATTATGGCTTCCAGCTCTACATCCAAGTCTCTAATCCATTTGGAATTAATTTTTGTGCACTGTGTGAGATAATGGTCTGCTTTCATTCTTTGGCATGTGGCTGTCCAGTTTTCCCAACAACATCTGTTGAAGAAACTTTGCTTTCTCTACTGTATTCTCTTGGTTCCCTTGTTGTAAATTAACATTCAAATATACACTCCCATGTTCGTTGCAGCAATATTCACAATAGCCAAGTTGTGGAAAATAAGTGCCCAATGACAGATGAGTGAATAAAGATGTGACGTGTGTGTGTGCGTGTATGTGTGTGTGTGTATCTATATCTCACATCTTTTTCTATCTATCTGATTTATGTTATACAATATGCAATGAATTACTGTTCTGCTACTGAAAAGATGAAGTTTTGCTATTTGTGACATGGATAGAATCAAATGGGATTATGTTAAACAACATAAGTTAGAAGGAGAGAAGCAAATATTGGATGATTTTACTCTTATGTGTAAAAAAAGAAACAAAACAAAAAATAGACAAAACTAAACCAAAACAGACCCTAGAAATCTGACTGCAGAACTGAAGCTACCAGAAAAGGAGAGAGTTGTAGATCTATGAGTGTAGGGATTAAAAGGACTATGGTGGAGGGCTATGGGAACTTTGGTGGTGGATGTGATTTGGTAACATATATTTGAAGGTGACTATACCCCTAAATCATGTAGTGTTGTAAACCAGCATTACCTCAATAAAAAAATAATACAATTAAAAAGAACAAAGCACTCTGACATATTTCCAAATATGTTCTTTTTTTCTTCTTGTTTATCTCTGATATTTACTGTGGGAATCCAGTTAAGCTCCCAGAGATAAATCTCACATTATGGGGCCTCCCTTTGAATGGGTACCCCTAGAAAGTCTGACACTCAGAGCTGTCCCCTGTGAACCTTTAGCAATTCATCAACTATAGTTTTAGGTTTTCCCACTCTTACACTGGTCCTGATGGTGTCCTCCACTGGTGAGTCTCTGCTCCAGGGAGCTGTGATTCTCTGTATTCACCTTTCTGGCTCTCAATCTTCTAGGCAGTGGTTTACCTGCTTTCTCCCCTCTTCTGACTATTGAGACTTATTGATTTTTGCACCTGTTCAGCTTGTTATTATTTCAGAGTGGTGACTTCCAGTCTTCCAGCTCCTCACATTTAGAGTCAGAAATGGGAACTCCACTTATTTTTGAAGCATCATTTTCTTACTAATGTGAAAAAAATTTTTTTTAATGTGAGTGAGTTTCTCTGTCCTGTTCTGTGCAGAATGCACAATAAACCTAAAACAACAATGTCAAAGTAGAGTTTACTTACTCCCGCCACTGAAACTCTTTGCTGCTGTGACTCCCTTAAGACTGAGGAACCTAGATGCCCACAGTCCTGCTCCACACTTTACCCCAGCCTAATAAGAGAAAATGCACGGAAACACGAAGGGGCTTGGGCTCTCTTCCATCTTAACTGTTGGATTTGTCAACTCAGATCCTTCTCACTAGATACAATAAATTCCAGGTGATCATTTTTTTTGTTAAGGATTCAAACCTCTTAATATTCACAGGACTCTTTCTTATGTAGCTAGAACAGTTGTGGAGAAGATGTAGTACTCGGATGTCCTGAACACTTGAGGAGGCGTTAAGCTGTCAGTTATGAGACGTTCTAGAAAATTACCTAAAGTCGCTTGAAGAGGCAGTGTTGAGGGAATTACATGAGGGCAGTGTAACAGGGAAATGGCTTTACCCTCTGGCATTATCTTTATGCCTTTCAGAAGGACTGGCAAACTCACCTAGCATTTGTTCAGTCGATTTGTGCTGTCCAAAAATCACCATCTTCTCCACTTAGAGACAAAAGGAGCCTCCCTTTATAGCTTTCTCTGACAATTTCCTGTCAGACATTTGCAAAGCTAGTCAGACACGCAGACAGTAGACTTTGACAGAACAAGGGTGACATTTCAAAGAAAGAACGATGATAGGATGCCTAAAAACACTCCCAAAATAAGCACCTTTGAAAGGTACAGTGGAAATTTCAGAGCGGCAGCCTGGTATTTCACCATGTAGCGCTATCCACCGAGTCCTTTCATATAGCTCAACATGAGTTAAATTATGTAGAAGTTACAAATGCCAAATCACAGAAAGGTGAATTTAAAATTCTTATTTTACAGCTCTGAATTAGTGTGGACACTTCCCATCAAGAAGGACATTTGTTTCACTTGAGTTCTTGGCACAAATATTGCTCTTTTATGAACAAATTGCAACTGGAAAAAATGATGTTCCCCACAGGTAGACGGGAGGTATTGCTTTTACATTCTCAATAACTAAATGAATATGTATTTTTGATAGCTGCTTTAGAAATGCCTTCCTTGCAGGGTGTTAGAAACTATAGTTACCACTATTTGAAACTAGGCCTTAAGTACCAAGAAATAGCTTGCCCTTTCCGTAATACAGAATTGAGCAAGAAAGTAAGATGCTGTTAGTGACTAGATTGCCAGTTTGGGAGGTATGCAATAGTGTGATTGAGCTCAGCGAGGGCAGAGCCAACCCTCTGGCGTTTTCTTCACACTAAAGTGTAATTCTTATAGATGGGCTCTCACATGTGTTAGCATATCCATTCGAAGGGGCTCAGGTCGTAGGAGCAGGGATATACTGACTTTCTCCCTTACTTGAATTCACACACACAGTGAGCTGATCTTTCCTTGCTCTTTTCTTCTCAATGAGAAGTTGAAAGTTTTGGTTTCAATTCCAGTTTGAATCAAACTTTGGAAAATTTTCAATCTCAATTCTTAGGAAATGGTAAAAAAATGAATGAATGCATATGTCCATCATATAACCACTTCTACTCCAAAATCTGCCCTTCAGAGTAAAGCTGAAGGTCTGGTAATTGCTTGTAAGCTTCCTCCTAATAGGCACTTCTCTGCTCCTTTCCTCATTCCTCCCCTCCAAACAAATAGGCTTCCTGCTGGGTCTCAGACATACCATACTCTCCCCACAGGAACTCTGTTGCTGCTCCTTTCTCTTGTCCGAACTACCCTTTCACTAAGAACCTTACCTTTTCACCTTATTTAAAATTACAGCTCCTAAACCTCCCCAGTATGCTCCTTCTGCATTCCTTATTTTATTTTTCTCCATTGTACTTGACCCATCTGAATGTTTTATATCATACATCTTGATTATTGTACACATGCACAAACACACAAGAATATGAAAAATCACAAGCATGAATATTTTGATTTTAGTATTCACTGCTTGCTGTATCTCAGGGCCAAGAATAATACTTGGTTCACAGTAGACATTTCAAAATTAATTTTGAATGAATACATAAGTAAATATTTTTATGAAATTTAGGTTTCTTACTTAATTCTTACTCTAAAAGGAAAAGATCACTTAAATCCTCATTTTATAGATGACAAAAGTGAGGTTTAAAAGCATTTGGTGAGTAGAGCCTACAGACCTACAACTTGAGTGCAATCTGCTGGGACTAAAGGGATTCTATAATGAAGTATTTTGAAAAACTAAGAAAACTAAACAAAAACTTTTACTTTTGTAAAATAAATCAATAACTAATTAACATGTTTGGGGAACTTTAATCAGTTTTTGTGAATTTGGATTTTCTTATACTGGGTTTATTCAAGTTAATATGCATATGATTTAAAATCTCATATCTCTTTTTCTTAGTCTGGAAGTTCAGGCTTACAAAGCAAAGCCAGAGATCCCTGTAAACACCCAGGAAGAAAAAGCTGCCAATATCTAACTGAAATACTCAGTGTAGAAAACAGGCAAAATGTCACATGGATGAGGAATAACTTTCAGTGTTCTATCAAAGGAGCTTTTCAAGTTATGTATTGATCCCAACACAAGGAAAATATGCCTAGAAATTTAATTTGACATTTGCAATCAATAGCAGTCAGATGTCAGTACAGTGAGGGGGAAAAAAAAAGATGACTTTAAAATTACAGTCATGAGTTTATAATTACATTAATGAATAGAAGTAATTTATTGAATTAATGTTTCCAGAGTCTAAAGAAAATCAGCCTGCCACAGCATATTATTGAAGGAATGGAGAGGTGAGATCTTGTTTTTTCCATATTAACTCATCTATACATTCCTCATTCTGTTTTCTGGCCTTTTGTGTTTACTTTCTGAGAGGTGTGGTCATTTTTTATTTATAGACTAACTGTTGTATACTAACAATGTTCAGAGCTTGAGCCATTTAGGGACTCACCTATGATAAAAATGATTTTTTTTCTGTTATTTTTACCCAAAAGTTGTACAGAAACTTTGTGTTTGGTGAGGGAATGGGTTAAGGAGGAATAAAAAAAAAAAATCACACATAGTAAGATCTGTATAGAAAGAATGAATCAGTCAGACACTGGCATCAGGACAATTTCCAAAAGAAAATAATCCACGTTGTCACAGGGCACATGAGCTGAAAGCAACAAGTATGTCCTTAAAGTAGGAAGACTGTGATTGAACAGTTAATACTGTGATGATAGAGATTTTGGAATCTCTCCTTCAGTGTGAACTCTCCTTTTCTATACCATTCCTTTGATCACTTACCTGGTCTCAGAGTTTGAGGTGCCTTCTTCTTGCTGATTGCAATGTTACATCAAGGCCTTGAGCTCTTCTTCCAACTGTTCAAATGATTCCGTCCTCCTCCCTACTCAACACACATATTTTGAGGCTTAATAGACACCTCACACTTGACATGCCTAAAATAAAAATTTGTCATTTCTTCTCCAAAGATGATCCTCTACTAATCTTCTTTATGTCAAGTCCATCCTTAAGACAGAATCATCCTTGACTCTTCTCTTTTATTTCAACTCATAGGCAATCTAAAAAAATCCTTTTCAGCAAAATATGTGTAGAATCTGACTAATTCTTACCATTTCCTCCTTAGATCCCTGTATCAAAACATCATCTTTTACTTGGATTATTGCAATGGCTTCTCCCTGCTTCTGCCCTTCCCAACACCCAGCTCTCACTCACAGTCCATTCTCAACACAGTAAGGAGAATTGTCTTTTCAGACACAGATGGATCCAAGTCCCTCCTCTACTCCAACTTTTGTTATGTCCTCCATCCCACTTAGAGTAAAAGTCAAATTTGTACAGTGGACTCTGTGGAACCATGTTAAGTTGGCTCACCTGAAATCTCATCTCACCTCCTGCAACTTTTCGTTCTGTCTTGGACACATTTGATATTCTTGCTCTTTCTTGAACATGCTGAGCATATTCTCGTCTTGGAATATTTGATCGTGCTGTCTGGTTTTCTTTCTCTAAAGATAATAATTTGGCTTCATTGTCCAGTTCCTTCAATTCACTGTTCATCTGATATGATTAGTGATAAAACCTGAAAGGGCTGTGAAATTACAATTGTCTCCCCCCTAACTCTACGCTGTACTCCTTTTCCTTATTCTTTGCTTTCTGTTTCTCCATGATTTTTATTACCATTCAGGATACATATATTGGCCTGCTTTCTTTACTGTTTTCCTACTGGAATGTAAGTTCTAAGAGGACAGAAATATTTCTGTTGTTTCTTTTGCAGCTGTATTCCCAGTGTGTAAGAAAATGCTTCAATAAATAGTTTGGCTGAATTAAATGAGTTATAGTTTCATCCATTACAAAGCATTCTAAAGTAAAGCTGTATTTGCCATCGGAGGAGTCCAGATCCTGAATTTTCAACACTGCAGGACACTGTGATATGGGTCCCACTTTTGGATTTTCATAACTAAAAAGTTATCAGAGAATTTGACATTTTTTTCATAATTGCTCTAGGATATGCTTTTAAATGATTATCAAATGAGATAATGTCTGGCTATACATAGAAAATTTGACTCTTTAAGTACTTAGAGGTCTTTCTTAGCCACATTACTTGAGTTTGCTAAAATGAACTCAAACTTTGCAGGTCTTAACTAATCTAGGAAAAATATTCCCATTTACAAATGTTTTCAGGCAGATCTCATGCCATTGTTGGTAAACTGCCAGTAATAACTAGTCATGAAGAGCTGGTATTTGCATCCAGAAAAGCAGTAAGAGTAGAAATCTGTGATGTCCTCTTGAGCTCAGCACTAGACTCAGAACTATGCCAATAATCTCACTGACAGATAAGTTCAGTGAGGAGACATCTGTCTCTTTTGGTCATAAGCCACTTGGTTCTGCTCCATTCAGGCTGCTAAAGGAACTGTGGTCAATAATATGTATCAAGTCTTTTCCAGTGATGAATAAAAACACATAGGTGCATGTATTGAGGAGACACATGTTCATATACCTGGAATGAGTTTCTGAATATTATATCAAGTACTCAGCTCCACTAAGAACTCATTTCAACATAGAAATACAATTTTAGTTCCAAAAAAAATATTTTTTAGTTTCGGACCAAAGAGACATTCTCTGGAAAGGATAGAATGTGAGTTTGATTATTTTGAAATAATACTGAATTGGAATCAGAGAGCTTTGTTCCCTACTTGGGTGACATTAAAATTGAACCTCTCTTCCTATGTTTATTGCATCAAATTTTTTAATAGTCTCTGTTCCCATTACATTTGACCAGAAAGATCTAAACCTATTTTTTGCCTTTCTATCTAATGCCATTGATGTTTTCATCACCTAAAATTCCTTTTTAATGTCCTCCAAATATTGAAACTATTTGATACTTTTAAGTACAACTCAAATGCAGCCTTTTCCATAAAGTTTTCCCTATTACCCATAAGTAAAAGTTAAATTTTTGCATCTTTGGGCTCCCCTAACTCCCACATCATACACATGCAGATACACATGTGCGCATATACTTTCATTTATATAAAATCATATCTGAATTTGCAAAACCATAGCCATTAGGAACCATTCTTTCAACATCCTCACTCTGTGTATATGTCTATTCATTGGAGTCCCTGAACAATGGCTAGCAGTCTCTGCTTGAATTATTCCTATTATGGTGCTATTGTCACCTCACAGGAGGCCTACTCTTTTGGTTTGAATTTGGTTGTTTGCTGACAACAGCTTGGACCCTGGGCAGAATGTTCCTTCTCCAGTATCTAAGCTATAGCAGGGCTTTTGTTTTGGTTGATGTGTTGAAAAAAAAAAAAAATCCTGATCTAGCAATAGGACAGTGATGGCCTACTGAAGGATTTTTCACTGATGATTGAGGGAAAAAATGTGCTATAATTAACAGGCGCTCCAGGGAAGAATTAGATGGTTGAGATGGTGTTTTGGTGATTAAGAGATTTTTTTTTTTAATCATCTTTTCTTTTTCAGGATTTGAAGTAGCTTAGCTGTACTAAGAAAATTTCTGGAGGTATTTCTTGAGAAATGGCTATTGGGACTTCAATCCCAAATGTTTTTTTCTTTTAGGTGGCTGCCCCTGCTCTGTGTTCCTTTCACTTGGGATATACTTTCTCCCAACTCTTGCCATATTTCATTGTAATCATTTGTTCAGCATGTATCTTCAGTTTAGTACCAGACTGTGAACCTGGAAAAGTTTAGTGATCAAGGTTGTCTTGTCATTCACTCATATTCCCAGGGCCAGCAATTATTTGCAGAGTGGATAAATGGTTGTGTGTGATAACAGTATGAAATGCGTTAGCAGTTATTTTGGGAATTGGTGTATTCTTTTGAAAATTCCTGCTCACCAATATATAAGGTAACCAAGTAAAATTTTTCTTTAGATCAGTTTCCCTTCTTCTCTACAAAGTGGACATTTAAATGATACTATTTAAAAAAATCTTCTTTTGACTTCCATGTGTGCATCAGAGTAGAGAAAATGGTTTATCTGAGGTGATGTTTAGAACTAAAATCATGGAGAAGGGACCCTGGGAAATAGGATTTAATGAGCAGTGTGGGAGGGGAAAATTATTTACACACTTAACTGGACATTAATTAGTCTATTACCACTGTCCTAAAAACTATAAAGGAATAAAAACAATTATGTATGCATATATAGAATACTGATGTGAGTCATTTGCTTAGAAACCTCAGTAATGCACCACAATAATGTACTGAATTATTGATTGATAGATTGAACTGCTTGGAATAACAGCAACTGGTTGATGCTGATGAAGTAATAACTGGAATTACTGTTTGCTATGGTGTGAACAAATATTGATTGAGTACTTATTAAGAGAGCCACAATAATAAATGATTTATGTCTGTCAATTGATTTGATCTTTTCAGACATATGATTATTTTCATTTTAAAAATGAAGAAATTAAAGGTCAATTATATTGAGTAATTTGTGAGAGATTATATAGACAGTAATTGGCAAATTTGAAATTTTAATTAAATTATCATTTATCTAAAACCAAAGAGGTTTTATCATATCATAATGGAAAGAAAAGAGAAAATTTTAAGATATGTACAAAGATCAAGAGATATAGCATGTGTAATAAACAGGAAACTATTTGGTACAGCAAGTAATGATGAGAAAGGATGGCAATGGTTATTGAGATAGGGAAAAGAAATTTGGAGTCGTATCTAAAAGATGCATTGAATTGCTCTATACATACTGATTCTGCCTACAGTGTGGATACAAGGTAATTAATAAAGAAGTAAGAGAGGCTAACAATTTGGGCATGACTGGATAAGTCCTTCAAAGTCTTTATCCAGATGAAGACAAACAGGATACACTAAACTTGAATTCTTTCACAAGAATTAGGAGTTTTTATAAACTATGTGTAATTTTAATATTTTCCTCAACCTGATGTCTAGGGCTTTTTTTTTTAAGATTTTATTTATTTCTGCGTAGAAGAACTGATGTGTGGGTCAGAGATGCAGGATGGAGGGTGGTGAGAGGATTCCCCAGAGACAGTGGGGAGCAGAAAAGGCAGATCTACTGAAATATACTGCTAAAGGGAGCAGTGGGTGAAACAGGAGAGGTCTGCTGCACCATGTAGGTTGTTAGCTCCATGGACTGGGATTGAACTCAGGTTTTCACAGTGGGCCATCATGGTGGTAGTGCTGAGACTTATCCTCTAGGCCACCTTGGAGGCCCTGAATGCTAGGACTTTGAAGGAGAGAATAGAATAAGGGGAACTGAATAACTTTATGTATAAATCATCTTAATAAGAAGATAATTGTTTTTAAAATCAAAATTGCAAAAACCAGTTACATTTTTACATGCAAACAATAGAACTAGAAGAAAAAGAAATCAAGAAAATATTATTTAAACTGCATCAAAAATAAGTAAATTCCTAGGAGTAAAGTTAAAAAAAGAGGTGAAATACCCGCACAACGAAACTTTAAGACAATGTTAAAAGAAATACAAGATACGTACAACAAATTGAAAAAGTATCCCCTGCTCATGGATTATAGAAAGATTTCCATTGCTACAGTGACCCCCAAATTGACACGGCAATCCTAACCAAAAATCAAACATAAATACAAGGAAGCGGAGGCTGGAGTGGCATCCCATTCCCAGACTTCAAACTATACTATAAAGCTATAGTAGGATTTCTCTGATAATCCTTTGAATATGCTCTTGGTCCTTTAATGCACTATTGAGTTTGATTTGCTAAAATTTTATTGACAATTTTTTCAACTTTGTTCACCATGGATATTGGTCTATAATTTCCTTTTTGATATGATATCCTTATCTGCTTTTGGTATCAGAGTCATCTTGGCTTCATAAAATGTGTTTGTAAGCATTTTCTCTTCCTTAGCTTTTAAGGAGATATTGAGAATGATTGTTATTAGTTCAACTGTGAAGGTTTGGTACAACTCACTATCAAAATCATTTGGTTTTAAGCTTTTGTTTTTGAGGATAATTTCGATTATCTCTGTGATGACATATTGCCTTGAGGTGTCAATGTGTCTGCCTATTTTGTATTTTTTCATTTGCCTATTTCGCTGCTATTGATTTTCCTTTATTTTTTAACATGGTTGTAGCAGTCACTTAGATGTTTGCATTATTTCTATTTCCCAGGAGGCACTGTGAGATTTTTTTTTTTAAGCTTTTTCAAGCTCTAAATGATTTTAGGTGTTTGGCCTTCCTGTGTTTCTGTAGATATGAAGACCTGAGTTTGAAATTACTGAGCCAGGGAGTGGTGAGGGGTCCTGGAGGAGTCCAGATGTAGGTGGTGTCAGGACAGGAGCCTTGCTCATGTCCCTCTTCTCTGGGATTTCAGACCAAAGTTTCTATAGAGTGTACACTGTCAGTGAGCTACAAGATCAGGACCAGTCCTGAGGTGTTGGAGACAGGGAACACAGTGCATTCTTTCTGTTCTCTTCGTTGGGGACCTGGCTGCTGGGAGCACCCCAGCTCCTCTGTGCATTTTCCTCCTCAGTTAATGATGTGTGTCTACATACTACTGAGCTCTCCCCTTCCTGGGGCTTTCGACCAGGCTGCAAAGCCATGTTTTATAAGGTTGCTTCTCACTAGGAACCAAAACCTCCAAGGAATTCTCTCCACCTACCTCTTTCTTAATAAGCATGAATGTATTCATTGTCCCTTCTGGTGTGATGTGTGCCAGTCTTCATTGTGCAAGAAGTATTCCAGTTTCACCCCAAACTGCAGGGCCAGGGTGCTCTAGATGCATTCCTGGTATGGGTTAACTGTCAAAGAACTTTCCATGAAGCAAAGCAAGGAAACTCCTCTGATACCATCTTTGACTAAATTTTAAGATAGAAGTTAAAAGGAAGAAATACCTATCCAGAATTTCAAATGTATTGTGAATTATCATAAGCAGTGAGCTTAACGGTGTTAATAAGGACATTCTTAGTTGGGGCTATTTCAAGGCACTTAACTCAAGTGGAGAAATATAGCATGGCCACTGGGCATGAGTCCCTGTGTCTGTGCCAGTTCCCGGGTGTAGTGCTGGCTCAGACCACCGAGAATCTGTGCCTGTGCCAAAGACTATGATTTTGTAAGGAAAATACAGATTCTCCTCAACCCAGGTGTTTGGGTTTTGGAGATTTTCCTTCCTTTTCAAACATATTTATTCATCCTTCAAGGGACAATGAATCTTTAAATGGTCTGTAGTTGGGTTAACTTGTTACTCCTGCTGTCTCTTTGCTAACTTTGTCTTCATATCTGTCTCTTTTCTCTCATATGACCAAAATGTTCATCAGGGAATATTTTCTTAATTCCCCAACTTCACAGAATTCTTAGAATTCAGTTTTATTCTCTTTAGTATCTGTCCTTTCCCCCTGACTTCTCACCAGATATTAGATAAAAATTCTTTTTGGATTTCCTTAATATTTATGGCTTCAGAGGAGATATGTGTGAGGTTAGAGGCTACAGGTTGGGAAAGAAAGAATCTAAGGTATCAAAGGTGACCTAATCCTTATTTTACAATAGATAAATCACTACTTTACACTGTGTCTAGTGCCTCAGCCATGACTGACCTTGTTTTTCTAAGAAAATTAGCACATACTCAGTCTGGGCAGCTCTCTTTACTGAATGTTATTTCCTCTTGATCCTGTAAAATCCTGAATCCTTTATACCCCTCTTGAGCTCTATTCACACAAATCCTTAGCTCACTTTGTTTTTGTTTTCCCAGCTGGGCAAATTTTTAGCACATTCTGCTCTCTGGCAGAAAAGGTACTTTAGGTACTTTTTTACTTACCTTAGATTTACCCTTTGCCTTCAGCACTCTGCTGTTGTTGGCATTAGGTTAATGAGTCTTTCTAAAATCTGTAGATATGAAAAAAATATTTGCCTCAAGTATAAAAATGATTTTATACTTAATACAAAAATATCACACAAATTGATGAGAAAATCATTAAGAACAAAAATAGAAAATAAAATATACAAAATGTATAAAGTACAAGACGTAATATAAATATCTGAAATATTTATGACTAATAATCACAGAAATATAAAAAAAAATTTGGTTCCTCTTTTTTCCCATAAAGAATGAACAAAGAATAAAATAAGTGTTACTAATGATTGAGGGTGCTATGAAATGGTTACTTTTATAGACTATATGAATATAAATTACACAAGGATCTTAGAAGACAATTATTTAGGAATAAGCTTTACTAACATTGAAAATATTACTGTCTTTCACGTATGTTTACCTTTTCAGAATTCATACTAAGTGCATAATCAGAAATGTTGAAAAAGACATACTGTATTCACATATATATAATATAATATATATATTAATGTAGATGAATGATTTTGTTAATTATGTTGCCTCCATAGCAAGTGGAAACTATTCAACAATTTAAAAATTATGTTTATAAAGAATTTCAATGATGCAAACAGTCACTCATAAAATTAGTTGAAAAAGGATAAAATGATACATAGACTTAAGTCTCACATACATGTGCTCTATGTCTCTGACTTCCAAGCTCCGTGGAGCTTGTTTATTCTCTTTTCCTCTGTTTAAATATTGAGAGCTGATTTGTTCCTATATTGAAGGAACAAATTTAGTTTTAGCTCTCTGATTTCTCAGGTATAAACACAATATTTCAATATTTTAGTAGGGTTTTTTTTTTTTTAAGATTTATTTATTTATACATACAAGCTGCGGCACAGACCAGAGGCGTGGGGCGGCAAGAGGGTCCACCAGAGACAGAGTGGGGAGCAGAACAGGCAGATCAGAAATACACTGCTGAGGGGAGCAGCGGGCGAGGCAGGAGAGGTCTGCCGCACCATGCGGGACTCTCTCCAGCTGGGCGTCGAACTCGCATCGTGCTCTGCCGACAGCAACACAGCGCAGCGCCCAACCGCTGCGCCACCAGGGAGGCCCACAATATTTTAGTAGGTTTTTAATAGTAGGACTTAAATGTTAGTCTATGATCTTTCAATCAACAAATGATTATTAATCCTACACAATATGCATCAAATATTATTTGTATGCTAGTGATTCACCAATGAGAGAGAGAGAGAAAGAGAAAGAGTAGGAGCTCAAGCATACCCTTATCTTGTTATAAGAAACTTAGGCAGGTATCTATGCTGTGTGTGATAGGGATGGGAAGAAGAGAATAAAAATCAGAGAATGTTGAGAAACAAAATGTTAATGAAGAGGACAGGATATTATAATAATAAGGAGGTAGGGTGTGAGAATGGATGAGTGGCTTTTAACTACTTTGGCTGGGAAAGACCTCTTTGAACAGGAGACATTAGATTTGCAATCTGAAAAATAAAAGAGAGTACAAATACAGAGTCCTTGGAAAGACACATTGAGACAGAAAGAAGTTTGGTGTAGTTAATTAGTAAAAGGGGTAGTGGAGACGGATGGACTATAAGAACTAGACAAGAGTAAGTTCAGGGACCATAGTGAAATGTTGAGATCTTTGCTGTTTGTATATTTAGAGGCTATTAGAGGGTTAGTAGCAGTGGTAGGATATTATCTGAGTTATTCTCAAGATTATCAAGAATAAGGTATTCTTAAAATTATCTTGAGGATATTGTAGTCAGTGGGTTTTGGGAGACATGATTGGAAACAGGGAAAAACTGATAGGAGAGTGTAGTAGTGATGCTAGAGACTGTGAAATGAAATCAGAGTCAGAATGTATTTTTTAGTCCACCCTGTGGTACTTTAGACTAATTGATGAGTTATAAATATATATAGAAGGATGAAAAATACCAAACTTTTGGCCTGAGCAACTAGGTTGTTAATACACTTGATAAATGAAGTGAGTTGTGATGGAGATGGGAATTTAATGGAGAAATCGGTGCAGGTGAAAATGGAGTGGTTGTAGAATTGAAGTCTTTGATAGGATATCATAGGGATAGAAACTAGAGCTCAAATGAAGCTGGTTGTCTAAAATATTAGTAAGTACACTTCTTTCATTGAAAGCATTTCCAGTGCTCATCAACTAAATGCAACTGCCCTATTAAGACCTGTTGTGGTTATCAGTGACGAGATTGGGTATATGGAGAGGAAAGGAGAGCTTGGGGAGAAGAATGTATTAAATAATCATTTGAAAGCGTGGAAAATGAATTTATTCAGGAATGAGTCAGTGTCAGTTTCATTTAAATCCTATTTCAGAACAGTAATCAGGAATTGGTTAGTCCAGTCACCATGGTTATGTCACTTTTTTCCTTTAGAAAAATTTAGTGGGATGTGAAATTATGGAATAAACACGTTTGAGTTTAATTGAGATTGAAGTTTTGTGGAGCAAATAGAAAGAGAAACAGGGCAGCAGAGTGAGTATTTGAGAGTGAAGGTGTTGACTAGACTGGGTAAGGAAGGAGTGGGTGAAGATAGAAAAGGTGATAGAAAATAAAAACCTAGAACTATCAACAGATAGATGATATTACTAAGGGAATAAAATTACTGGAGGGGGATACTACAGTGAGTTGGAAAAGTAGGACATGATTGATTTTTAAAGCAAGTTTTATTAGAATGGAGTCATTGATGATTGCTATAAGAACGGTTAGGATGAAATTTAACATTGATGAAGTCAAGAACTGAGAGATCTACATGTATTTTAAAGTTTCTGAGAATTAATACTGAAATTGTAGTTAGCAGATAAAAAACAAGATACTGAAATTATAATTAAGGAAGAGGAGTGACTAGGAGATCTGTCAGTGAAAGGAAAAAGAATGATAAGAGATGGCAAAATATTTCCAGTGATGGGGTCCTCGGTGTTGAAAGAGAAGGTAAAGTACTGTCTTCTAGCCCTTGTATGGTAGGTGAATGAGAAATACAATGAATGAATAAATTCAAAAAGGTAGGTGAAGATACAAGTTAAAGCAGGAGAAAAAAGGTTCTGAATACCATGAACTCTGATTGATGTTGCCTCTTCCAACTGAAAGCAACTTGGTGGCCAATTCTTGAATCTCTGTCCCATTTTCTTACCCATGAGATTCTCAAAGGATGCTGTGATAAAACCCATGTGGGTTGAAACCAGAGTTTAAAAAAATGCAGGGACAGGTGCCACTAAGAATGGCTCTTGTGTTTGCCTTAGGAAATTGGACCTTCTACTTTGAAAAGAGAAGCCAGATGTCACTTGAGACCCAATAGCCTTGTAACTGCTAGGATGTTTTGTGATTGTTTATCCTCCTGTGGCTGATGAGTCAACCTAGTTTTCCATAACCTAGTAACTATAGACAGATATCAGAGTGTAGACTTTTTCATGCTTTGGATACTTCTAGCGCATGCATTTTGTGTTTTATTCTTTGTTCATAGAATGGGGCTTGGTATATATATGTATTTTTTTTTCCCTTAGATCTTAAAACATTGAAAAATGAGTATTGAGAAATAAAAAAAACACTCCCAGTCAGCACCTATAATCTATTATGGCAATTAATCAAGCACATAGTTTGTCAACTTCCTCTTGTTCTGTTATATTTATGACTCTATTATTATTTCATCAAGACAATAAAAGAAATTAATCTTCATTGCAGGGGAAACATTTGAGAGCCAAAGAAAAGGGATTTAGCTGCCAATCTCCATCTTGTGGTCCAAATCAATCATCAGGACAGATTAAATTATTTTAACTGTGATGCATTCATTAGGTCTTATTGGAAATATTTTAATGCATTAAAGGATTTTCTACACAATCAGAATACAGATTATCACTTGGAATGTATTTGTCCATGACTCAGTTGCCCTTACATTAGCTGTCTTCTTTAATAAGACATGAAATTTTCAGAAATCAATAGTAGAACAGCATTTACATCATTATACATAAGCCTGTGATATTTAGAGGCACAAATTAAACCTCAGAAGAGTTTTTAAAGTCTGGAAATAATTAATTAATATTAGAGGGGAGGCATGGTTTCTCAGGAGGACCCTCATACACAAAGGGACTCATTTATTTCTAGAACTGTAGTCTCCTCAGACCAAGAGGGTTATTTTTCTACATCTACTGTAACTCAGGGAAAGAGGCAGAGTAGTCATAAATATTCATGCAAATAAACACTCCTTAATGGATTAACATGAACTTATTGAGCATCTATTATGGCATGAACAATAAATTAGGTATTATGGGGATAACAAGAATTAAAACCTGTGGTCCTTATTGACAAGGAACTTTAATCTAGTTTATGAGATTCTTATGGTAATAAACAATTAATTGTTTTAAATCAGTATATGAAAAAATGCAACAGATTGCTATGCACATATGTGTCATTAATAAAATGCAGAAGGGGACAAGTTGGAATACAGGGTGAGTTTGAGGGATCCTGCAGATCTAGGAGGCAGGTTAAATGTGTCACACATCCCAAGGAATTAGGAGGAAAACCACTGCAGCCTTAGGAGAATCTTGCAGAAATGTTTGAAGTGACTTCACACTTTTCTTCTCCCTTGAATAATAAAGTGTCAAACTTGGAAATTCTACCAGGATAAACCTATGTGAAAAATCCTTAGTTTCAATGCAATTCTTCCCTTAATTTGTCTTTCTAAAGTGATTTTGTTTTCTTCTGTAGAATCCCTGAATCATCCACTGGGTACCTGTGTGACCTTAGCCCAATTATTTTACCACTCTGAATCTCAGTTTTCTATTCTGAGTAACTAGATAATCTTCCAGATCCCTGGTTATTCATGTGCAGTTTTATGAAGAGTCATTTCATTTTCTTAGTTAGAAAATAGGAATCAGAAAACCCAGCTAGTCTCCTTATTCTGATTTGCTGACCCATCTTTGCATCTCCAGTAAGGCGTCCTTGCCCCAATTCAGTTGGCGCAGGCAATTCCCACATGCAGCCGAGAGAGAACAGGAGGTGAAAGGAGATGACCTGTTCTGTTCTAGTTGGTTATTCAGCTCTAAATTATTAATTCCATTTCTGTTCTCCTATCACCTTGAAGTTGTTGGGTGCTAAGGGGTTTTAACAAAGGAAAGGTTTTCATGAGGTCAACAGGAAAGACTCCAAAACATTTTCTGCAATCAACCAAACAGAAGTTTGGGTGGGACAGGTTTAGAGATGTGGAGTGACAGGAAATACATGTTTCATCTAGCCATTAAATTCTCAAGTATGTAAAGAAGAAGAAATACTATAATTTAGAATTCTTTACACAGAATTAAGTGCATGATAAATTAGTATCTTTGAGGAATAATCAATAACAGCAAGGTTTGCATTGAGCTGCAAAGCTCATTATAAAATAAAAATGTTTGGCTTGTTTATTACCCTTAAAATTAACCCTCTACAAGAAAGAGCAATTTGAAAGTAGAAGAAAGCACAATTCATCTCTAATAAAAATCTACTTCTATAAATTACCTCAAGTCCAGGGTTTGTCTCTATAATCCAAAATATGAAATTACATGGACAACACAATGTGGAGAGATTTTCAAAATTACAAACATTCAGTGTCTCTCCCAAAATGCAATAGTAAGGGGCTCTGTATCCTGCATTGGGTCTAGCCATTTGATATCTGTTCTGGGTCCTGAACAAACACTGGGATCAAATGCTACAAAACACATATAGTTGGGGCAAAAAAGACTAGCACTCTATTTATAAGGTGTGGAGCAAACAAACATATTTTTATTTATTATTATTATTATTTTAATATATTTTTATTGTTTTTTATGTTTTTTACATTTTGTATTCTCCTTGGGTAACCCACCACCAATTCACCCGTGATCCATCTCCATGGTCCTTTGTGTCCTTTTCTACTCCATTTTGTGCCCTTATCCTCCCCTCCCCCCGCCTCTGCCCCCCTTGAGTGTCTCTCTCCTATTTGGTTTCCTTATAGTCCTGTTATAAGTGAAACCATTCCATATTTTTCTTTTTCTTTCTGGCTTATTTCACTGAGTATGATCCCCTCTAATTCCATCCATGTCACTGCAAATTGCATGTGTTTATCTTCTTTGAATGCTGAATAGTATTCCGTTGTGTATATGTACCACATCTTCTTGATCCAATCATCTATTTTTGGACATCTGGGTTGCTTCCATACCTTTGCTATTGTGAACAGTGCTGCAGTGAACATACAGGTGCATGTATTCTTTTGGATTAGTGTTTTTGTGTCCTTTGGGTAAATTCCCAAAAGTGGTATTGCTGGGTCGTATGGAAGCTCCATGTTTATTAGTTTGAGGAATCGCCATATAGCTTTCCATCCTTAGAAAGCAAAGTATTTATTTATATGTTTTGAAGTATAACTGATTAGCAACTACCCTGGCTTTCACCAAGTGTATACTTCTTTGCGTATGACGTATACACAGAATAGCCTCTACAACCACCTTAGAAATTCTGAAAATGGAATATTCTCTTCACTCCAAAAGTTGTTAGTGAGATAGCTAGCTAGCTAGCTAGCTGGATGATAGATCAATGTAGGCAAACATCTAACATTAATCACAAAAAGATTATGTCAGACACTGTTACATGCTTTATATATATGATTATAATAAATCCTTATAACCTGCTTACAGAGTTACAATTATTATCTTTATTTCAGAAAGAACTCTAAGATCCAGAAAGATTATTCAAGGTCACATATTCAATAGGAGAGTGGAAACCATCCCTGCCTGGGAAATAGGAGTTAATCTCTTAAACACCATCATACACAGCTATACTGCATATTGATAACAATAATAATAAACAGTGAAGTTTCATACATGGTGCTTCAGCTAGCCCTCGCAAATGTTTGAGATAAATGTTGTTATATTCTCTTAATTCACAATTGCTAAAATGAACCTTGGAGAACTGAAACATAGTTACATGTCAGTGAGTATGAGCCAGGATAGGCCCATGGACTCATGTGTCCTCCCCAGCAAGTCACCATATTTCAGCAGGCAGTTCATATGTTCACAGTCCCTAGTAAGGAATAGGACACAGAGTATCAATAAATTGGTGTTTGCTAGTATGATGTTACTGTATCAATGGACAAACTAACTAATGAAATGGAATATTCAAAACAGAACTTAGTACATGTGGAAACTGGTACATGAGAAATGAAGCATCTCAAAACCCTGGGGATACTATAGACTTTTTGATAGTGCAAAGGCAATTGGGTAATCACTTGGAACAAGATAAAAACAGATCCATACCTCACAATATACATAAAAATAAACTTTTTTTTAAGATTTATTTATTTATGCATACAAGAACTGGGGTGTAGGCCAGAGGTGTGGGGTGGTGAGAGTATTCACCAGAGACAGAGTGCGAAGCAGAACAGGTGGATCTACTGAAGTACACTACTGCGGGGAGCAGCGGGCGAGGCAGAAGAGGTCTGCTGTACCATGTGGGAAGCACCCTGGCAGGGGATTGAACTCATGCTGCAGTGGCTGCAGATAGCTTCATAGTGCTGAGAATTAACCCATTGTGCCACCAGGGAGCCGCCAAGAATAAAATTTTAATGGGTCAAAAATCCAAATATAAAAAGGAAGACCATCAAGAACTAAAGAAAAACATGAACAAATTTCTCTTTAACCTCATTTAGGGAAATAATTTCAAAACATGACTTAAAACTCAAAGATAATCAAAGAAAATATTATAAAATTCATACTACAATATGATTAAAAGCATGGTTTATTAAAAAAATCATACCACCTAGCAATTAACTTCTGGGCATTTATCTGAGAGAAATGAAAACTTATCTTCATATGAAAATCTGCACAGATATGCTTATAGCAAATTTATTCTTAATATCCCCAAGCCGAAATAAAGAAACTGTTCTTTATGAAGTAGCTAAATGGTGCTATGTCCATCCTATGAAATACTACTCAACTATAAAAAGGAGAACAAACTATGACATATACCACAACCTGGACAATTCTCCAGAGAATTATGCTAATGAAAAAAACCACAACAAAACAAAACAGCCAGTCCCAGAGGTTACATACTATGTGCTTTAATTTACACAATTTTATTGAAATGACAAATGAAGAACAAAATAGTGGTTGCCAAGGGTTAAGAAGAAGGTAGGTAAGAGCCAAAATAAGGGATCTTGTATCAGTGGAAACATTTTATACCTTTATAGTCAATGTCAATATCTTAGTTGTGATACTGCAATAGGATTTTGGAAGCTATTATTGCAGGGAATTAAAAGTTTAAACAGAGATTATTTGTGTTATTTTTCAGCTGCATGTGAACCTACAATTATCTCAAAATGCAAAGTTTAATTTAAAAATAAAACTTCACCACTGGTATTCTGTACCTTATGATATGGTGCCCATGAAAAAGATAACTTCGTTTCCATAGTATTTTTGTCCAAAAAGGCATAACCTGAATTTAAATTTAAGAATAGTTCAAAGAAACCCAAATTCAGAAATATTTTATAAGTAATCTGACACAACTTTTGAAAAACATCAGAGCACTGGGGGCAAAACAAATTAAAAACAAACAAAACCACCAAAAATCATACGGCACAAACAAAACCACCAAAAATCAAAGAAAACGGCATAGAATGTGGAATTCTGAATTTGATCCTGAACATAAGAACATAAATGAGAAAATTTTTAATTTTGCAGATGAGACATTACTTTCGTTTAAAGTTAATTTTCTATGGTTTCCCTTTTAGGAGGAAAATAGGGGAACCAAATAAGGGATCAGGAAAAAAAATAGGCAACTATAAATCAGAGACATCTGAAGGGGGGTGGTTAAAATAGGGGAGGGAAGAGCACAAAGGACTGTGGTGATGGTTCATGAGTGAATTGGTGATGGGAATTTTATGGGGACTACACCTGAGAGGAGAAAGCAAACATTGTACAAAAATAAAAAAATATGTAAAATATAAATATATTTTTTAAAAAAAGTTAATTATCTAATTTTGGTAACTGCACTATGAGTTGGAGGATGTTATAGGTTACATGGATATTATTATTATTTCCCCCCCTTTTGGAGCTTTTGTAAAATGTTTAAAAGTCTTTAAATTATAAATTGTTATTGGCCATATAGATGAGAAAAATAAGACTAGGCATTTATTTATTGCTTAGTGAAATCCAATGACTAAAATCTTAAATAACTCCAATATTTAATGACCAAATATCTGTATATCATGACAAAATATCTCTCACTAACCAAGAGGGTAGTGCAACTGGTACATAGTAGGATGCTCATTTCCAAATAGGGAGAGACAGTTATTTTAATTTTTTGCATGTAAAATCATATGCTTTAGGAGAACTGAGTTATGCGGGCTCAGAAAATAGATTTTCAAGCTGGGACTGATTCTAATTTGTATCCTTTCAAGCCTATGAAGTCTTCTTTTCTTACAAAGGCAAACTTCCAGTTCTGAGTGGGTTTCTGTAGTGACATGAGCAGGCAGTGGCTGTTTAATACATCTTGTCCTGACAGTGGAAAAATCAGATCCCCTCAACCTGTCATCTCCATCTTTTGGTTTCATTTATTTTTCCAGTCTGCCTTTCCATTCTGGGGTAATAGCAGCAAAGGCAATGTAGTCTCTGCCAGCAGTCAAAGTGGCATAAATATTAGTGATAATTGTATGGTACAGTAATTGCAAATAGAGGTGATTAATTCTTACAATAATAGCTGTCCTAAGAACAATTGATTTCCCTTCCAGTCATGTCCATGTTTCCCATGAGAAGGCTTTAAAATGGTTATTATTATTAGTTTAAGCTTTGGGGAGGGAAGGGAAGATGAAAAGAATGGTGATTACTTTGGATTTGTCAGTCCTAATTCTTCATTAGTGTGCAGGGCTGTGGCACCCATGGTATTGCAGGTAAAAGCTCTGTCCTCCCTTAAAAGAAAATCAACTTGACCATGAAGGCAGAGAAAGTCAACTCTCTGCATGTGGATCACACAATTACAGCCAAGAATTTCCCCCAAAATATGATGGCACAGCACAGAAATGAAAAGATAAATTCTTGCTCAGATAATAATTCTCTCTTACATAGGTCTTATCCAAAACTGTGTGATTTATTTTTGAAACTTTCCTGATATAGCTATGTAGGAATTATTATCACCATTTAATGTATGCTAATTGATTAAAAACAAGCATCACTAAATTCGTACTGTCATACCACTGAAGAAGCCAGTGATAGAACTGAAATTTAAGATTAAATAGCCACAGATCCCCTCCCATTTTTATGATAAAATTAAGAGCTATTCCAAAATTTCAGGTCTAGTTTCCTTCACTGACTACCTCCCACTTGTCTTCTTCTTGGCTAAGCTTACATTTAAATTAATACTAGACAATTTTTTTTTATTGTTATTTATGTCTTTTACATTTTGTATTCCCCTTGGGTAGCCCACCACCAATTCACCCGTGATCCATCTCCATGGTCCCTTGTATTCTTTTCTAGTCCCTTTTGTGCCCTTATCTTCCCCTCCCCCTGCCCCCACTCCGGCCCTCCCCCCCCACCCCGGCTGAGTGTCTCCTATTTGGTTTCCCTATAGTCCTAATACTAGACAAAATTTATCACCATGTACTCACTATTCAACTAAAACCATTCAAGAGTAATAAATATGTGCTTTTCTTTCAGTAATAAACATAATGGTTTGATTTTGGTTATTCTCCCAACTGGGGAAAAATAATACCCAAATTTATTAGCTAGGGTTCAGTTTTACTATCTGTGATCCAAGGAATCGTTTGATTTTTGAACTGTATATATTTTTCATGTATAAATTAAGTACTAGCAATAAGATTTTCAAATGTTATTTAATATATAATGGCCTTACCTTCACTTTGACATACTTGTCCTTCCAAATAGATGTGTTCAAATAGATGTGTTCAGACACCAATTAGTAATTTTCCTAACTGCTTTTCCAAGATTTTCCCATGAAGTTTTTCTAAATGTCACAAAGGCAAGTGGTCATCTCAATATCCTCAGCTCATTCCTGTGTCTTTAGTACCTAGTACAGTGTCGAATGCAGTACTGGAATATTGTAGATGGTCAAAAGATATTTAATTAATAAATAGATAGATGGATTATGCAAATATTCCTTCTCTCCACTTGTTTCATATCTCCTTGAACTGACTTTTTTGAGTTCCATATCAATCTTGTCTGACTACATTCTCCCAGGTGCCAAGGGTTTTAATTGTATCAGTCAGCTATTGCTGGGGAACAAGTTACCCCAAAACCTAACACTATAAAAACAATGGAATTTGTTTTCTCACACAGTTTCTGAGGGTTAGGAATCTGGTTTGTCCAGGTTTCGGGTTCTCAGCCATAATTATAGTCATCTAGGCTCAAGTGGAGCTGGAAATCCACTTCCACGTCTACTCTTGTGGTTGTTGGTACATCTCAGTTTTGATTTTGGTTAACAAAGGACTTCTCACAAGATTTAAACAATAATCCTAAGTATAAAGATATCAGGGGTAAAATTAGGGGTGGGAGTCCAGAGAAAATAGACAACTAAATGAAGGAGAGAGCAAATGTCTATTTGCATGCCTCTGACCTAAGCAATAGTAGGTATTCATCAATTCCCCAAATATTAATCTCTTAAGAACATGAAATTGTGTATTTCCATCAAAAGTTATTAGGACTATCTTAGTGTGAAACAAATAGTAGGGATGGTTGAAAAATTAGTAGGGTGATTGTGTAATTTAGTGTCTAATCCAAAACACGATTTAGAGCAAAAAGAAGAGCAACTGATAACTCTGCCAAGGCAACAGACATAATTGAGACAGTCCAGGACCATCTTATACACATGTTCACCCTGCAAATTAGAGCCATTTATTTTGGGCATTTCTACTGTGAGGAGCTTGGAATAGTGACTTTGGTAAACAGTGCCTTGAAGCTTGCCTTTTGTTCTTGTCACATAGATATCTTGCTTAGAAAAAAGTACTGAGAAAGAAGCAGGCAGCACAGTGTACTGTTTCTTGACAAAGGATAGCCTCTTGGGGAAGGATTGATTTGTAAGGATGTTGTCTAAGAATTCATGTCCCTCTCAAGGGAATTACCAGTCATTAGGGATTTGAGCAAATCTTTTACTGCAGTTTTCCTCATATCAGTTGCAAATAGAGTCTGTTTAATTTTGCAAAATTTCTTTTCATATGCATCTAATTAAAGTATCTGTTGAGTCCATCATGTTGTGTTCAAGTTAATTGAATAGAAAAAAAAATTAATGGCTCTCTATTAGATTTTCCTGGTTAATGTCACAGGCATCTATTGATTTTTTTTAATTAGAGATTTTTGTTAATGGATTTGCACAAATTAAAATCTGTCTAATAACTAGTATTCCTCTGGCATTTCTCAGGACACTTGCTAGGATTTTGGCAAACCCCTTGATCGAATTTTAGGGAGCTTGCCTCTTCAACAACAGGTTCTAAAGAATTCTAAAATGAGATTAGAATTCCTCCTGGTAAATTTCTTTACTCTATGGATTTTTCCTCCTTCTCTTAAAAATAGTCATGAGATTCTTAGGGAGACAAGCATATAAAGAGTAACACTCATTTTCACCCAAATACAGACTATCAAGCCAAATGCACTAGAGCCCAAATGGGATTACTGGAATTCCAGGTAGAAAATTGTTCTCTTGATTTTCAAGCTTAACCATAATTATAGGAGAATCACTGAAGGAGATCATCAATCTTTAGAATGATTATTAATAAAAGAAACAATAATAGTCAAGATGATTAAATTATAATACATTCCCAAATTTCCTTCCCTTTTCCCCTTCCTAACACATACAATTCAAAAAGTTCCAGTTGTCTGGAGGCCTTAGGTTAACGTTAGAGGGTATTTACTCATTTTTAAAAAAATTTCTAGGAGCAACAAGCAATCCTAGATTTGATACACCCTGGTATTGTTCTTGGCCATTTAAGAGGGCTTGAGATCAGAAAGGGGTGACACAATTTTCTTACTATAACTTATCTCTTCCCAGTAAGTCACTTAAAATTCATTCATTCGCTCTGCTGTAAGGCAAAGAGAAACCTGAGGGAAGGTCAGGGGTGAAACAAAATCTTCAGGGTCAGCATTTGGTCTTGGAAAAAGGTAAAGAGAAAGAAAGGTAAACAGAACAAGGCGCAGAGAGCCTTCACCTTCACGGACTGGTGGACTTTGGTGTCCCTCTGAATATGCCATTCCCTTCTCTTCCTTTTAAAAAGAAAACAAGAAAAGTCCTCTAATAAACTTCATCTTCACAGAATCAAAATTACAGAACAATTACAGGCAGCATTCAGCTCAGCTTGTCAGTTGCCAAGCACTCAAGGCTGTGCAGACTCAACTCAGTCTCACTTCTATGTCAGGAGAAACTGTTAATCCATACCCTCTTATTCCTTGGAGTAACTTCCAAGGAATAAAATCAGGAAGTCACCAAAAACAGTAACAAAATAGTAACTATAAATGTAAATATTGTTCTACTTATATTTTTCAGGCTCTGTAATGCCAGTCTATTCACCTTTTTGTCTATCCTTTCACTGCTTAGACCTCAAAGGAAAAAAAAAAACTGAACACTACCACTAAAATTCATCTAATATCTTCTTTGCCAAAATCCTGACAGTGCATAAGGAAGCTATTTTTAAAATATCTTTATACAGTTCTCTCTTACAGTTCCTGATAATGACTTCCCCACCAACTCCCTGTCTTTCCAGTATGGCCACCTTCCTTATTTCTTTCCAGAAACATTCATTAAAATAGAACCAGAATAATTAGCATAAAAACAAACATTTTTATACTACTTACTAGGTGCCAGTCATTGTCTTAAGCAGTTTACATACACAAAATCATATGATTTGCACAAGTAGCCTACATTGCAGGTAATAGTATCATCTCACTTTTTTAAACTGATAAATAAATGGAGGCACAGAGAGGTTATATAACTTATCCAACATCACAAATCTAGTAAGTGATAAAATGGAGATTTAAATTCATCTGATAGTGCTTCAGAATGTGTATACTGAATCACAATACGGTACAAAGAGAGTGTCAATTAAACTCTTGATATCTAAATTGGGTTTTTCAGCCAGTTAAAACAACAGCATTCTGTTTTTTAATTGATGAGTTTCCACTCAGCAGACAATGGACCAAACCTAACAGATTCCAACCATAAGTTTTCATAGAAAAGAAGATACAGCCCTTTGACCAAAAAGGGCTGGGACAACAGTTTTATTTCCCTAGGTAGGAGAAGGATCTGATTTGGAGAAAGTTGACTGTTGGAATTTCTAAGTCCTCTTTCACAAGAAGAATGGTGGGGAGAAACAAAAGGAAGAGTGAGGAAATCAGACACCCGTGACCTTGCTCCTGTCTTAACCAATTATAAAGAAAACTTTAGCAACAACCTGGATATGAAGATTCAGGGGAGATCTGGAGTAGATGAAATAGGTCAGCAAACTCTTCTTCTCCCAACTTCTATAAAAATTCACCGAATTCCCCTCTCACATCCAGATACCATTTGCACTCATAGAAAGGGAATTGATATCTAAAAGCTTAAATAATTGCTAGAAGAGATGGAGTCATCGAAAAGCACTATTATGCCAAAGGAGAACTTTGTAAAGAACAAAGGCATAAGCTTGAGGGGGACTGCTTAGATCATAAAAGATTGCAGTACTATTATCTAGAAAGTTTAAGCTGCCCCCACTATCCAGTAAGGTGGGGTTTGTCTCAAAATCTGATGAATTTGAGAAAATACCAAGCTCACCTCCTTGATATATCTGAATTGTTCTTAGGGCAAATTTAAAGACTCACTATATGGCTATGTGTTTTGATATTTTGTTCTCTCAAAGTTAGGCCCTAGAGACTATGGAGTAGCAGAGACTTCTTTTCTATCCCTGCTGACTCAGCTCACAAGTGGGCACTGCAGATACCTAGGCATATTTGGAAGCACAGTGCCCCAATTCCTAGTAAAGGGGATGAATTTCTCAACTGTCTCTTTCTCACTAATTGAAAAGAAAAGAAAAGAACACACTTATGTGATTCTTTTCAAAACAATTTTCTTTCCTTGCATCTAACTGTCTTCTTAGTAAGTGTTGGTTTGGGAATCAAATCTGGCCTGGCTATAGATTCCTCTGACGTTTATAACCCGAGGAGCAGCTCCAAAACCAGACAGGCCAATTAGTAGTGCATCTAATTTTTGTAATTTCCAAAACCCTCCATCACAATGAGGCTATTACAGGAATATTAACCTCTAGCAGCTGAAATCTCTCCATGTGGAGTTTAGCCAGGGGCGGGAAACAAAGCTGACTTACACAGAAAGAAAGCATGGGGCTTTTCCTTTCAAATGATTATGTGAAAAATCAGCCAAAATGAGCAAACCTTGTTATTCCGCTAACTTTTAAATTCCTTTGGCATCCAGACAGTTGAGGGTAGACTTAAGTGATTGAAGAAATAGAGTGGAATCAGTTTGGAAGGATTGGTTTTCACCCAGTGGCCCTAGGTGAATGAGCATGAAAAACAGAGAAGAGGGAAACAGAGCCAAGGAAAAGAAGAAAGCAAGCAGCTTCTAAAATAATGTCTGGCACATAGGAAAAAAAATTGAATGCTTTAATGAATAAAGATTTGAATTGGATATGTGCTAGGTAACACATTAGGTATATTTAAAGAGTTGAATGTAAATAGATTTGTTTTTAAATAAATCAAATCTTTTGTTAATGCTGTTAGTGAAATATACCAGGAGTTATTATAAGGTTTTAATAAGGAAAAAAATAACTTGATAAATCTGTTTTCAAAGTCTGTGATTTCTTTTATTCTTTTTTTTTTTTTTTTAAGATACACATCTTATTAGTGAACTGATTTTACTAAGGAAGTAGAGCCCAATGAGCAACTTCACATAATTCATATACTACACCTGTAGCACATAACAGAGGTCTGGCTACTCAGCTTGACCACTACTTCCTGGTAGATCTTCTAGCTCATGGCACGCTGAGACCTATAATCCAAGGCAGCTGTATATAAGCTGCCAGGGAAAATGGCACCTTCCCTTAATGGAAGTGTGTCTGTAACAGACCCATGTAGTAAAATCCCTCTGACAACTCTTCTTTTTTTTTTTTTTTTTTAAAGATTTATTTATTTATACATACAAGCTGGGGTATAAGCCAGAATCATGGGGTGGTGAGAAGGTTCACCAGATACAGAGTGGGGAGCAGAAAAGGCAGATCAGAAATACACTGCTGAGGGGAGCAGCGGGAGAGGCAGGAGAGGTCATGCTGCACCATGTGGGATTCTCCCTGGCCGGGCGTCGAACTCGCATCGCACGCTGCCGCCAGCTCCATAGCACAGCGCTCAACCACTGCGCCACCAGGGAGGCCCTGACAACTCTTCTTTGAGACAGGGATCTAGGAAGCATTTGCTTCCCTTGTCAGTTGCCTGTGAAAAAATCTGAGAGTTTGCGAGAGCTGCTTTGTTACCAAACCATAATCTGAAGTTTTGGGTTGTGTTTCTTCAGCAAATAAACCTAATAAGCAATCTTCTTTACTCCAGGAGAATGTAACAGGGAACACCAATTATTTCCTGGGTTGATGAAACAAAACTTCCCTCTGCTTGGTGTTGAATGCACCATTAGGTTGTTACAGTTCCTATTAGTCCTATTAATCTCTCCAGGATTCTGATTCAGAAGATCTGGGATGGAGCTTGATTGTGTATTTTAAAGATAATGCTGATATTGCTGGCCCAGGGACCACATCTTAAAAAAAAAAAAAAAAGCACTAGATATGACACTTATTTAGAATTTAAAATAAAACTTATCAAGTTCATTATTTTTACTTCTGTGCCCCTTCATGACTATCTGTGTAAGCAGCATAATAAATATGCGCTGAAGAGCACTCAAGCTGCAAACAGTTGTGGTTATAGTAGTAAAAATAGCAGTGTGTGTGTGTGTGTCCAGAAAACCTTATCCTTCACATAGGATCAAATGATGCAGAATTTTGTGCTCCTCTTGAGCTACATCAGTAGAAGATCTGATGTTCAGGGAAGTAGTTTAACCTTTACGAAACCACTAGGAAAATGCTTCTGAGATGGACATTATTCAGAAAGCTGCAGCAAAGTAGTACTACACAAATTTCCATTAAAAATAATCATTAACAGCGGCTTTCATTTTGCACCCATATAAAGACTTAAACTACTTTGCATATCTTATTTTAGGAACTCTCATATTACTAAATGTAGAATGGAAGACAAATATTTTAAAGTATTGAAGTGTAGGCAAACCCTCTACTTTGCAAAAAAGTTCACCTGGTAGGGTCAACAGTAAAGCTGTGAATGAATAGTGAGGGTTTGAATTTCACAGGATCCTTAGAGATCCTTTTCTGTAGCCATTAGAGTGTGAAAAATTCTCATGAAAACAAAAATCCCTAGCAATTGGGGATGGTTCTTATGAAATTGTGTTTTCCATAGAAAGGACAACCAGGAAAATCCCCAGAAGGGTGTAATCTGTGAGTTGTAGTTTGTTATTTACTTTTCTATCAATAATTTTAAGAAGGGGGCCTCCTTGGTGGTGCAGCGGTTAAGCGCTGCGTTGTGAAGCTGTCGGCAGCTGCTACGCGAGTTCGACGCCCAGCCAGGGAGGGTCCCACATGGTGCGGCAGACCTCTCCTGCCTTGCCCCCTGCTCCCCTCAGCAGTGTATTTCTGATCTGCCTGTTCTACTACCCGCTCTGTCTCTGGTGAACCCTCTTGCCGCCCCACGCCTCTGGCCTGTACCCCAGCTTGTATGTATAAATAAAAAAAAAATAAATCTAAAAAAATATAATTTTAAGAAGGACAAAACAAATTTGAAGTAAAAGCAAACTGAACTTGGAATTATCCAGAAATTAACTGTATTTGACAGAGTAAAATGTATCTGTATTAAAACTAGATGATCCAGTCCTTTTCCTGCAAATTTACCTTAAGTAAGAGACAATACAACATCAAAAGCTTAGTCAGGGCATGCATACACCTTTGAAATCTGTAGCTTTAGATTTGAGAAGAGACAATGAGTAAACCAATCTAGGACTAGATACACATTTTTGTTTGTTTCATAGTTAGGAAATTACAAAAAAGGATAAAAATGTAATCAGTAAAAATATGTAACATAAAAAAAGAAGACTACTCAAACTCTAGATAAGTTATATGAATAAGAGACACTTTAGGAAAAAATTTGAGAATATGTCACTTTATGCTCTCAAAAATTTAGAAGAAATAGGGACCCTGTATGATAAGAGAATAAAGATAATAGAGTAAAACAAAAATTTCCTATTTGTTATGAAAAGAATTGCTGAGAAGCACGCATTTTTTAAAAAAATTAGAAATATAAAATCAAAGAAATTTAAAACTACGGTCATAAGTTTAATGTCAGCGTTAAAATGACACGAAGAGTTTATTTGAATCTACCAGAAATTAAATCAGTATTATGGAGAGTAAACTTAAAAAAATATTTGAGAATTTATTGGAAAATAAATAGAAATGAACTCTTGACATATGTGTGGTAAAGAAAAAATAATGATGTAATATAGAGATAATTGCTTCTGAAAAAGAGGGCAAATTGAACAGAAGCAATAATTTAAAACATGAGACAAAATCTTTCCAAACCTGAGTAATGGATTTAAAAAATCCCTAAGTACATCTAGGAAAATGTACTGACTTCCACATTTAACCTGGTGAAAATCTTCTTAACTTTGAAGCATAAAGAGAGATGACAACAAGCTGTTTTTTTTTTTTTTTTTTTGCAGAACAGACTACTTCAAAGCTTAAAAGCTCTCTAATTATGCTCACAGATTCTGTGGGTCAAGCATTTTATAAGAACTCAGTGAGACTGGTGTAGAAGACAAATGCACATTACAAAGATTTGACTTTATGCAGGCTTTTGCAATAAGGAGAATGTGCTTTAATGAAGAATATCAGAGAAAAGAAAAGAGCTCTGAGGTTTCATACAGGCAGTTAGGCAGGGGAGTCTATGGGAGTCTTGAGGAAGGTGGAGAGGGTCTCATGCTGGAAAACAGATGGGAAGGATAGTCCTTTACAGTGGTGGTTTCATGGAATACCAAGCATGGGAAAATTTCTGTATTATCACAGCTTTCGGGGAACGCAGGGCTCAGATAAAGCTCAACATTGTCAATGACTTGTCTCTGCTCCAAGGATCTGGAAACTTAGTTGGGAATATTTGATGACTAGAGATGCCTCTGTGGCTAGCATCACCTCTTATTCACATTCCTGCTGCCTTTGCTGGAAAATCCTAATGGTTATGATGGTGAATTGAAATGTGTTATCTCTTTGGAGCATCTCTTCCTGACGATATGGTGACCTCAGGATGATGATACTTGTTACATAACAGTTTAGGGTTCAAGCATCCATTTTCCAAACAAACTAGACAGAAAAATTGCCTTTCCTTTTGTGATCCATTTTGGCAGTCATAGCATTTCTCCCACCTTACTCCAGTGAGCCAAGCATCACAAGCCTGGCAGGATGCTAAGTTTATAGGAAATAGATGCTAAGTATCAACTGAAAGAGTGTCAAAGCATGCATGGTCTTTTAAAGCAATAGTCAAACCCAACAATCTTACTCTATTGTACTGCATGAAACATGTATTTACTTCCTCTGCCAAGATAACCAAATCCTAATCCACTTGCAGCACCAACTCACATTCTAGGATGTGATCATCCAAATTGGGTCCAAATACAGAAGTTCCTCAGGTATGGGTCTCCGTTTGAAGATTTGTGAGCTCAAGAGACTTGTTATCTCTCACAGGCCCAAGAAGCACAATAGTAGTGGGGTAGGCATAAGATAATACATGATAAAATAATTGTTATAATAGATATTCAAAAACAGAGACCTGGAAGACACAGAAATCTGTTTCACAGAAATTCTGAATTTAAGTTGTGCATATGTTGTTGGTTCTCTGATTAGGCTTCTGTCCCTTTCCTTAGGAAGGGCGTGTGTGTGTATGTGTCTATGTTTTAGAGAGAGAGAAAGAGAAATGTTTTTTAATTGGTTCGTGCAGCTCAAGTCCAAGATCTGCAAGGCAGGTTAGCAGACTGAAGAACCAGGGAAGAGTTGATGCTGCAACTCAAATCCAAAGGCAAACTGGAGGCAGAATTACCTTTTTTTTTTTTTTTTTTGTGGGGGTGGGAGGTCGTGGTCTGTTTTCCTATGACTTTCAACTGATTGGATGAGGCTCACCGACATCATGGAGGGTAATCTACTCAAATACTCAAAGTCCACTGATTTACTTGTCAGTTATATCTAGAAATATCTTCACAGCAACATCTAGACTGGTGAGTGATCAAACACTGGACACCATGGTTTTGCCATGTTGGCAAATACAATTAACTATCACATTTTCTTCTTAGCTCTTGACTCAACTCTGAGTCATCTTTCCTTTTCCAAAGAAAATTGAGCTTGCAAATGAATAGTGTATCTCAGACCAGGAGTCCAAAGGCCTTTATATAGTTTATGCTTTGTAATATTTGTCTCTGTTAGTTTAAAGCATTGCCTCTCTTTTTCTTCCATCGCATCATATGAAAGCTAATTCACAATATGTCCTTTGTTGTTCTATGTGTGCTACATGAATTAACTCATTTAATTCCCATCACAAACTATGAGATAGGTGTAACTACAATTTCTTCTATTCAGAGCAGAAAGTGAAGCAAATGGTGAGTGACTTGCACAAAATTACACAGCCTTACTCAATACGGTCATATTCTAACCAAGTATTTCATCCACAGATTTGCAGATACTGCACAGTATTTGTCACATGTAAGCAATCAACAGTGACAGTGTGCTAATATTTAAAAAAAAAAACTGTTAAAATGTAATGAACACAGTGGAAGCAATTGTATGAGTTATGTAAAATTGTGTCTATCAGGTTTAAGTCAGGGCTTTTGGAAATGTGAAGCAAGCCTGGTGAGCCTATAGACCATCTTCAGAGGGCCAAGCCAGGAGAGCGCTGGTATGGGACTCAGCCCTAAATAGCATGGTGACTAATTGTGTAGAGCCCGCTGGTGGAGCACAATGGGATCTTCTCATTTCATTATTTCTCTGTTCTTTGAAGAGAGAATAAAAGATTTGTCAGTAGGCTGTAGCAGTGGTTATGTGTAGTTTAATTACTGTGCTTCTCACATCCAAATAATTGGCCATTCTTCTGAATTATCAGTAAGTTGTAAAAAAATCATATTGTAGAGCAGAAAACAGAAAGTTGTGGAACACAGTTTAAACAAGGTTTCTATTTTTGTACCTGACTTTTTTCTCCTTTCTGCCCACCCCCCCACCCCCATCCTATTGATTCCTCTTTTGTGGATTCGTTGCTTTTTTTTCAACTTTCTGTAAAAAAGGAAAAATGAAAAAAAAAAAAACAAGAAAACCACATGTATATATATTTAACATCCTTTCTTTTCCAACAAGTTGGGATTTGAAAGTCCATAAATGAAGATGGGAGAAGAGAACAGAAAAATTTGCAAAGTTTGAAGGAGGCAACTGTATATGGTGGGAAAGAACAAGGATCTCTGAACACTGTCCCAGATTCTAGAGGACATTCTCTCTGGCCTCCCTGTCCTGCCTGAAATCAGAACAGATGCCTCTGCTGGCCAACCATCTATTTGGGCATGTGCAAGGACATCCTATGGTCTTTGTGTGAGATCTATCTGGCTGCTTCAATAGTGTGCCAGGGTGGGTATAGGAAAACCTAGTGTTCAGTAGGGGGCTGCCATCACCTCTGCTTGTCCCCTTCCCTTCTCCTGGAGTCTGTCTTTACATAGAATGTGCACATTTTATGTAATTGCCTCATGCCTGAAATAATGCATCGGGAGAAGGGGGCAGGAGAAGCTGGAGAGCAAGAAAGACATGTTAGGGCAAATACACTAGGAAGAGAGCATCATTTTTAATAAGTTCAAGTCTGGGTCAGGGACCAAAGAGATGTAAGCACCCAGGACTATCCCTAAATGTTCCCTCTCCTTGGTATTACCCCTATTTGGTCTCCTTACTAGCGATAGGACAAAACATTGAACCAACACATGCCTAGTGATGGCCACTGTGGATTGCTCTCCAGGCATTTGGAATGAGCTGTCTGGGACCACTTGGCAAAGAATCAGGAAGTCACCCTGCATAATCCATTTAATTATCTTAGGTAGGACGTATTGTGGCTCACTGCATCTAAATGCAAATTTTTGTATTTGAGATTTTTATTGAATTTGATAAGTCAGATGATTACTACTTCATACAGAAAGGGATTTGTTTGATTAAATGGAAGTCCATATGAGCAACAAAAATTTACTTGTTTAAAATAACTTCCCCTCAATCCTTGTTGTCTTTCCTTTCCTGAAATTTGATTTCTCCTCTTATGCTGCTGGGTTCATATTGTTGATGAGGAAGATGAAAATAAATAGCCCTTCGAAGAGCAGACCGTAATAAGGTAATAAACCTCAGCACAAGGCAACCTACCCCGACTGGTGTTATTGTGTCTGTATATTAACCTTTATGTCAGTGGATTTCAAACTTCAAACCATATTTTACAACATTACTTACACATTCATATATGTATATGTATTTCCAAGCTCTTTAAATTCCTAAATGAATGGTGGAGACGGAACTCTTAAACAATGCCACCAGCCCAAAGTGCTTATTATAAAGGGTCAGCCTAAATCAGATAAAGCAGCAGGACTGAGAACAGCAGCACAAGTGTGCAATAGAATTTGTTGAAGATGCAGGCTTGGCAGCAGAAAGTATCCCCTGGTGTGTTGGCATTATGTTGAAAATGATGCCAGCTTCCAAGGACATCTTATGTTCATAAGTGTAAGTGCTGGCTGTGCTTGAATGTTTCTTGGGCATTACTCTCCCTTCACATCACTCCTGCTCAGGTTGTTAGACCACCAGGGGTCTTGTGAGGTGAGATGACCTTGTGTTTGATGCCAGTCGTGACTATCATTTTTCTCACTACCTTACTGACTGAGTTTGGCATCACTGCCAGAATACGTAAAATAGACCTATTTATTTTACCTGTTCTGACTTGTCAATCAATATACATCCTCTCTCAAGTAGAGTCCTCAGTTCATCTAGAGCCCAAAACATTAATGTCAAACATTTTACATTAACCAAGACAGAATACAGGGAAGCCATAACTCCTAGAGAGAAGGAAGAGATGTTTAATGGAGAAAAGGAGAAAGTTAAAAAAACATTGAGTGTCTTCTCTTTGGGACACAGTGTCGGATATGTTGTTTTACTTAATACTAATCCTGAAAAAGATGGTAATTGACCCTATTTATTTGAAAAGGATCTTCAGGAAGGCTCAGCTGAATTTTCTTACGTGGCTAGAGGCTGATATGGATTAAAATATAGGTTTGCCCATTATTTCCAAAGACAAGATGTGAAAACAACCTAAGTGTCAATGAGTGAATGCATGTGCATATATATATACACACACACAGTATGTGTATACATATGCACACACATATATGCATGCATATAATATGGAATATTATTTAGTCATAGATAGACCTGGACAAACTCAGAAAAAAGAGAGTAGGGTGATGGTTATCAGATAGGACTTAAAGGGTGCAAACTCTCAGTTAATTAGATTAGCAATTTGGGGAATATGATGTACAGCATGATGATTATAGCTATAATACTGTCATATACTTGAATTTTGCTAAGAGAGTAGATCTGAAATGATCTCACCACAAAAGAAGAAATTGTAACTATATGCTAGGATTGTGCTAATAACTTTACAGTATGTAAATGGATAAAATGAACATATTGTACATGTTAAAATTCTCATTTATGTGTCAACTATATATAAAGTTGTGGGAAAATTTAAAAATAACTCCCTCCTCCCCCCAAAAAAGCAGATTTGCCTGGATCCTCAGAATATGTTCTTCCTAATATACCTAGGGATTTTATATTCTCACTTTGAGTCACAGAGAAAATCCATTGGAACTTTGAAGAAGAAAATCCACTCATAATATTATACTTCCACATTCAAAATTTCCCCACCTGTCCTAAATCCCGAAGGTGATATTCGCAATGGAATGAGATATGAGCATGAGGTTATTGGGCTGAGTTCCCAGATCACTTGATGGTTCAAGCAAGATGTTTCCTTTGGGGCTTTAGTGAAGAAGATAACAAGAGGGGAGAGAAAAGAAAGGAAGTAGGGCAAAGGAAGAAAGAACAATTTAATTAGATACACCACACAAAAAAGAAATGTGAAGATCATACTTTTAGTAAATGGGAGTTATGGAAAATATTTGATTCAAAACCAAGTGTTAGCTTCACTTTTCTTCTTTGTGATCTCCATTTACTCTGCAGATTTGGACATTGTTCCTGATTGCTTTAGAAATGACCTCTTTCTGAGGTCTAACATTCAAAAGTTTTCCATCAAATTTAGTTGATACTTTTATGAGTTAATGTTTCTGTGTAAGAAAGTAACCTATTTATAATTGAAAACAAAGAGAAACAGTTTTATTGTGGTTTGGGAAATGTTCCCTAGAAGAGGGACCCTCTGCCAGGTGCTAATTACATTTCTACTGTATTGGGGCTTCATGCTTCCCAAATTAGGGATGAGGAGGGGAGGGGGGAAAGAGGGGTTGGAAGGTGAGTAAAGATGTGTGTGTATGTGGCTGTTGGCAGGGGGAGGGGGGTTGCAAGATAATTGAACAAAGTGAAAATGAATGCTCATTAAATTCCAGAAGACAGGAGGACTCATTTCATAGGATAGAGCTGTAAATATGACTTTTAATGAAGTTATGACATAGTTGCCAATAAAAGTCATTTACTCTGCAGCATTATAGTTAATTATACACAGTTGGAGCCATTTACAGCATGTCCCTTGTTAACTTTGCCTTAACTGCCTATTAACCCTTTCAACACAGGAACCAGACAGTCTTAAACCTGAAGAGACAATGAAATAAATGTTCCACATGACTCAGGATGTTTCCCACCAGTTGCAAAAGGACAAGTTCACCCTCTTCTCCCATCAATGTACCCTTCCTCCCAAGAGCACAGTAGAGGAGAGGTGGATAGGGGAAAAAATAAGAACACCTTCCTTGATTTGTGGGAAAATTCATAGACATAACCATTTTATTACTAGTTTTAGGAGCATTTTAAATACATTTTACATTTATGGATAACAATATAAAATGTACTAGAATAAAACAATCCTGGAAAAGTAAAACTTATATATTGCTTTTAGCAGTCTGCCCTTGTTGACAAAGATCCTGACCTATAGCATGGCTGGAAAAGGGTTCTATTTTGAAAATTCTGCATTCTAAGATAGGTCAATAATTGCAGGAACCTATAAGATCACAGAAATTACAAATAATTAAGTCATCCTGTTTTGTTATATTAGGAACCAGAATGACAGCACACTCTATAAGTTCTCTTTCCTAGATATGCCATGAACAACAGGGAGATCCTACTACTTATTGAAATTACCTCAGCAGTAGATGCAGTTCTTTATCTTTATTCTGGGAACTAGGTCCATCCTAAAGACTACTGCCTGTCCTTTTTTTTTTATTAGGGAGTGGCCAAGAAGGGGTCTTACTCAGTTACCAAAATTGTCAGAGGGTTTGATTTTGACTGGCATTAACAGCTTTCTGTCCATGACGATTCAACCACTGACATCCCCCAAACACTGTGCTCAGTAAATGTACTTCCCAAGAGACTTTGCTGGGTCACTCTTTGGACTCCCAGAATGAGTTGCCATGTTCAGAGATGGCAGAAACTTGCTGAGTCTGTTTTTGGGATATTTCTGGTTCACAACTCTGTGGTTATCTAGGTTATTTCTGTTTCATTACTGATCTGAATTATTTCTGTCATTAATTAATGGCCATCTGGTTTCTCTCTACTAATATAAGTACAAAAAGATGGATTCTGTGTTGTATATCCTCAGAATTGTGTGAAATTCCCATTGATTCCATCTTTCCCCTGCTTCTTACAGTAGGATCAAGACCGCTTTTACCTGAGAGCACAGGCCACTGACCACAGACCACTTTGAGGTTGAGAAAACTGCCCCAATGCCAATTTAGACATCACTGATCTTTTGGGGGCAGCAGAGAAAGAATCCTCAAATGACTTGTAGTGCCTGCCTGCCCTAGTGGGATTGCTTGAATACAGTGTCCCTGTTAAATTTGTTTTCCCCTAGTGATGGATCTTTAGGTGCTGCAGTTTTCAGGATGTGTTTGTGATAAAACAAAAGCAAACAAAAACCTCTTCACAAAGATAAAGACACTGAATATTTATAATTACAGCCCCTTTCCATCTGCTGTCAGATTCTTTTAACGGGCATGCTTGGGCATTTATTGATCATAGGAATCGGTCTCATTTTCACACTAAAGGAATAAGCAAGACAAACACGTGTATCTATACTTAAGGGGAGAGAGCGTATGCAAATATTTAAAAGACTGAAAAATTTGGGCATGATTTGGAGAACAGGGGTCCATTTTCAAATGGACTGTGTGGATGAATCTGAAGGAGTGCTAAATGGGTAGGCAGACACAGTTGATCTGGCCTGTCTGGATCCTGGAGATGGCTCATTATTGTCAACCAAAATGAGGCAAATCTGCACAGTAAGGGGAAATCTTAATTCAGGCTCTAGGGTTTGTAATCCAGAACCACAATTCCAAGATACTTTTGTAGTGTGCTTCAGGGTCCTGCAGGATGGGGTGGATTTCATAAAGGCAAAATCCACAAAAACTGGTCTTTCCAATTATGTAAGTTGTTTGTCAGGATTATGATTGCTGTAAACATGTGTGAATGGAGAAATCTTGTTAACCACCAGGAGATTCTTCCAAGATGCTAATGGTTTTTCTAGAAAGCATACTTAAATATTTTTTGTTGTTGTTTTCCTCTCTTGTGGGGTGGGGAGAACACATCTGCACTACTCACAAATTACATTTAAATGCTTTTGTCAATAGTGCCTCCTTCCGACCATGTTACTGACACTTCCTGAAAAGTTGAAGGACTTCTGCAAAATTATCACCTTTTCTTGTTTTTCCTCTAAAAGTATTATAAGCAATATATTCTGAAGATAAACTCCAAAACCCCTATAACTTAAAACCCGACAAATATACGTATCTGGAACTCAAACCCAGACAAAAACATCCATTCCCTTTAGGAAAGGACTCACCAAAAGTTCCCTACTTGTCCTAAAGTTTGATAAGAATTTTTTTTGTATGTTCAATTCGAAATATTTTCTAAAGGTAGCTAAATATTCCTTTTTCTAACTCTAGAAGCAAGTAACAAATTAGAATATTTTAAAGGAGATAAGGAAGAAACTGAATTTTTAATGCTTTAAATGTACTGGTCTTTTAAGTAAAACTTTATCACCTCAGCAGACAAGCTGTGCTGAAAATGGCAGATTACTAGACAAGAAGCACAGATGTGCATATGAATATCAGCTAGCAACAAATAGTCATGAAAATGTACTAACAAAAGTTTCCGATATAGTTTTGATCCTTATTAAATAATAATGCAGATTTTTTTAAGGTTCTAATTCATATAATATGCATATTGGTCAAGGTAAATCCCTTGATAAATTAGATGGGTTTGATAGTTTTGGTTTAACATTTAGCAATGTGTCTTCTCAAATTTTATCACAATTATGTATAAAATAAAAATTTAGTATTTATATAATATTGGGTTAAAAATACTACATTTCTGTTTTGTGCTTCTCAAATTTATGGATTTGTATGTCACATAGATGATCATTGGTTCCACATACTACTTGACATTATGAGGATGTATATATATTTAAGTAAATTAAAATCTATATCCCTTTAAAGACTGCTTTTTGAGAACTTTAGACAATGCTACAATTTAATTGTTTACTTGCAATGAGGAAAAATTTAAATGTCAATTCTCTGATGAAATATCTTTGTCTATAACTACATATTTTCTCTTTGTAAACTTCCAGCCAAGATGGTAAGTTCAATGTGATAGAGTCATTCTCTGATTATGTTAAAATACATCGAAGTGAAGACTTTAAATTTGTCATCTTCATATATATTTTTGTAAAGTCATATTGAAATGATTAAACAAAGAAATATCTAGATAACAAATCAACTGAATATTGGTCTTGAGAACCCAGACTGATATTAACACTGGATAATTAAAAGTTCTTGTTTACATTACATTTACAGTGAACTCTCATTCAAGAACTCTAGAATATACAGGTGTCTTTTTGATGAGTTTTATCAAGCTCAGGATTTTTTAACCAACATTTTTTTGAAGTATAACTTACATATTCACTTATTTTGCTAAGCAAAATACCTTCTAGGTCCACTCATGGTGTTACAAAGGACAGTATTTCATCTTTTTCATAATGAATAGTGTTCTACTGTGTGTGTGTGTGTGTGTGTGTGTGTGTGTGTCTGTGTATCTTATTGATAAATCATCTTCAAGTTGTTTCCAACTCTTTGCCATTGTAAATATGACTGGAATGAACTGGTGGTATATATGTCTTTGAACTTATGTCCTTGTTTTCTTTGGGAAATAACCAAAAGTGAGATAACTTGATCATATGGGCTTTCTATTTTTTAAATTTTTGAGGAATTTCTGTACTTCTTTCTATAATGACTGTACCAGTTTACATTCTTGTGGTTTTATTTCGAATTAAGTTGCTAGGGATATTTATGTTCAAGTCTTCTGGTGGACATAGATTTTTATTTCTCTTAGAATGGAATTCTGAGCCCTAAGATAAGCATGTTCTCAAGGTGATAAGAAACTGCTAAATTCATTACTAAAGTGGTTTGTTAAATAATTTTAAAATTAAAAATCCTCATTTCCAAAGAAGCTAAAGTTCCTTATATTTGTTAGGGTAAGTTTTTCTAGATTTGTACTAAAATATTTTTCCGATCAATAAATTAACACACCAGTCATTTCTCACTTTTAGGTGTCTATAACTTAGGAACTTACAACTATTTCCAAATAACAAAAACCTAAAGTACATTTTGCATCTCAATTATCACTTCCTCAAGAGACTTTAGGTGTCCCCGTTATTTGCTCCCTCACCTCATAAGATAATGAATGCTAGAAATAATTAGGCTTATTTATATTCACTATATTTTTAATTAGCTCTACATAATCATAACTGCCCTATTTTATCAAGATCAAAACAAGGAAAGAGCTATCTAATCAGAAAGAGAAGTTCAATCTTACCAAGGTGAATTGAGTGCAGGTAAAATGTTATTAATATAAATATATTTCAAAAATGGTTTACCTTATGTGGTGAATAGAAGCCTACTCACAGTCATGAGTAAAAATGAGTTTAAGAACTTCAATAAGTTCAATTTTAAGAAGGTTTGCTTCCAAGTTTGAAATGCCCTCATCAATCATTGACAATTGTAAAACTTTTTTTTTTTTCTTGCTGATGGATTGGAAGTGCCTAAAGATCTGTGAATTTTGTTGTTGTCTACGGCATGTTCTTCCCATTAGGATAATCACTGTTTAAGGCATCATAAAGCAGTTAGGTGTTATTTTCTTATAGTGGTCTCTATTTTGATATTGTCATTTACTGAAATAAATTAACCCGCAGTGTTCAATCTTAGTTTGTATAGATGGTTTCCAAGTTTTCTAACATTGTTGCCTAAAGGGCTCTGCTACAAATTTAAGATAAAAAAATGAATCTTATGAGGAAAAAAAAGAATCTTAGTTTCTGCAGATCTGTGAACTGGTATTCTTGTTACTGATATTAGAATGTGCTAGAAACTCCTGTATATAGATTCATGGGTACAGGCTCCATTTGTGGGGATGGCTACTGCCATTCTACTCTGCTCCAGTGTCCACTGATTCATCAAGCTTTCAATTCATGGGTGCAGGCAATTCAGAATGAGAGGCTGCTTTAAGAAACATGACAGACACTTACTGAATCAACAAGTTTCCCAGTTTAATTTTAGTATTACTCTTAAACTTGTTTAAGTCCTAATAGCAGGATTAAAGAAACTATTGCTTAGACAGTTTTAACATTCTTGTTTTTAGTAAACAAAAAATACAGTGAAAAGAGAGAAGTTATATGGAAAGAGGGAAAAACATCCTTCCTGGAATAAACATAAATCTGGTCTTAGCAAGACATTTAATTACATATAGATGTATCAACTGTTATTTTTGTTTGTTTGTTTGTTTTTTTGTCCTGCTAGTATATGTTCTGTGACAATTGACAGGATGAATGAAATAGGGGTGAAGGAGAAATTTCCCCTATACATCTAGTTCATCTTGTTCTGCTAAAGTTAATCAAACTAATATCAGACAGATTAGTGAGAGAAAAAAAAATACTTACATAAAAATGGAAAGTCCACATGGATATGTATTCTAAAGTTAGTGGGGCAAAACGAGGGTATATATCCTGACCTGAGGAATGGGATAGGGACTGGCACTTCAAGGAGAAAGGAGAGGGACTCACATGATGAGTAGAGGGTGATTCATATGAAGAAGACCATATGATCTGTAATTATATGTCTCTTTTGCCATGTATATTGGTTTCTCTTATATAAAGGTTATCTCTGGCAAAAATCTTAATTGTCAGTCGTAACTCCAATTTTCAGTAAAAAGAGCAGTAAAAGCTTCCATGAGCTTATAGGACCTCAATTGACCTCAGCTATATATAACCCACATGCCAAATTGAAACACTTTGTGAAGACTTGTTCTGAACATCCCTGGGACACCTATCTGAACATTTGGAGAGCTGTACTTCAATGGCATAGAAATAAAACATAGAAACAATACAGTTAGGCTTACTAGACTTGAGTATTGGGTCTTCCTTTCAGCAGTCACCACTGCTGCTATGAAAAAGCAGCCGTAACTTCACCTAATGATCTCTGATCACTTTCCAGGGTAGAATATTTCAGATCATTCTGTGATCAAGTCTTCACTTTCTCCCTGTATCCACTAAGATTTTCAGAAAAATTAAAACTTGCCTAGTTCTTTAACTTACAATATGTATCATTTTTCATATGGTTGTGCAGTTCAGAGAACACAGTCTTAACATTTTACCCAATAAAGAAAGAGGGAAGAAGGCTTTCCTACCTCAGATTTTGGGAAAAGGGAGTATGTGAATATCTGCAGCAGAAGCATTCAGCCCTCTGATCCTCATCCTTTAGATCCCTTTAGCATTTTGTACACAGATTCTCAAGGGATTTTTACTCTTCTAATATAACAGACATCTGTGATTTTTTGTTGGAGAGCTACCACTTACAAATCTAGGGACCCAAAGTGACTGAGAATATATGTTCCCTAAAAAGCAGCCCCTCATGGGGCCTCCCCGGTGGCGCAGCGGTTAAGCACTGCGCTGTGGAGCTGTCGGCAGCGGTGACGCGAGTTCGACGCCCGGCCGGGGAGAATCCCACATGGCGCGGCAGACCTCTCCTGCCTCGCCCACTGCTCCCCTCAGCAGTGTATTTCTGATCTGCCTGTTCTGCTATCCGCTCCGTCTCTGGTGAACTCTCTCGCCGCCCCACGCCTCTGACCTGTACCCCAGCTTGTATGTATAAATAAAAAATAAATCTTTAAAAAAAAAAAAGCAGCCCCTCATCAGTGACCTATAACCATTCCAGCTCCCTTCGATCTCATCAGGACAATTCTGATATGTGACCTCCTGTCTCCAGAGTTTATCTGCCAGATTGAGCCATGCTCAGTGGGGCTGATGTCTCTCCATTGCTTTGCTTCTTCTTTTCCCTGTTCACCTATCCATTTTGCCTTGGAATTCTCCTTGATCAGTCACTTTCACATGACTCATTTTCTCAGGTGTACTTGTGGATAACCCACCCAAAGACAAAATTGTTCTCTTCCCATTTCTTTCTGTCTCATTGGTGAACACAATACTTCCTCTCAAAGCTTCACTGTTGAAGTTCCTCAGTCCAATGTCCACTTCTTTCAGTAGGAGGGAAAGGTTCAGCTCTCTCTTTTCTAGTATCTTCTAAGTCAAGCACCGTAAGTTTCAGCTGAATGCTCTTGGAAGGCATTCTTTGCCCAGATTTTGCCAGTTCTAGATGATAAAGGATGGGGCTGTGAACCCAGATGTAGGGAAGTATGATTTTACAATTTCTCTTCAGTTTCTTTATAGACTACAGTAGATAATAAAATTACCCTAGCAGTTACCTGAAAAGTGACATACCTCAGCAAAGCAAGCCTTTTGTCTTCTTTCCTTTTCCCACTTCCTCCTTCTATGTTTATCAAGAGAGGATAGTCAAATTTCATATGAGAAAAAGATATCTTCTTCAAGCATGTGGTTAGTCTTGCTTCTGGGGAGAAAATTAAAAAACAAAAACATGGCATTATAGACCTAAGGATGCCATAATTTTTACAAAGGGTTGTGCTGTGCTTGGATCACCTGTATAACTGTGACTTTCTTCATGAGAGTCTCTTTTATCTGTGTGTGTGTGTGTGTGTGTGTGTGTGTGTGTGTGTGTGTGTGAGTGTGTGAGTGTGTGTGTTGTAGAACTGGGGTATAGGCCAGAGGTACAGGGGATGGGGAGTGAGAGGATTCTCCAGAGACAGAGTGGGGAACAGAACAGGCAGATTTCCTGAAATACACTGCTGAGGGGAGCAGGAGGTGAGACCGAAGAGGTCTGCTGCACCTGCGGGTTATCTCCCTGGCCGGGGATCAAACTCAGGCACAGTGGTGATAGCACTGAGACTTAACCCGTAGGCCACCAGGGAATCCTTAACCTATTCCATTCTTTCTGATGCCCATATCTTCCTTTAATAGAAGAGTGGGACAAGTATGAAATGAACCCCTTCGACCCTGAGTAGAAGAAGGAAAATGAACCCTGTAAGTCATATGCATGTCTTGTAGGTGCATGAATTTCTTATTGGTTAATAAAGTAAATTTTCTTTGTGACATGAAAAACTACTGTATGAATTGTTTAATGGTAGATTGAAAGTATTATGAAAACACACATTAGATAATAGAGCATTTTAAGAATAGTGTAAAACTTTATTTTGATTCTGAAATTTTCAGTAGTTGAAGCTAGAGGGTAAAATTTGATCTCAGGTTTGCTAGCAGCCACATTTTGTTACTCTGCTGCATCTGACTTTTGTTATTCACAACTAACAGAAAAGTCTGGTTGATAAATGGAGGAAATATTTGTCCAAGATTTGGTCTTTGACCTAAACATTGTCTAACCCTGTTCTCTCTTTCCGTCCATTTAAAAAAAATATACCATTGATTTTCATGGGCTTTTTTTTTTCTATTTTATAAGTAAGACTGGACATTGACATGCGTTCTGCTAAATTAAACAACAGGATGCTGCCTATGTAGTATAATAGTAAATCCTTCCAACTCCTTTGGCAATCACCTCCCCATACCTGTCAGCAAATTGATTTCTGTGTTTTACCAAATTCTGTAAAAATGCCATCATGTATAGGGAAGTAATAGGATTTTATTTGCTTCCCATTATTATTTTGTTTAAACAGTTTTGTTCTGATTGACTTAGGGAGGAGAAGCACCGAAAGAGCAAAACTAGAAGCACAACGGTGAAGCAGGTGTCAGCAGAGGCAAGAATGCTTCAAAATAAATTTTATCAACTACACTTTGTTCTCCATTCAGGATTTCCCTTCATTTCTTATTTTTCCCAATCACCTGATGTCATTGCACCCATTTCTTAACTGCATCCATCCCACTTCTGTTCATTCTGCACAGGACCCTAGTCATTAAGAAGCTATCCAGGCCTCCCTGGTGGCCTTGGGGGTTAAGCCTCGGTATTATCACAAATAAGCCCTGAGTTCACTACCTGGCCAGGAAGCTAGCCCACATATCTCCTGTCTTGCCCGTTGCTCCCCTCAGCAGTATATTTCAGTAGAATGGCCTGTTTTTGCTCCCCACTCTATCTCTGGTGAGTCCTCTCGCTCCCTTGCACCTCTGGCCTACCCCCCAGTTCCTCTATGCAAAATGAATGAATGAATGAATGAATGAATGCATAAAATAAAGCTATCAATTGTTGGGCAATTGAATGATGCCTCCATTCTCAGAGATGAGGCAGTGACATATCTTCCCAACAGTTGTTGATAATGGGGCCAATGGAAAGGCTAATTGTTTAAATTTCTGTGTGCATTCATTCTGAGATGGAATTTGAGTAAATTATTCTGTGAATGCAGCACTCTGCAGGAAAACCCAGTTCCTCAAAGTTGGGAGTTTCATAAGCCATATGCTCTGAGGAGCATGGCTTGGTCCATCTGTTTCTGATTTTCAGAAACCTGAGGTGAAGAAAATAAACAGTAAGAAAAAAATGAAAAATGCCCCTGGTACCTGAATTGCAGTAAGTCTCCACGTGCTCCTAAGTTGTCTGTTCCATCCACATGCACCAAACCTGCTGGATTTCCTGGGCAGAAAGAGAAAATAAACATCCAGATTTTGCTTTTCAGGGTTTTAAAATCTTTCAGAATATTGAAATTTAGGAATCAGGGACATTTTTCATTATTACACAGAAAAGGTGATGCTTCCCATTATATTGACCAAGAAATAAAGGTAGCACTCAACTTATAAAAGCATATTCTCCCAATCATTTGCTTTTTAAGGGCTATTTACAACTTTTCATTTGAGACCTATTTGAGTCTCCATTTTTCATAAACAGAAAGCTATGGCTAAGAAAACAGAAATTTGCCGTAGAGGTGACATAATCACAAACAAATATTGAAACATCAATATTTAGAGTTAACTGTGGCAGAAAATTTATATTTAGGGGTCTTACTTTCACAGGCAAAATTAAGAACAATAGGTAGAAATTCTAAAAAAATAATCTTGGAGGTTAGAGAACACTCCAATCAATGATCCATCAAGCTTTAATTGATTACCTTGGAGGACAGCGGGAATATATTGTGGAGATCAAATAGGAAACGAGCAGGAATAGGAGTTGCTGCATAGAGAAGTTTGAATATGAAAAAGTTAAACTTGATGATTTCTGTGATGTTCACTCCCTCTGAAACTTATTGCAAGTTGTTTTCTATGCTCAAACTGATACAGGGAAAAATGAGGCTTCAAAGTTGCCAAAGGCAGTGCCCCAATTGCTTACAGATTACTATCTTGGTTCTGCACCCTTGCGCACATTTGTAAGACTACTCAGGTTTAGGAAACTACAACACTGGGATTTATTTAACAAAAAAGGGAAAAAGCAAAGAATTACTGATGTCAACATATAGCCGTTTACCTTACTTAAAGCAATGTCGAGTCCTTTAAGTCCCAGAAAAGTGACAAAGGTGGCCTCTTCCTGCCACTGCTGATATGGAGCTCCTCTTCCAAACAATAGGCCACATTTCTAAAATGGCATCTTCCTGCTTCTTCTGACGTTTACCGATTAGATTGTAGGCCAGTTTCCAACTCACAAGGACAACACAGGACACAACTGGAGATGCTCCCAAAACTGCTGTGATGCTCCAGTACAGCATCAGGACAGCAGGACTACAAACAGCAAGCAGCCAGACGGCCCAACAGACTGCACTCGCGCATGTTAGGAAGGTGTCCGCTTTGGGCCTCTGCCGTCTTCCTTCAGCTGCAGCAAAAATAAAACTGGGAGCAGTTTCCTTTGCTCGGCTACTTGCAAAGACTCCAAAGTCACTGGTCCCAAAGTCACTAAAGATTCCAAAAATGCTCAATCTGAGCCTGTACCCCAGCTTGTATGTTAAAAAAAAAAAAAAAAAAAAAGCTGAAGACATAAAATTTGGGCCTCCCTGGTGGCGCAGCGGTTAAGTGCTGGGCTGTGGAGCTGTTGGCAGCAGTGATGCGAGTTCGACGCCCGGCCGGGGAGAATCCCACATGGTGCGGCAGACCTCTCCTGCCTCGCCCGCTGCTCCCCTCAGCGGTGTATTTCTGATCTGCCTGTTCTGCTCCCCACTCTGTCTCTGGTGAAGCCTCTCACCACTCCACACCTCTGGCTTGTACCCCAGCTGTATGTATAAATAAATAAATCTTTAAAAAAAAAATGCTCAATCTGAACACTTTATATCCCAGAGGCTCAAAACCTTCTGATGTCTGATTTCCAAACTCTCAGTCTTGGGCGGCTGCATTTTCTGCTGCTGATTCCTCTATTCCTACATCATAACGACTCTCTTTCCCTTCTCCTTCAGTCCCTTTTATTTCTCATCAGATTCTCCACCCTGAACTTCAAACTTAGCATTTTCCCTGGGGTTATTCTTTCTCATCAACAAAACCCCTCTAGGGGGCATAGCCTCCACAGGACTTTGGACTCAGCCTGGTTACAATACCTCTCTGAAACTAATATTGTTAATGAATTTTCAGGGGAGACGCTATCTATAGTTATTTTCCACTCACTGCTAAGGTTTTGTTTTTTGGTTTTTTGGTTTTTTTTTTTTGCTTCTCCCTTTTCTCCTTTTTAATAAATTCACCCTTCTTCTTAGGGTCTTTTTTTTTTTTTTTCCTTTTTTGCATAGAACAACTGGCATGTAGGTCAGAGGTGGGAGGGGGTGAGAAGATTCACCAGAGACAGAGTGGGGAGCAGATCAGGTGGCTCTACTGAAATACACTGCTTAGGGGAGCAGTAGGTCATACAGAAAAGGTCTACTGCGCCATGTGGGTTAGCTCCCTGGCTGGGCTGTAGTGGTGATAGTGATGAGACTTAATCCCTAGGCCACCAAGGAGGCCCCACATCTTAGGGTCTTTAACCTTAATCAAACCTGCAAAATCCCTTTTTTCATAGAAGGTCACATATGCTACGTTCCTCCCATAAGTAAATGGACATTTGGGTGCTAAGTGGGAACAGTATCCTCCTACCACAGACGCTCTGCTAATGTTGCCATGATTGAAAATTGTTTTTCTAGAAGGATATGGTTTTTCAACACATTTTACAGCTCTGTGAGCAGTCAACCACAAGAAAGCTTTAATTCTTAGAATATTATTCCAGAAAGGGATTTTTAGCATAGTGAGTTAATTTTGACTTTGGCTATAATTATCAAATTTCTGTTTTCTGGATCAATTTTCCCTTTATTGAAGCTTCTTTCTGGGTTGATCTAAGTCTCCATAATGAATATCCTATTTATAACTCTCCCTTTAAGGCAAATTCATGTGTCTGAATTTATCTTCTTTATTATGTAATTTATAAATCCTTTATTAACTTTTCTCTGATATTTTAAAATTCCAATTTGCTCAAGGAGAAACAGTGTTTTGGCTAAAATACATTTCCTGGTGATTCCTAAATTTGAGGAGGAATATGATATGGAAAGGACAACACCAGGCTGGACATCAGAGGGACAGCGATTCTCTTCCTCCCCTACCACTGACTAGAAAGTGAACCTTGGTTAGCCATTTCATCTGCTCAGTTGCCTGTTGGATGAAAGGACAGGAAATGATAGGATTAGACTACTCTAAGGTGACTGCTACTTGGACAGGGGACTTTCAGTGAATTTCAGATTCACTCTTTTTTGCTTTGGAGAAATAATCCTTCATTTTTAGTAACTTAAAATAAGTTGATCTGTCCTAATAGAGCTGAAATCCTCTCTCCCCTCTGCCCTTTTTTTTTTTCTCTCTCTCTCTTCCCCCAGTACTTACTTGTATTGTCTCAAAAGTATCATTTCCGTTCTTTCAAGAGATAGTTGGGGGAAAAAACAAAAAACAAAACCAGGAAGGTCTTAACTCTTTGATGATCATTGTCTAACTACTTTCTCACCTGATCCCCTTTATTATCCCAAACAACCTATACTTTAGCCTTATGGAAATACTCTGAAATATGCAGAGTTTCCAATGTGAATTATCCCTGGCCTTTTGGAAGACAATAGCAATGCAATCTATAAGAAGCTGATTTCAAATGAGTTCTTGAGCAACCAAAGTCAACCTAGAAGTGCAGAGCAGAAAAAAATGGGATCCTCAGAAATTCTAATTGTGAAATGATTTGTAGGAATCAGAGGCTTAACATTACATGGGTGGTAGGAACCAAATTGAGTAAAACTGAATTTTTATCACAATAAAGTTGCTTAGGAAACTTGGAGAACTTCAGGTTACCTTAATAGTAGAACAGTCTAAATATCCAGGACACAGCTCAAACTTATTTGTACAGGTTGTACTGTATTAGACCTTAAGTTATTATGGATTTATCCTCATTTTCCCACCTCCCTCCAACCATCTACCATGAGAAGTTCAGATTCTTAGGCATAACAAGGTTTAGATCTATACATGGAACAAGTGTTACTTATAAAATGGAATTAGAGAGCAAATTTAATTAACCCTTCAATGTCCATTTGAATCTAGTCAGGAAAGTAGTCCTCCATGAAAATGTAAATAATTCCAGAACTGTTTTGGGTTGTTGCTCAGAAAATACAAAGTCAAACATCAACATTCTCAAATGACAGTCACTCATTCTGAAAGCTATGATCTTGGTTGTTTTAGAAATTAGGTTGCTTATCCCACCAAATAATCAGCAATTCATTTCATCCAAAGATAGAACTTCTATCCTCTTCCAATAATAAAGGCCAGCTTCTTCTCACAATCACTAGCTGTTGTTTTCCGCCATGGCTGAAATGGAGGTTGGTGGTAGTCAGGTCCTACTGATGACAAAGACTCATTTCAAGGCCCCTGAGAGGCCTCTGGGTTGAAGGCCTTCTCTACCGATGGAAGTAAAGGGAAAGGACCCTGCTGACTAGGAGTTGGGAAGGACTGGGGGAGATAAATGGGAACTACAAGCCAACTCTTTCCAAACACCCTTTATCCCATGCCTCTCTCTGATGCCTTTTCCACACCTGCAAGTTGGTAAAGAATTTCAGTCTTTGAACTATTCTTTGCTACTTTCTACAATGTAGTCTGTCTCATTATTCACTTTGATACCTGATATCTTCACCTAAGAATCTTAAATGGTACTTCAAATTTAGCAGCCTGTGTGAAAAATCAGAGAAAGCATATAGGAAGGAAGCAATGATACTTATAGATTTCACTGTAAGGAAACACCACACACCCAAGTGTGAAAATTCCTGGATCCTTTGACCAAAAAGAATGCTGCCTTCCAATCCTTCTCACTTTGTTCATTATTATCAGCTTGCACATGTAAATGAATTTTAACTTAAGTGGTTATGTTATTCCAGCGAACTCTATCTCTTTACACCAAGAAAAAGTTTGGTCTGAGAACAAATGCACAAAAAGTCCCAGAGCACCCATTACTGGGCAGCGCACAGGACCCCCGAGTGTTGGAAACGTAGGGGGCTTGCCTGTTCTGAAAAACCTCGGGATTTACTCTGTTTCCTGGGAGCTTGCTAACATGGAGGCTTTTATAGTGGCAATAAAGAGCCTGAAACTACCTCATAAGCCTCTCTGTCAGGCAGCGAGTCCCCCAGCACTTCTCCTAATTAACTTCTAACCTACTGCCCATGGGGATTTTTTTCTTCCTTTACTGCTAATGAAGTCTAGAATCTCAAAGTCCCCCTTGATTTTACTAGAGCCTCCTAGTCATTAATTATGAGCCCTGTATTTCCCTTGCTCACTGGGACTTTATACGGCGCACCACGGTGGGAATTTACCTTTTTTTTCTTTTTTTTTTTCCTATTTAGAGTCAACATTTAATTTCCTTCCAGATTTCATTTGCTTGCCTCTGCAATATCAATAGAAACTCAGGAAAAACAACAAGATATAAAAATGGGTAAATGGATTTTGGGATGCTGGGAAAATCAAGGCAGAAGTTTGAGGATATTTTAATATGTCATTTCCCAGAAAAACTCTAGTCTTATTCTTCCTTGTTTAGTGAGAAATGTTGGTCTAAGCACACAGAAAAGTTCAATGAAGTAAAAGAATCAGAAAATGCATTCAATTAGCAGAACATATATAATCTATTTGAATCAATCACTCATTCCTTCACAAGTTCCCATACTTGACCAGTTTTCTTTAGTCATCTTTTACATGCCGTGTTCTTTTCTAGACACTGAGGATAAACAAATGAGCGAGTCCTTCTGAAAGAGTCTTCGTGGGGATATCAAACTCTCTTCCTGAAGGATTATATAATGTTTCAGAGGTCCTTGTAGGGAAAATTTTCAGTCAATCTCCCCTCAACTCTTTGAATTCCTTTGGCTGGCCTATTAATAAATTGGCACAAGAGAGAGAAAATTGGCAAGAGAAAGGACAAATTTAACTTTGTGTATGTGGAGCTCCACAAAATTTAAACCAGGTGAATGACCAAAATAGTCAGCTTTAGATATGAAACCATCAAATCTGTGAAGACAACACAGGACAAAGAAATCCTTGAAAGTTCTGGTTTGGATAACTAATTAATGAGCCAAGCAAAGCTTGTTTACACAGCTTCTCATTCCTGTCACTGATGATATGGTGTCTCACCATCTCTGTGCAAGGAGGGTATCACATAGAGCTGGAGCTCTTGCTTTTTGGAGAGCCAGAGTAGAGGAGAGAGAGGTTTATAGTATCATCCATTCATCAACTGTTTCTTTAATTAAAAATAATTAGCAAGATACTTTGACACATTTGGGGCAGCCTGATCTGGATCCAACATGTTCAATCCAGTTGCCTAAACAAAGACCCTTGGGTTAAACTTTGGCTGTTGGAAAAGTTGAGGGAAACCCCTCACCACTGTCGTGTCATGTGGGCATTGCTGTCATATCTTCCCTAATGAAGAAGACAGTTTATGACAAGGGACATATTGATAAACACCAAGGCAATTTTATTTCCCAAGTGTATACCTTACATCTTAATTTAATCTAAAAATAATTATAGCTTAATTTAAAAAGTAAACTGTGAAAGTTCAACAAACTCAAATGACTATTTATTAGCTTAACATTTAATTCAGAGTTTCTTTAATCATGGTTGGTGTAAGAATTTTCCAAGAACATTTTTCAAAAAGTGCAGAAATCTAGGCAGCCCAACCAGTGAACATTCTGATATTTTAAGTATGAGGAGAGACTTAAGTGATAGCGATTTTTAATTTTAAGTTCCATTAATAATTTTGATAGGCTATCAAGGGCAATAATCATGGAAAAATCTTCAAATTCCCCAAAATGTTCTCCTATAAGATAACGTTTCACTGTCAGTAGGAAGTAAAAAAATGGTTGTTTAGACTTTTAGCCTAAAATGAAGATTTTTTCAGTGAATCCATAACACACAAAAAAATACTCATTGGTAGTTAAGATGTTTAGTTTTCTTCTCTGTACCATTTTGTTGGAGATGCAAGTGTTTCATGATATTGCCAGATTTTGACAACCAGAGAAGTCACACAGCAGCCCAATTTGAGTGCCCTTTCCATCTAATGACTGCTCATTTACCTGAATATTCTGAAGCACTAAAACAGAATCTCCTGCAGAAAGGACTGTAAAAATAGTTCATATTTCCATTCTCTTTGAGTGGAAAACTTTACTTCTGATGTTCTTTGAGGTCTCCAAAAGAAACTTGGATAAAACACACACAAATATGCATACAGCAGCATTGCCAATTACAGTGATTGGCCAACCTACATTTTTCCCAATTACTTTTGATTACTATGTTTATTAAATATTTTTAGAATTTGACTTTGTTCTGGGGTTCAAAGAGCTTTACAATCTTAGATTGCTTATCCAAGAAATCCCTCCGTTTCTTCCTTTAATGAGGTCCGATGTTCTTTACTTCAATTTTGTTGGTATGTTTGGGTGAGATAGGTAAGCATGCCAGGGACATAGCATTTCACTTTATGTATAGAAAATAAAAATGATTCAATAAAAATTAATGTTTTAAATAAAAGAAGAAGCAAAAAGTCCAATAAGATCACCACAGGTATGTTTAGCTACTATCCATATAAATTCAAGTATCACGCCATCTTCTTTATTTCATATGAATGTTGTAGTATATATCTGTACCTTTTTTTTTTCAAATTTAAAGCATAATTTCCCCAAATGTGAAAGTATGACATATATTAATATGTATGTTTATGTCTATCTATATATAGAGAGATATATGTATACATGACAAATTTAAAGTATTTTATTCAATCCATTTATTAATAGGAAACCAGTAATATGGCAATGCTGATTCAAAGTGCCTCTTGAGATCTGGGGTGTTGTGGGCATTTTGAAACAATCATAGAGCAAGATTAATAGATTTAATGCAAATCTGGCTGATGTTCCACAGGCAACCATGCATGGAAACTACCTTTTTACCTGATAGAAACTACCTGTATTTCTGTTGGACCAAAATCTGTAAATTAACACATTTTACTAAATCTTTTTTCAGTAATAAAGAGTGAATGAAGCCAAGTATATTCACTAGAATAATCATCCTTGGGTGAACCTGTTAAATGATGCCTCGCAGTAGCATTGAAAGAACACACTGTAGACTCTTTGAGCCAATTCTCATGTTTGAAATAACTTTCATTATAACTAAATTGTAGTAACAGTTTCAAAGCCTGAGATAATTCTGAGGACAACTTTCAGGTGATGATAGCAAGTTCATGTTTTCCCCCTTCCTCCCAGACATCAAGCAGGAGTGCAGGTCTGCAGGCAGGAAGCATGTCAAGCCCGACAGCACATACACAAAGTGAGACCTTTTAATGTCCTTTGAAAAATTGAATCTGCTTCTCAGAAAACTTAAATTAATCTGGTTCTTAGAATCAGCCTTATTAATTTTATTTTTCTCCTATCTCTTCACTTCAGTCTTCTGTGCCTACTTCTGAAGTAGCAACATTCTAATCTGATTGGAATTGCTCTTTGTGATGACTCATAGAATGCACTGAATGCATTTCATCGTCCTTCACAAGAGACTTTAACAAGGGTGCTTGGGAATCTAGAAAATACGAGTGGCCTTTCCCAGATGTATGTCAAGACTTTTAAAGTTTGTTTTTTAATATAAATGTAGATGTCAGTTCCTTTTATTGTGTCAGTTAGGCTCCCTGAAAGGATTTCTGGGATGTAAAAGGGTAAATCTCACTTTCACATTTTCTATAACTCTGAGGAACAGAATATTAAAATAAGCTTTTCTACTTGCATTTCGTTTCTTGCTTACACCTTGAAATTTTCCTGACAGAGGGGCCTTTAAATTCCCCTCTATGCTGGGAGGCCCACAATGGTATAAGGATCATCTCCACAAAATGCCAATGTTACTAAGTTTTAGAAACATTCTGGAGAGAGCTCTCAGGCTTAGAATCCGTTTTCTAGAAAATGCAGACTGGCACACCAAATTTGTGGAACTAGGTAAGACCTGATCCTTAATATTGCCTGTCTATGGACTTGTTACAAGTTCTTAAGGTGGCATTGTAATTTTCTCCAATTTGCTAACGAAGACTAATTATCCATATAATTCAGCCTGACTGTCTGCTCTTGACCACTGCAAATCTCCCTGCTGTTCCTCAAAGCTCTGTTTGTTCCCCATTTCTTCTCTTGTTTTAAACCCCTCACTGTTCTGAGTGCCTTTTATTTAAGGAGAAATTGGATACCTACTGTGTAAACTTCTGCAGGGAGTCCTTTAATGTAACTGTTGCAATTTTCTCCAGGAATATGCTAATAATTACAACAGCTAAGGATCTGGACTTTGTTATTTAAGGAGGAAGGATTGTGTGAGAAAAAGAGGGGAAAAAAATTCCAGCTTTCCACACTACTGTAAAGAAAAGAAAAAATAAGAAAGAGAAAAGGAAAACAAGGTTATTTGTTAAAATGCAGGCTGGAAAGTAAGATGCTCAGAGGTAGCAACTGAATACTAGTCTTTGTTCAGGCTTTTAGAAAAAGTCACTCACACAGGGAGAATGGTGAACTTTGGTCCCACAGGGCAGCAGGCTGTGTTCTAGCCTCCATTGTCAGGGCAACGGAAATCACCTTGCGCTTCTGAGAAGTGGAAGTGGGACCTCAGTGTCCTCTGCTGCTTCTGTGACAGGTGCCGGTGTCTGATTGGCAACTTCACAGTACTGACTTGCTGGTTAATATGGTTTGAAGAACTCTGACTTTTGTTCTTGATTTTGTTTAGAAACTCTTTTTGAAATAAGTTGCATGGTGCTGCTTTGGAGAACATTTTCTAGAAAATAAATATGGTTATCTTAGAACCCATTTGGCTTGGAATAGATGTTACAATCACACCAGGTTTGATCAAGAACTCAGTTCTTTCCTGAGGTTGTCTACAAAGTGGATTCTTTAAGGTGACTTTGAGTCTTTACTTTTATTATTCACCAGGCTGTTGGTAGTCACAGACCAACTTGGTTTGACCTTTATCACAAAGTTCTGAACACACCATTGCTTTCTAAGCTTGTTTCCACCAAGATGAAGGGGAAAAATAGTTCATTTTTAGAATCCCTATAGGAGCAATGAAGTAAAAAGAATTATTTCCAATATAATGTGAACATTGCAGCATAAGAAATGAGAAGGAAGTTGCCTTGATGGGACCCGAGTCAAGTCCTGGTAGGACCCTAGATCCTTAAATTCTTTGCTTGTTTTTGTAAGTCAGGTTTCTGAAACCCTGATTTGGGTGATTGTGTTAATGTTCTCCTTTTAGGCAAAGATGTTAAGAAATGGCAAACTAAAAAAGATCATGAATTCACTTTAATTAATGTAATAATGAAAACCATACCCAGCATAACCTTTTTGATGCTTCACAGAGGGAAAATTCTCAAAAGCAGCCAAAGATAGTAATGAAAATATTATTAATAAATTCAGCATTTACTGAACTATGTATTTAAGTTCTAAGTGAAACCATGCAAATCAGAGGGGTATCCAGGCACCTTCAGTTGTTAAAATACACTTTGATCTGAGAGGGCCCAGCCATCCACATGCACAAATGCAGAGAAAGTAGATTCTTAGTATACTCAAAGACCTTTAACACTTTGTGGTCCACTCATATATTAGTACGTGTTTTTGTCACCAGTATCAGGTGGCCGCTCACGTATTAATACGTGTTCATCTAGTCTCCGGTTTTTCACGCCACGGTGGATTTATTTGGAACTATTAGGAGCTATTTCTTTGATCGTACTCAGTCTAGAAGCTTTACACATTGTTTTGGTGAAAGTGTAAGGTGTTTTATGAGAGATATTACAGTTCTTTTAATATCCAGTAGTTCAGGAGTTGTGTGTGTTTTATTGAATGCTTATACCATTCATGCAGTGGCACAGAAAATGGCTGGCCCCAAGGGCTGGTAAATTTAAAGGGCACCGGCACACAAAGTGTTAATTGGTGTGAAGAAAGGAGAGAAGAGAGGAAGAAGGAAGAGAGAGAGGGTAGACGAGAAGGGAAGAGAAAGTCTGGGGGAGAGGATTTGAAATGACAGACTCCCAATCAAACTCTAAAAATTGCCCATCCCCATCATGACCGAATAGACTCAACCCAAATCAAAATAACTGAGGCCCAAAAGCACCAGGGAAAGTCCAAGGCACATAGCAGCAGGAACCACAAGAAAGGGGGTTGGCAGATCCCAGAGAACTGGGAAAGAAGTAGAGAGTCAAAATTGAAAATGTACCATATAATTCACCATGAGGTGACAGAACAGTTGCTATTGTTTTGGCCAAAGTGCTAAAGCCACAATTATGAAGGACCAGGTGCAAGCTCCACACCTGTCTCTCCCTTCTCCTTCATTCTACCTCCAGTACTTATCCACTTTGCTCCTTCCCAGGTGAACCCAATCGGGAAGTCCAGTTCATGGCATAGTGGACTTACAGTCTAAGGTGACTGCATGTAAGTGGGTGGGGGGGAGGAGAAAAATGGTACCCATTCATGGCTCTATGGTACTCCTCCCCCTGTTCACAGAGGTGCATACTATAACATGAGCACTTTATATGAATTATCTTTTAATTGTTTTACTTTACTGATGAGACACAGAGAGTTTAAGGCTCTTCCCCAAAGTTACAAAGGTATTAATTGGTTGAGTCAGAAGTTAGATCTAGCTCGTCTGACACCAGGGTTCTTAATCACTTCTCTACACTCTATATTTCTACACATAACTTTAAAACATATACCCAATATATGTATACTAGGGGATAATGAAATGCTTATTTAAAATACATGCTCTCTGTGTAGGCAGACCTAGGAGCCACTGTGCATATATTATCTCCATTCCTCACCACAACCTGTGATGAAAGAAATATCCCTATTTTGTGTATGAAGCAGATAAATCAGGATATATTTAAATAACTTATCCAGGTTTATATTTAAGTAGCAGGCTGAGGTGGGGAGTAAGTCCAATATTCTGATGGCAATGCACCTGTTTTCCATGCAACCCTGCTGTTTTTTTTTTTTTTTTTGGTTGTTGTTTTTAAAGTATGACTTTAGTTGTATTTTAGTTGTATGGCAAGATTCAAGACCAAATCTCTTTGGATTCCTTGACCTTACTTTTCTACTAGAGTTGTTAATGAAATAGAAGTATTAGAAGTCTTCACAAAGCGTGATGTACAATACTGTCATGTGTCCTTTAACAATGAGATATGTTTTGAGAAATGCACGTTAGTCAATTTCCTCTTTGTACAAAGATGACAGGGTGTGATCACACAATCCTGTAGGTATAACCGACTACACATCTTGTCACATACTCTATAGCTTCTACAAACCAGTGTTCAGACCACCATTATATATGAGTCTACCATTGAGGGAAATATCATTAAGTGAGACATAATTGTACAAAAATTACCTGAGGGGAAGATAGGGTGACACATGTTTTTAATTTAGGTTACCATCATTGGTTAATTAACTTGATTTTCATCTCTAATACTTGAATGAATTAACGGGTGAGCAAACGAGACAACCTAACATCTACTGAATTCTAGTAGGCAGTAGGCACTATACAAGGTAATTTCATATTCTGATTTTATGTCCTTTCTACAAAAGTTCTGCAGGTAAGTGGCTATGTGTATTATTGCTATATTGAAGGATGAGAAATCTGGGGTTTCAGTAGGTTAAGTGAATTGCTCAGAGTTTCTGCTAGTAAATAAGACATTTGGAAATTGAGCCAAAGGGCCTTTGACTTGGAAGTTCAAGCTATTCCATCCATCTTTAACTTCCTCTTCTAAATTTTTAAAAATATGGTTTAGACACAAAAGAACATTTTAGAAATATTTGTAAGAAATACAGAAAACCATTTCAGTAGCATAAAACTATTTATGCCCCAGATTCATAAATAAAATATTACCTTAAACTTTAAATTTCTTTTTTTTTTTTAAAGATTTGTTTATTTATGCATACAAGCTGGGGTACAGGCCGGAGGCATGGGCTGGTGAGAGGGTTCACCAGAGACTGAGTGGGGAGCAGAACAGGCAGATCAGAAATACACTGCTGAGGGGAGCAGCGGGCGAGGCAGGAGAGGTCTGCCGCACCATGCGGGATTCTCCCTGGCTGGGTGTCGAACTCGCATCGCGCGCTGCAGACAGCTCCACAGTGCAGTGCTCAACCACTGCGCCACCAGGGAGGCCCCTAAACTTTAAATTTCTAACTGCCCAAACATCCATCCCCTTCCTGTCTATTTTAGAGTGTTTCTTTATAGTTTTATATTTGTTTACATTTGCAAATAATGCATTATTTTGATGCTTTTGAACTTTAAATCAATTGAATCAAATTGTGCGTGTTTTTATCTTACTATCTCTTTTTGATTGATAGTGTTTCTGAGTTTTAGCCATGCATGTCATTGAATAAAACTATCTTAAATTTCTTTTCACTGTTGTATAGTATACCATTATAAAACACTGCCATAATTTTTTTTTACTCATTCTAAAATGCTTTTTATGAATATATCTGTGTGCATTTTCCTTTTTCTTTTCTATTATTACAAAGAGTGCTAACATGGGCTTTTGGCACATAGCTCCCAGAGTCTATTTGAGTGTCCCACAAAGTCTTAAGATTTACCTGCTTTGGTCTATTGGATAAAAACATATTGTTTTTCCAAGATGATGGAACAGTTTCTACATAAACTTATTCTAAACATTGTGCAATTATTCAGCTTTTCCTATTTTATTACCAATATTTGATAGAAATACTTAGTTCTTACTAATATGATTTATTTCGAATCTTACCTTAGTTTAGTCTTAATTTGAATTTTGCTCACTATTGATAAAGTTGAATATCTTTCCATATCTTTTTATTGGCATTTCTTCCTTTAGAAGTACCTATGCATTTTTTAATTTTCATCCATTTTTTTTCTACTGGGTAATTTGCCTTTTTCTTACAATTTGTAGGCCTTTTTATACATTTTTGATATTGTCATTTAATCTATTGCAAATAACTCCTTCCAGCTTACATAGTGATTTCATTTATTTTGGGGGACTTTTTATGAACAGAAGTTCTTAATTTTAATATATTCATATTTGTCAATCTTTCTCTTTATGCTTTGTACACAAAGACAATCTTCTTAATTCAAAGGAATGAAAAGATTTTTCTCAATGTTATATTGTTTTGCCTTTTACATTTACAGGTGTTGTATTTAATCCAGCTAGAGTTGATTTTTACTTATGCTGTTATATAGGGGTCTAATTAAGTCATATTTTTTTTTAGTGTAGATGAGTAGTTTGTTGCAAACCAAATTATTATTAATTCATTTCTTTTCGAGTCTCTGTAATGCAAGTTCTTTATAAATCTAGTTTCCATATACATGTAGATGTGTTTCTGGGCATTCTGTTCTGTTTTTCTAGTTGTGGCAGTACTATATGCTCTTAAATTTTGTAGTTTATAGTAATTCTTGATACCTGGTCAGGCATATCCAATTATTTTCCTCTTTTTAAACAGTGTCTCACTATACTTGTGCCTTTGATCTGTCTCATAACTTTTAGAAGTAGCGTGTCAAATTTTGGTGTTTTGCTAGACTTGAATCACATCCCAAGTGTAATTTACATCCTTGGATATTGCCTTTTTCTTATTAATTTGCAGACCATGCCTGTGATATAGTTTTCTATTTTTTCAGGTCTTTGATGAAATTTTCTTCAATATATCTTTTCCATACAAATTATGTAGCATATATTGCTTGATTATTTTGATATTTTACTTTCTTTTTATTTGAAGTCAATATAAAAAACTATCTTTTGTAAATTTTTTGAGCAAATATTGAAATCCAATTGAGTTTTTATTTTTTAAAATAAGGTTGATATTTTTAGAATGGTTTTAGATTTACAAAAAACATTGGGAAGATATTACAGAGAATTATCACTGAGGACATGAACACGAGAGCAGCTCTCAAGGAATTGTCCAATGATTTATGGACAGTGTAATTTGTAGAAAGCAGGACTTCCTACTGATTTCATTCAACTTGTAATTCTTCTGGGCTGTGCAACATGCAACAAGTGGGGCATGACTCTATCAGTATGGCTTCCCTCAGAATGTCCTGCTGACAGCTCTGTCCTTGGCTGCAGAGATGAGAGGGAGTTTGCTGAACAAGTTCAACAATGTTATTGCATTCCACCCCCAACTAGAGTGCACTACAATCCTCTTCTGATACCAGCCACTAAGTCAGTATGGGCCCCAAAAGTTAAGATATGGCCCTCCACAAGAATGCCCTTTCTTTTTCTACAAGTAGAGCCCCTAGGCCACCACACATCTGACCCACTGGACATATACTCACCTTCCTACAACCATCTCATGTGGGATAATTCCTTAGAATGATTCATACAACTCACTGAAAGTGTTATACTTACTAATACAGTTTTATTATAAAGGGTACACAGGGTGAAAGCTGAAAGGGTCCCAGACACAGACCTTTTGTGATGTTGGTATTTATAGCAAGAAATACATATTTGGTCTTTATTCTTGGTTCTGTCATGTTATGTTATGTTATGTTTTTGACCTTTTTTGTTATGTTAATAATTCGACCTTTAGAAACCTAGTTAATTTCAGCTTGGGGGCTAGTTGCCAGGAAACCCAACCTGCAATTAAGGATTGGAAAATTCAGTCAGCTCCCCCCAGACCTTTGGGGACCAGACAGGGAATGGAGATTGACTCAGTTCTCAATGGTTCACAATTTAATTGACCAATCACTCTATGTAATGCATTCTCCATAAATGCCCAAAAGGACAGGATTCAGAGAGCTTCCTGGCAGGCTTAGAAACATCATGGCAATTCTGTGTCCTTCCCACATACCTTGGCCCATAATTCTCTTCCATGTAGTTCCTGAGATAAGTCTTTTTATAATAAACAGGTAATCCAATAAACAAACTATTTTCCTGAGATCTGTGAGCCACACCAGCAAATTAACTGAACTTTGCTTCAGTTCAGGGTGGAGTCACTGGAACCTCTGGTTTATAGCCAGTTGGTCAGAAACTCAGAAAAACTTCTACTTGCTATAAATTTGATTCTGAAGTGGAGCAATCTTGGGGACCTAAGCCCTTTAACCTATGGATTCTCACACTATATCCAATAGTGTCTAAACTGAGTTGAATTGTAGGACACTTAGCTGGTGTTGGAGTATTGCTTGGTGTGGGAAAGCCCACAAAAATTGGACTTGGCAATGGAATTGATACCGGGCAAAAGGGGCTTCAAAATTAGCCAAAGGCAGTGCCCAATTGCTTACCGGTCACCATCTTGGTTCTGCACCTTCGCGCACAATTGCAAAACTTTTCAGGCTTAGGGAACAATAACAATGGGACTTATTTAACAAACAGGGAAAAGCAAAGAATTACTGAAGTCAACATATGGCTTTTTATCTTACTTAAAGCAATGTCCAGTCCTTTAAGTTCCAGAAAAGTAACAAAGGTGGTGTTTTACCTCCACTGCTGTCATGGAGCTCTTCTTCCAAACAATAGGCCATGTTTCCAAAATGGCATCTTCCTTCTTCTGCAGACATGCAACAGCCAGAGTGTAGGCCAGGTTCCAACTCAGGAGGACGACACTGAACATAACTGGAGATGCTACCGGAACTGCCATGGTGCCCCAGCACAGCACCAGGCCAACAACACTGAAAACAGCAACTACAGTGGCCAGACGGCCCAACAGACTACACTCACACATTTTAGGAGGGCGCCAGCTTTGGGCCTCTGCCTTCTTCCTTTGGCTGCAGTAAAGACAAAACTGGGAACAATTTCTGTCACTCAACTACTTGCAAAGCCTCCAAAGTCGCTGTCCTCAAAGTCACTGAAGATTCAAAAACATTTATTCTTTTCCCACATCATGGCAACTGCTTCCTCTATTCCTGCATCATAGTGACTGCTTCTTCTTTTCCTACGTCATGGTGACTGACTTCCCCTTCTCCTTCAGTCCCTTTTATTTCTCATCAGACTCTCCACCCCAAACTGCAAACTTAGCATTTTTCCCTGGGGCTATTCATTCTCATCAGCAAACCCCCTCCAGGGGGCACCACCTTTACTGGACTTTGGACTCATTCTGGTTACAGAATCAGAAGCATGACTTTCTGCTCTCTCCCTGTGGAATCAGAGCATATTACCTTCCCAACACATCAGTGTGTTCACCGATCTGGAAGCACCACAGAGTTTCAGGGTTCAGGGACTGTACTGGGGCTTCCTTATGTAGGTATGAGTAAGTCTATTTTTGAGCTCAATTACTAGCCCCCCCTTTCCTCATAGGAATTAGGACTGATGCGAAGGTGCGACCCTCTAATCTGTGCTTGATCCTCCTTGTGGCCAGTCCCCATCCTAAATTTATCTGGTGTTACCATAATTTCAGGGTTTCAGGTATAATTCCCAGGCAGGGCTCCAGACCCAGACTGTGGCAGCAGGACTGAGTCCTAACCACTGGACCACCTTGAGTTGGTATCAGATGAAGCTGTAGCAGGAAATTTGTTGACTCTCATCCAAATAAGTAAAAAGAGGCAAATTTGTTTAGAGAAGTAGTTATGAGGAAAAGTTTATTAAGGAGAAAATAAACAAAAATGAAATGGGACTCCTAGGCTTAGAGAACCAGGGAGGGGCAAAGACACTGTAATAGAGTTTTATCTCAGGGAATATATACCATTTTCCCTAATCATTCTAAAGCCCATTAGTCTTTATGTGAGTGTTTAGTTCTCAGTGATGTCATTTACTCTGCCTTAATGCCATAGGTGCCCAGAATTACTTCTTGCTTCCCAGTCCTTAGAGTCCTTTTTTCTTTAATACTCTTGTCTGGAAATATCCTGTTAGCCCTTCACAGACCTTAGACCAGGGAGTGTTTGGTTAATCCCTGTTGGAATTTGCTGCCATTATCTCTGGAGCCTCCCTTATTCCTCAGGGCTTTTTTACCCTATACTTTTCTGACCCTAGAAGTTATCATTGCCCTGTGACTCACTAGGAGCCCACAAGGGTTGCCTAATAACAAAGACGCTCCTGTTGTTCTAGAAATTCCAAGAGTTTTTGTGGCTCTCTGAGTGCCAGGAATATCCTTATATTTCTTATACCACAGTCATGGAAGGTAGAGATTTGTACACATGGACATGTGCCTTGTTGTGTACTCTGTCCTGCTGGAGTCTGGAAACGAACAGGGGGTTGGGGAATGCAGTGCCCCTCAGGTGTAAAATTTGAGAGTTTCTTGACATTTTTCTCACAAATAACCCCTTTCACCTTGAGAAAGACTTGGAAAATTCCTAAAAGCATCTTCCTTTTGCTTCTCATTTATCTTCCTTATTTTTTTCCTCTTTGTTTATTTTCTTCAATATCATGATTGGTTAAAACAGATTGAAAATTGTATGAACCAATTAGGACCTCAATCACCTGTTAAAGATAGAGAGCACACCATTGAGGGACAACAGAATTTACTTCTTAGAGGAAATAATTGAAATTTCTCTTTTGAATCACTGCCCAAATAGGTTCAGAGAATTTTGCTAGAGATGTAACACAATTAGTTCTCAAGTTTCCAGAAATTGCAGCCAGAGAAAAATCACAAAAGAGGAGTGAGGGAGAAGGGAAGCCAAAGTGTTTTTAGTATTTGATTCTGCTTAATTTAACTTTTCTAACAAAATATTCAACCTACAGGTTGGAAATGGGGGAGGGACTCTCACATCAATAATAAAGGACAACTCACTATGACAATGTGTTTATGAGAGAAGAAAAAGGGACATTTTCTGTACTCAAGGAGCTTAGTTTAGGGGTGTGGAGATACAGGCATCTGGAAAAACAACAAAAATATTAAGCATAGTGGAATTTGAGTGCAAGTAAATTATGTGGTACAAAAGCTGAGTCAGATAATTCCAAGGAGAGGCACATACAATGCTTCCTGGGAAGGTAGCTCTTGAGCAGGCCCTAAGAAGGATGTGTAGAATTATCATTGTCATTACAGAGGGAAGAACAATCCATATCAAGGAAAGAGCCTAAACAAAGGCAGGGAATGTTGAAAATGTGTAACATATAAAGCAAATAATTATTCTGAAGGTTTGTTACATAAATGAGTCTAGTAAGATTACATACTTTAAAGAACTGTAGTAGAGTTTCTGAGTTAGAAATGTTTTATTTTCACAGTTTTAGATAATAGTAGTTCTCAAAATATGGTCCCTGGATCATAGCATCACTGTCAGCTGACGACATTTAGAAATGTAAATTCTCAGAACTGTACAACCCTATTATGCGAGTAACTCTGGAGGTGGGTCCAGCAAACTGTTTTAAGAAGATCTCCCCATGATTCTGATACATGCTAAAGTTTGAGAACCACTGTATGCAACTCAGTAATTGTTTTCCTTCTTTCTAATCAGCTATTTTGCTGATCACATAACTATTAAAATTCTTTCTCTTCTTAAGCTTCCTTTTTCCATCTTTTTTTCCATTGAAAATTTACTGTGCAGGGGGAAAAAAAATGTTAAAAAGGAAATAAAACTTTCAGCTTTTTGCACAGCCCACAATTAAGTGATCCCTAAGTACCCTTTGTCATGGTCATACCCTTATTTTTCTCAGGATGGAGTGGCCTTTTTCTCCATATATCTAAGGATCCCTTTCATTTTTGTGTTAGAATTCATTCCTTTCACAAAACTTCCCAGACTTTACCACACAAGGCATCCTCCCTTCCACACATCTCCCATCTCTTCTTCATTACTGGCCCAATTACCTCTGCTTATAATTATTGTTGATCTAATAAAGTCAACAGTTACAAAAATCTCCCCTTTAACTTTCTTAAAATCTATCACTTTTTTTTTTCAGCTTTTGATTGTCATCCTCCATGAACTCAGGAAAACAAAATTGATGTAAATATTCAGTGATAAATATTTGATTCTAATTCCACTTAAGATTTCTACAGTTTTTAAAAACAGTTTTGAATGTGTCCTGCATTTATATTTAATCTTCCATTTACTGTTGGATTCTTACTGGCTACCACATCACCTACATTTTTTATTCTTCCACTGTTTCTTAACCTATTCTTCTTATGTTACTTCACTTGTCCTTTAATCTCTTTTCTGCTGCTTTTCCATGGCTTTCTGACAAATAAATTAACTTGGATGGACTCAGCTATTGACTATACCTTTTTCTACCATCAGTCCTATAGTTAAGTCTCTAACCTTTACTATGAAGTGAAACTATTTACAGTGGTCAGTTAAACATTTATAAAAAACTGGATTCTTTATTCCCATAAATTGTACTTTAAGTTTTAATTCAAAGCATATACCTAATATAACAAGCCAAAAACACACCATCATTATTCTAAAGTCAGAGAAAAACAGAGAACTTCAAATATTAAAGTTAATAAGTACAGGATATAAAATAAATGTGTAAAGTATTGAAAGGCATGAAAGAGTGAATTTAAAAGTATGATTACAAAGTAATACTATAGGGCCTCCCTGGTGGCACAGCGGTTAAGCGCTGCGCTGTGGAGCTGTTGGCAGCAGCAATGTGAGTTCGACGCCCGGCTAGGGAGATTCCCACATGGTGCGGCAGACCTCTCCTGCCTCACCCGCTGCTCCCCTCAGCAGTGTATTTTTGATCTGCCTGTTCTGCTCCCCACGCTGTCTCTGGTGAAGCCTCTCACCGCCCCACACCTCTGGTCTGTACCCCAGCTTGTATGTATAAATAAATAAATCTTTAAAAAAAAAGTAATACTATATAGTAATATAGTAATACCATAAAATTACCAAGTAGACTTCAAAAAGTATCAAAAATATTTCTATAAATTAAATATATTTTTGAAATGAAAACCTCAACAGAAGGGTTAACTAGGAATTAAACACTGCTAAAGAGAGAATTAGAGATTTGGAAAACAGATATGAAGATATTCTTAGGAGTAAAGAACAGAGAAAAAGAAGAACATATTTTTAAAAATTATGAGATGTGAAAGAAATGCAGAGTCTATTTAATGTCTAATTAAACTCCTGAAGGAGAAGAGAGATATAATGTGGAATATTAAGTACTGCAAGAGAGAAAAGGTTGTGATAGTTAAGAATTGGTTGAAAGTTCTTGTTCTTAGATACAGAGAATTTAAAAATCATAGCGAGTATAAGAAACACCTAACCATAGTGACACACTACACAGAAAAACAAGTATAATTTCCTTAAAGACAAAATTGAAAGATAAAATAACTCAAGAAGAATTAGTGACATGATTTTCAAGTGCGAAGTCTAGAATCAAGTTTTAATTTATTTCTCACACCCCTCTAGCTTCATTTATCTCTGTATCATGTATTACTTCATTTATCATACACACCTCAGTTTTTAATTCTTACTCTTTACATTGCATTCCACCTTATATCATTCCCATGCCACTCTAAATATTCCTCAGTTCTCTACTGCAAACATGATGAATTGCAAATTGTTTTCCATTCGAGCCTTTCCAAACTATTTCACTAGCTTTTCCTCCTTTTTCATTTTTCTTTCTGTCCCATGGGCTCTTGCTTTAGTGAACTTCTTACCAGATCCTGAATTCACAGGCTCTCATATGCCTTTGAAAATGCTGTCCTTTATATAAGGTATCTCCTCTACATTCTCTAAAGCTTTTCTTCCTCCTTTACCAATTAGCTATTGTTATTAGTTTGCTTAGGCTATTACAACAACATATCATAGATTGTGTAGTTTGAACAATAGAAATTTTTTCTTTTTCTTACAGTTGTGGAGGCTGAATTCCATGATTAAAATGCCAACAGCCCTGGTTTCTTCTAAGGTTGCTTTCTGGTTTGCTGACTTCTTGCTGAGTTCTCACATGGATTTTTCTCTCTATGCACACACTCATGGTGTCACTTCTCTACTTCTAAGGACATGAATCCTATCGATTATAGTCCAGTTCTTATGACATCTTTTAACCTTAATTATCTAATTAAAGACCGTATCACCAAAACTGCTATACTGGGAATTAGGGTTTCAATATAAAGGATGGAGAGGGGAGGGAACAATTCAGTCCATAATGACCTCATCCTCTTTTATTATCCAAATTATATGAAATATCCTATAAATCCTATACTAAAAAATCCCCAGCACACTTCAATCCTGTCCTATAGTTCACAGGACATTTATCATAACCAAGTAATTGTACCCAATGTGAATGATAGTGTACATGCCTGGATCTCAGGAATTGGCATCCTGGGGTTAGCACCCATATTCTTACTTCAATTTGAATTCACAAGATGTGAATTTAGAATGTCTGACATAAATGTAGTCAATAAAAGTGAAAGTAATGAACACAAGAATACACTCAATATCTTAAAGTATTAATTTTACCTATTGTGGTGGTGTTTACCATTCTAAGCAAGATTAACTCTATCAATATGTGCTACTATCTGTGAGAATGATTAAAATTTACCATCAATATATGCACACCTACCAAAACTCTGGTTCCCATGGTAACTGGAAAACCTTCACGTTAGGTATGTAAACTCTGTTCTAAAGGGGTATATGGTGGGGAAGAGGGGGTTGGGGAAGTGAGTAGACATAACTCCTTAGGCAGTGTATTATTTTTCCTCATGCATAATACATGGAGGTTGTGAAGGGTTTTGTCTCTTAGGCTGAGGTAGGTAGCTATAGGGACAATTTCAGCAGTTACCTTTTAAGATGTGGTTTCCTTTAACATAGCCTAAGTGGCTTTCCAGTGTAGTTTTTCTCTTACACTTGTTCTTCTATCATGTGATCCTTTTTTTTTTATATTGGTAGAATTGCATATCAAGGTGAAGAAATCTGGGAGTCAGTGGTATTTTATTTCTTCACAAGTTTCTAGAAAGATGTAATTTAAGCTTTGAAGCAGTCAGACTTTTAGAAAGTGAACTTAATAGATGAGATTATTTTATATGTGGCAAGGTGGGGAAAAGTACCTGTAACTAACATGGTTCCTTCTCATTTCCATTGTCACCTATGACAAAAATGAAAATAAAGGAAGCCTAAAATCACCTGTTTTGACCTGAAAAAACATGCAGGTATTATTATTCAGGTACAATGATGACAACAGATCAGGAGGTAAGTGCTGTTGAAAAGATAATTTGTCATTCCTAGTTCCTAAGAGGAAAGATCCTACTTGGCATGATAGGGTACACACATACACCTTGGAATCACCAGGTTTGGTCAGGAAGCACAGGGAATAAAGAGAATAGTGGGTTACAGCCTAATTGCCTTTTCAAAGGGAAAAAATAACTGGCTGTGGTAGGGGTATGCAGTCTTCAACTCCACTTGTTTTGATAATTTCTGCAGACTCTGGAGTATAAGGAACATCTCTGGTATCTAGTTCCTACCTCTTTGGAGTAGGAACTAACTTACTCATCCCTTGTGTGATTAAAGCAGATGGATATTGGCCCTGAATGTGAAAGTCTGATACCTGAGGTTGTTGGGAGTGTGAGTTCTGGATTGATTGGGTTTTCATAGAAGAGATGGGCTGCCAGGAAAGTATTTTATTATCCCTAGGAATTGGCTAGCCCTGGGAGGTGCAGTCTCTCCAGAGTCAACAAGGCCCCGGATGTCAAAGCATCAAAATAAAAAAGCATGCTTAAGACACAACCCATGAACCTCAAACAAAAATTAGTTTAGGAAGTTTTCCATCTGTGTCAGAGAGAAAATGAAAGATAAAGGAAAATGGCAAAATGAGATATATTGGGATAGACAATAAACTAAACATGTCTTCCAAAACAGTGGTATTTCTACCTTCAAAAAAGGTTAGTAAAACAAGTCCTTGTGACAAAAATCCCATTGGATGTATCTTTGTAAACAGCAACAGCTCCCCACCCCATTAACCAAGTTGATGCTGTTAGCTAGAAGTTATTTTCTTTGAGTAATCTTTAATTTTATAAGAAAAATAGCTGCTATATAACTTCCTGCTTTTGCATCCTCAGGTAATGAAGACCAGGACATGCCTGATTCTCTTTTTAATTAAAGGATAAACTGAAATACAAAAGTTAATGTCCTGGTGTGAGGTTAGTACAATAATGAATGAGTAGCTAAAGCTCACCTTGGACCATCACTTGACTTGATGAAGGTGATTTCATGTTTCCATTCCATGAAGTCCTTTCTGGGCGGGCACATTTCTGCTCTGCTGTAAGTCCCTTTGGCACTTGGCAAGCAGCTGCTTATCTGATTCTTTCTGCACACTCCTTGCTGCTGAGAAAACACATTGCACACACTGCCTTGCATGTGCTGCCTCGAATTATCTTTCCGTTTTACCACTTTCTGGAAAAACTGCATCTCAGCAGTGCCCCAGCTCCCCTGGGAAAGACATCCATCAGCACAGACCTGTTTTTTCCCTTAGGTGCCTGTCCATTTTGGTGCTTCTTATTAAGCCTTATAGGTTCCTATTCATCAAAATCATGCCAAAGAAGCCTTGAATTCTTTCTGAGGTGCATATTCAGCAGAATGCCAAGGAAGGGCAGAGACACAGAGAGAAAACATTGAAAGAATGTGCAAATTAGGCTACCTATTTTTATTCAAAACACCCCAAAATGCAAAGGCATGGATTGGAGCTTTAAATAAAACCCATTCCTGACTTATTAGAAGCTTTTTGCCTAACCTCTGTCATTAACTGTCCAAGGAAGCAGATAAATTAGTCACCAACACAGAGATCAGGAATATCACAAGGGTTGTGATTTGGCAGGGAAGAATAAATTGACTTTTGAAAATCTGTCTACCTACCTACCTACCTATCTAAAGGATAATCCTCCCCAAGATATTCAGAACAGACCTTTCTAATGAATGTCATGTTAGTGTGTAGATTATTTTGAATAAGGGTCAGTCAAGGCTCAAGAGAATCTTTTTACCACTCTTACCTACCTGAAAAAATGAAAATGGGATTTACCCAGAATTGGAGGTTTTTTCTGTTTTTGTTTTTTACCAGAAATGCCTTTCTCTTAAAGAAACTTATCTATATTGCAGGGCAAAAATCATCTGGTCTATGTGGTATAAGTCCCCTTCCTCTCTCTTTGAAGCCTAGTCAGTATCCCATTTCTTAGTTTAAGACATATAGCCTCGTTTCCTCCTAAGTGACCTTGGAATCCATGTCTCTGTGAATTTTCCTCTATGTATGTAATTTAATTTTTTTCCTATTAATGTGCCTGGTATTTATTTGACAAGCCCAAGAAAAACTCAGGGAATAGGAGAAGTTCACCTACTCCCTAACGCATCCATCTATCTATCTATCTATCTATCTATCTATCTATCTATCTATCATCTATACACCTATCTATTTCTATAGGATGCCTAACATGTTCAAAGTAAATGTGAATGGGAAAAAGTCAATTGTTATGTTAAAGAATGTTGAAAATAAGGATGCTGAGAAAAGGAACTGTGACCTGTGACCTGAATCCACCTTAGAAAAATCACTTTGAATTTGAGTATATATCCAATATAATAATTACCTAGGAAATGAACTGTAATTAATTTGGGAAGATGTTAATGAAGATACTATTTTTAGAAAAAATAATCACCAGGTGACATGACTCCATAGTGACTGGAGGGGGGTGTGGTCATTGATGAGAAGTCAGAAGATAGGATGCTTCTTCTGAGGGGAAAGTAATAAATAGACTTGGCAGTTAAAGAGCAAGAGCACAGAGTTACCTTCTAGGAGATATGGGTGTGCATGTGTGTGTCACATCTCTTTGTAGAATATGCTTGTCTTGATTGGTGGCTCAGCAGAGAGTGGGAAGTAGGGGTGGGCAGCGTTATGGGCCAGGACTTGTAAGGCTCATTCATGTGGCCAAGATGTGCAAAGTTCAAAATTCACTGTGCTTAGTGATTGGTATAAAGAATATTTTTTATCTAAAGTGGAAGAATGACATCAGACTATAGGCCAGAAGGATTATAGTTCTCCGGGGAACAAAGGGAATTGAGAGAGGAAGAGAGTTTAAAGTGGGGGAAAAAATGCGAGTATAATCTTGGCTCTCTCTTTGGGCAAAGTCTGAAGATTGCTTTCTATACCTACTATCTTCTTTGTCCCTAGAATATTATCTTCATAAATGAGGTGACAAGCATTGGCAGCAGTGCCCAGGCTTCCATTTGAAGAAACAAAAGAAACATAGAGAATGTACCTGGAGTCCAGGCTGCCAGTCACTGGTTCTCCAGGGAGATCAGCTGCTCCTCACCCCACAAAAAGCAAATCAGTAACAGATTTGTGGAGTTTTTTTGTTAGATTTTTTTCTTATCTTGACATATCCTGTTTTTTCTAGAATTTGTTTGGCTGTGTAGTTTTGCACTGATTCTCCCTCTCTTATGTTCTCGTCGATAGCATTGAAAATTGGCAGCAGTGGAAACTAGTTCCAGTCCCTAGAGAAACACTGAAGATGGCTTCCGCCTGAATACATCTGATGTTGCTCAGTTAAGCCATAGGGTATGTTTTCAAGAAATAGTCTGTTGTAATTATTTAGGTTACTCAGAAGCAACACAGTATTTGCAAACAAAGGGGCTATGAGATGAAGTTTGAAATTCTAAAATGGAGTCCAGTAGGAAAGGATGGGAAAAGATTGTTTGATTGATTACATTCATATAGGTTTATAGTATGTTGGAATGTGTACCTATACCCTGCTTGCCAGAAACACAATTTGTATTCCAATATTACCTTGCTAAGCTTTAAAGATAGTTATGCTTTTAGAATTCTTAAATTTGCATCCTATTTCAGTAGAGAAGTAGGTGAGAAAAAAGGGGGAGAAACATTGACAGAAAGGACTTAAAATGTAGGAGAATGGTCTCTGGGAATAAACTTCCTCTTTATTTCCCCCATTTTATGGTAATGAAGGAGTGACTTCTGAGGGATCCTTGAGTGTGTAGGGGCAGAGAAGAAATTTCCCCCTACCCCTCTAGGTTCTATGTGGGCTTGTTAGGTAATTAACTTTAGAACAATTAGTAGGAATAATGATTAATGATTAATCTAATTATTGACACATAGATACAGAGAATCTACATGAATGTATATTCTAAAGTCAATGGGGTAAAATGAGGCTATCTATCAATATATAGTGAGCTAAGAAGTGAGACAGAAGCCTGGGACTTCAAGAAGAGAGGAATTGGACTCAGATGATGAGTAGAGGGCAACTCATGACATGGACCAATTGCTATTAATTAGAAGCTAGTACTACCAGATATTTTTCTTCAGTTTTAAGTTTATTTCTGGTAAACCCTATTCTTGGTAATAACCCCAATATTCATTCCTCCAGGTAAAGATACGGTACCAAAAAAATTTGTCACAAACCTATAGGATCTTGGTTATTCACAGCTTGAGATAATACACAAAAGAGCTTGTTTTAGGAGGACCTAGTCTAGTTATCTTGGGAAGGACATTTTGGGGAGTCCTATCCTTCATTTGGAAGAGTGACAGAGGATCTCTGATTCTATTCAGGTGTTCATTCAAATTCCCCCCCCCCAGCCCCCGCAGCAGCTCCCCACTAAGATTACAGAATACTCAATAAGCGTCATGTAATTAGTACTTCTCAAAATAAGATAAATATGGGCATAAACTTGGCTCTCCCTTCAGGCAAAATTTGCATATTGATTTCCAAAAGTAATACCATCTCTGTTTAAACAATTTTACCTTGATAAACAAAGCAACATTTTATACCTCAAAAACAAAGCTAAACAAACAATAACACAGGAATTTTCATCTGAGAACCAGGGATCATTCTGCTTTCTGACATTTTCCTGACTCCAGTAAAAGTATTTCTTGTCCTCAAGTTTGCCCCAGTGTCATTCATGTGAATGGACTAAAAGGCAGGAGATTTGTCCAGTCCTACCCTGTAACTAACAAACCACCTAAGAGCCCACAGAAGAGACACAGTTTTAAGACAAATTTTGAGGTTGTAGGATACTGGATGAAAGTGTGAAGTTTTCTTATTCTGTGTGAATTTGTTGTTCTGTGAATATGTTTGTGTACATATGTGGCATTTATTTCATTTGCAGACAAAGTCATGTAAGATCCTGCAGCTTATCTAAATGACAATCTTTGTGGGATTTGCAAGTTTTTGGAACCAAGAACTTGCTTTTCAAATAGGTGTTTTATTAAAAGATTGATACAGGCATAGACACACAAAGAATTGATACAAACCCGGTCAATTACTTTCCAACAAGCTCTGTGCACAATGACACACATACACGCAGACCCAGAGGGGAACTCCTTCCAGTGGTCAGGACTAATTTCAGGAGTGCTGATTTTAATTTGTCATTCAGTATGCAGCCCAGCTCTCAAGTGACTATCTGGGCAGGGGGGATGCGCCACCTTCCAGGGTCCTGCTGGTTGGCAACGCAGGAGAAGCAATGAGAAAAATGAACCCAAAAGAAAGAAGGACCAGCAGGGGTTTTGGATTACCAAAATCCGCTTAGTTTCCAAGATCTTGAGTTTTGATAAATAGCCTCAGGAGACTAATAGATACTGTATTTTCAGTCTGATTTGTGAAAATTTTCTATTTGTTTGCCTTTGCTTTTGTTGTGTGTTTTCCTTTTTCACTGTGGACATTTTGCTCTTGGCTTAGAAAACGAAGTCATGAAAACTTTTAGGGACTTAACACTGAAGCTGGAGATCAAGTGAAAGGGCAGAAATTTAGCAAGCATCCCGCAGGTCTGAAAATGTAGTTTTGACTTAGAAAAACAACACAAGGTAGGGAAAATTTTTGAAAGAGAAATGTTTTGTCTGTTTTCTCCTGAACTACCTGATAGAAATAGTACTCTCTTTTGTATAAGAATTTTAATTTAAATCAGTGTTTTTATATCAAAATTATATATGCATGTAGTTCAAAGATCCAAATTAAATCTTTCAACAAGGCTGTTACAGGAACCAGAGTCTTCTCTCTTCATATTATCCAAAAGTAGTAACTTTTAACTCTCCAGCTGATATTCTTTGAATTTACCTACATATCTCTAAAGCAATGCCTTTATTTCTACTTCTTGATTATCAATTTTACATATATAAATATGTATGTAAAATATGTAAAATTATAAATTAATTCCTTACTATATACAAGGTTAGCTTTTACCATCTTTTTCGTCCAAGCAAATGCATTAGAACCTTCATGTCTGCACACTCTCCCCATTCAGTGTTTATGTTACGAGTGGGTAAACATGTTTACAACTGACCCATGATTACTTTTATTTTCCTCCACAGCATGTTAGTAAGTAATTTCCTTTTTTCTACTTTTGTCATTTTTTTTTTATAATAACTAAACTTGAGCTTCTCTACCAGGGCATAAATCTCTGCATAAAATGTTCAGCACATTAGGTATTCTATAAGATTCATATTTTTTGAAGATATCTCTCCCGGAGTTGTATTTGTTCTTATATGATTGGTATACAGTTGTCATCTTGGTAATTTGCATCATTATTCTCTTCCTTTACTTCTCTTTGTGTTGGATTTTCCAGTTTCCTGGACCCCATGTTTTCTTCCTTTTTTGATGATTTGCTTAATTTGCTTAATGGAATATGTTTTCCAGTAGCTTTGTGAGATAGAATGCATTGGAAGTAAATTTTTGAGACAAGCTTTATGCATGACTGAAAATGACTGCTTTCCACCTTCGTATTTCTGGCTTGGCTGAATATAGAATTTTGGATGAAGAATCATTTGATAATAAAATACATTTTTAAGAAATAAAAGCAGAGCAATACTTAGATGTAACAGTCAGTGGTAAACTATGATACAGTAACTACCAACCCCTAAAATCTCATTTATTAAAAATGGTAGTTTTGTCACGTACTTTTCATGTGAGTCATGTGTAACTGGACTCCATGTGCCTTCTCACTTCAAGATCTAGAAGAAAGAAGCTGTCCCTGTCTGAGCCATGCATTCTTATAACAAGAAAAAGAGTGAAAGGGTTGGCAATATCATGTGACTTGGAAAGCTTTTGCTCAAATGTCATTGTCTAAAAAATTGCCCGTGTACTTGGCAATGGACAGGAATTGCATTTCTAACACAGGAAGATATTACAAATTATATGTAATAGGAGGGAATTTATTATACTCTTACAGGAGGATAATAGATAATTAGAAAATAAATAGTACAACCAACCAGACAAAGTTAATGTTAGCATAACACTTATATTTGTATTCATAGAGATCTTATCATAACGTTCATTGAAGAGCTTTTTAGAGCGTAATAATATGGGTAAGACCACATACTTAATATCCTGCATTAACCAGTATTTTACTCTTTCATTTCTATGAGTATGGCTAGAACACAGTTTGATGTTTGCTACTATTTGGATATAAAAATATACTTTTAAAGTTAGAAAGGATTGTAGGGACCATTTAGTATAAACCATTGATTAGGTACAAATTACTAAATTGTGTAGCCCTGATTCTGTAACTTGAAATCTCAAAATTACTTGTTGGAATTAAGTTACTTATATGTAAAGTAGGGATATAGATAGTTGATTCATCAGGATGTTCTGAGAATTAAAGACTACAATGTATTTAAAGAAACACAGTCAAGTGTCCAATTTATATTAGGTGCTCTCTTCACATAAGTTAAATCTGAATTTCTCTAGGTTATGAATCAATAAAAATTCAGCATTAGAGATACCACAAGAACAAAATATACTTTAACCCCACACTTTGCTTACTTAAGACAGCATTATTACCAGTAGGCTTTAAGGAAATAGATTTTTACTTATATTCAGCATAGTTGTTAACCCACGTAAGTACATGTTCCCAGAAAAACTGAGTCAAGAACTGACTTAAAAGTAAGCCAAATAATGCTATATAATTGTCAATGTGTTTCTGATAACTATTTACTTATATGGTTCCACACCAATTGTTTGTAAACCTTTGGCACATGAGCTTGTGCATATGTTCATGACTGTCTCACCATTGGGAGTAGCTCATGAAAACCCCTGCTTTTACAGCGCATTCTGACTTCCAGTCTATTAAATGTTTTGGTCCTGGTGGGCAGCTTCAGGAATTTCCAGGGTCTATGGAGGGGAAGTTTACTTAAATCAATCTGAGATGCAAGATGCTAATTTTCAAACTGGTCCTATTATAGAATTTAAATTTAGATATCATTCTTGAGCCAGAGAATTTATAGAATCAGAGTATTTTGACCACTTTTTGGAAATATTTCCTCTTACAACTTTGATTTTAGAAAACTCAAGTTTTGACCTCTGAAAGTACTTTGAGCTTATTGGAAAAAGAAGCCCCTAGCTTAGTACATATTGCCATCTTGGTAATACCAGAGCTAAATCATGTCTGATGGTACAATAATGGTATTGCTGCCCCTCAGTACTTTCCCCAAGAGAACTGTATTTCCTGGGTGGGAATGATGAAGTTGTTATTTACAGGTCAGAATCTCCATAAGACTTCCTCAATAGATCTAAACTCTATCCCTTGGTATATAGTTATCTCTCTCTTCCTCTCTCTCTATCACTTTTTTCTTAAGGAATTGATATTATTCTCTGTCTTTTCTTCAGACATTTGTCTCTATGTATGAAATGACAGTAAATAATACAGAATTTAGCAGATGCATAAATACCATACTCAAGTCTCTCACCCTAAACATTTTTCTTTTTAATAGAACCTAGACTTGGGGGGAAATCATGTTGGTGATACCTAAAATTATATTAGCTCTTGAAAAATGAATCTCCAGAGCCTAGGATATTTGTTATTTCTTAATTTAACATGGTGAAGATGGATATTTGTTACTTGGGGCACTAAATTGACCCTTGAGTACTGTGGATTCCTGGGGTTGCTATGACCATAACTGGGAGGCTCAAAACAACAGAAATGTATTCTTCCGCAGTTCTGCTGAGCTGAAGTCTGAAATCTAGGTGTCAGTAGGGCTGAGCTCCATCCTAAGGCCCTAGGAAATAATTTTTCTTTGTCATTCCCAGCTTCTGGTAGCTGTTGGTGTTCCTTGGCTTATGGTCAAATCTCTTTCTGTTCCATCTTCACATGGTCTTCTGTCTCAAAACTCCTGCTTCTTTCTTTTTTTTTATTAGTTTTTTATTTTATTTTTGTGTAGAACTGGTGTGCAGGCCAGGGGTGCCGGGGGAGAGAGGACTCACCAGAGACAGAGCAGATTGAACTCAGGCTGTAGTGGTGATAGCACTGAGACTTAAACCCTAGAGCACCAGGGAGGACTCCTGCTTCTTTCTTATAAGGACACTTGTAATTGCATTTAGGCCCAAACAGATAACCCAGTTAGCTCCTTCTCATAAGACCTGTGACTTAATTACTTTTTTCTGCCATATAAGATGCCATTACAGGTTCTACGGATTTCACCAGGATATCTTCTGGCAAAGAATTTTTTCAGTTTGCCATTGTCTAAGACTATGGAATCAAGTGAGATTTTCCTTTTAGGAGGTGATGGGGATTTACTTAATCTCTGGAGAATTCTCCCCTATGGTCTTATGGTATCCTCTGTTAGCATATTCCCTTCATTCAGGTTGTTTAAGACCTTGGTCTTCACTCTCCCCTCATACTTCATTCTCCCCTGAATCCTTCTCATTTGTTTTCTGAAATGTCAAACAGGCATTTTCTTGATGCACTATTTTCTTTTCCACATTCAGTGGTAACTCACTATGTCAAAGGCCTTTATTCTAAACAAACACAACAATTTGAGGCAATCCCAGATTTAAGGCTGCAGTACCACAATTTGTCATGTAGTGCTGGTTTACAGTTGATCACCAGGTCACCTGTATTTGACTGTTGAGCTTCCTCTGACTTTTGTAGCTTAGATTTTTTAACTATACAGTAAGTCCTCACTTAACATCATGGACAGGTTCTTGAAAACTTCAACTTCAAGCTAAATGACATATAACAAAACAGATTTTCCCATTGGCTAATTGATATAAAGAGGAGTTAAGTTTCCACAGCATACTTTCTGTCACAAAAATGTCATTGAACTTCCAAATAAAAACTCAAAAATACTTCCCATATTAAGAAATAATTTGAATTTGTTCAGTCATTCATTTTCAAAACCATTTATTTCATTTCAGGGTTGCCAGGGACTGGAGCCTGTTCTGGCATATAACGGCACAAAGTAGAACTCAGCTCTGGCTGGATGATCCTCTGTCACAGGACACACACATATGCACATTCCAACTTGAACCATTTAGACACATATGTAAGCTTCATGTGAACATCTTTGGGATGTGGGAGGAAACCAAAGTGCCCAGAGAAAACCCATGCAGACAAGGGAGAACATGGAAACTATACCCAGACAGTGGCACCTACTGAAGATCAATTTTTTTTAAGATGATTTATTTATTATTTTATTTTATTTTATTTTATTTTTTTTACATACAAGCTGGGGTACAGGCCAGAGGCGTGGGGCGGAAAGAGGGTTCACCAGAGACACAGCGGGGAGCAGAACAGGCAGATGAGAAGCACACTGCTGAGGGGAGCAGCGGGCGAGGCAGGAGAGGTCTGCCGCGCAATGTGGGATTCTCCCTGGCCGGGCGTCGAACTCGCGTCGGCGCTGCCGACAGCTCCACAGCGCAGCGCCCAACTGCTGCGCCACCGGGGAGGCCCCTGAAGATCAATTTTTTTTTTCATCAGCATTATAACAAAACAACATTGTATGAAGTGACATTATTCAGGGACCTGCTGTATTTTCTGTATTCAGTGGAGCTCACTGGAATATTTTCCAGTTTTTTTTTTTTTAATAATAATTTTTTTTTTAATACAAGCTGGGGTACAGGCCAGAGATGTGGGGCGGCGAGAGGGTTCACCAGAGACAGAGTGGGGAGCAGAGCAGGCAGATCAGAAATACACCGCTGAGGGGAGCAGCGGGCGAGGCGGGAGAGATCCGCTGCACCATGTGGGATTCTCCCCGGCTGGGCATCCAACTCACTGCTGACAGCTCCACAGCGCAGCGCTCAACCGCTGCGCCACCAGGGAGGCCCCATATTTTCCAGTTTTTGTCTCCCAGCTCCATTTCTCAGGAGTAAGCAAGGTTGGGTAATGTCTACTATAGGTATTAGAAGCAGTAATACTTGTACTTGCCCCTCATTTCCATCAAAATGGTTGGAATGCTCTATTAGACCAGCTGGAGTATACATATACACACTGCTGTATTTCTACAGTATCTGTGCCCCTGACATCGAGTTCAGAAGTAGGATTGAGTTTGCTGAGTCCCTCCCTGCACGGGGCTCAGTCTAGGGCTGCTGTTTTTTTTCCAGATTGACCACATTCACAGTTTACTCTTCACAGTAGCTTCCTGCTTATCTGTCCACTGCTCCTTCTTGCCAGACTCAGTCTCTCTTTAATCCAAACCCCAGAATGAATTGTTTGTGCCTTGACCCATTACTTGGGATAAACCTGACAGGGATTTAAAATGAAATGACTAAAGCAAAGTGATAATCTCTGGTTGATTTGCTTTGAAATGTAGCAGAGTGAAAATAAAGTGCACAACATAGTTTAATGCCTAGCTTATATGTACCAACTTCTATGTCCATCATATCCTCCCTCTATATTTTATGGGAACTTATGTCATAAGGGAACTTATTAAGTTTGTATGGGTGGATTATTATATAGCCTGAAAGATGGGTCAAATAATGTTTTATATGTAATCAGTCATTAACTTCTTTTACTAACAAGCCTTCCCATCTATATCACCAGGCAAGGAAAACGTTGGCTTGTTGTAGCTGATATAGTCAAAGTCTTCCTTTAAAGCCTTATTGCAAGGAAAACCAACCAAAAAATTAGAAGACAAAAATACCACAAATGAGTGTATTCATTTCCTAGGGCTGCCATAATCTATTACCACAAACTAGATGACTTAAGACAACAGAAATTTATCTTCTCCCTTTTTCTGAAGGTTAAAAGTCTGAAATCCAGTTCAAGGTGTTCCCTCCTGCGAGAATCCCTGCTGGTGTTCCTTGGCTGTGCCACATAACTCCAGTGAGCTTCCATGCAGGGGACTCTTTCTGTTTGTGTCTTCTTCCCCCTCTTTTAGAAAATCATTGGATTTAAGACCTAATCCAATCAAAGATGATCTAATCTCAAAATTCTTAGCTTAATTACATCTGCTAAGACCCTTTTCTCAAATATGTTCATACTCACAGGGTCTAAATTGACCATCTTTGGAAGGTCACCAGTCCATTCACTATAGTGAGTACATGAATGTTCTGACTTCTCAGAGGCCACAGTGATCTTCTCTGTACTCTGACTTTGTGCTCTTAAAGTCCAAGCACTAGACTGTTAAAGGAATGTCTAGAAAAAGCTAGCCTTTAATGAGAAATTACATTTCTGTCTCATAGTGGGGTGGTGTTGAAAGTTAGAGCAGTCATGGTAGATGACTGTATGAAAGAACATGAAAACTGGATAACCTTTATTCCCTTTGGATTTATATGTTGAAGCTTTAACATTTTGTTTATCTCTAGCGGTGTAACCAATCCCTGGCCCATGTGCATTTATCTCTGGTGTCAAAGAGAGGGATACTATTATCTTATCCAAGGTGATTGTTCTCCTGTAGACTTTGATTTTGCTAATTTGACCAGTTTGGTGAGAAAAGCAATTCCACAAATAATGCATTATTAGACACACAGGCATTGCTTCACCATACACCTTCTGATAACTTCCAAATTGTATAGACATTGTTTCTGGCATTACAAGCAAATGTTCTGGCTAGTTTGCCCTTATTACTTTGTAATAAGTATAATAACTACTTTAAAATAATAATAATAAAGAGCCCGCTTTGATATAATTTCTGTGTAAGTTTTGGATCGATAATCTTCCTATAGTTGTGTAAACAAATTCCCTTTTGTAAAATGCCAGCTGTTCTAAGAAATGAGTACCCTTGTTTGACCATCAGCTTTGGGATTAATTAAAAAATATGGCAGCATCTTGTCCTAAAGACAAAATGATCACCCCCCTCTTAAGCCTTGTCTGGCCCCATGGAGTCTTTCCCATCACATATATCAGGGGTTCAGTTTGTCTTCACACAGGACATTTGGACAGTGCTTCTCAAATTTTAGTTTGCATACAAATCAACTGGGGTCTTGTTAAAATGCAGATTCTGATTAAGTGAGTCTTCATAGAGCTGAGATTTGGCAGGCTCCCAGCTGCTGTGCATACCGCTGCTCTGTGGGTCACACTTTCACTAGCGAGATTTTAGGATACACCGCACAGACAGCAAAAGAAACAACAACCCAAAATCCCGTTTTAAAAAGAAATGCTTGCTTTGGGAAATAATTGATTAACTTCAACTCTAGAATCTCAGAAAATGAGCACATAGCTTATGCTTGCTTGTGGAACCTGAACCCTGTAATTATGGAAATTACTTTTGCCATGTAATCTCTTGCTTTTGCCTTCTCTGCATCCATATTTCCTTTAAGAAACTTCTCCTGCTCTATTTCATGCATTCCTGAAAGAAAATAATAATTATGGAATTGACCCCTCCACCCGGCCCCATCCAATCACTACTTTTCTACTCTATGCCTGAGGGATGAACATAGATACCTTCCTGGATGAATATATGAAATTTACAAATAGGAAATCTCATTTCTGAAGTGAATATTAAGCTGGAGGGATATGATTTGGAACTTGTAAAAAAGAAGCTAACAAAGAGAAGCAAACAGAACCAACAGTATTTTTGTACATGTATCAGTCATCACTGAAATCAGCTGTTCTTTTGCCAAAGTTTATACATTTCCTAAGATATTTTCAGTTGTATTTTTTCCCACTTGTAACTGGAATAGTTTTCAGGCACAGCATATTTGTCAGTATATGTCCAGAGATTTGGATCAATTTGTCCACCATATTTTTGTCTTCACTTGGGTTTCCCAGAAAGCAAGTGCTTAGACAAAACTTTATGTGCTACTGTTGTATCAGGAGAGTGTACCCAGGAAAGGAAGGTGAGGAACAACGGAATGGAGGTAGGGAAGGAGAATCAATATCAAAGTGTGGGCCTCTTGATATCAAGCTTATCTGATTGCCAAATCCTGTAGGAGCTTCTGCTGAGGGACTGTGTAAACTTTCTTAGGAACATCTATGCAGTGGAAAGGGAGGCAGGAGAGTTTATCTGCTGTTCTTTCTCCTTTTGGATGAAGTTTGTGTCAAGATATTTTTAATCACTCATACTTCCAGGTGGCACATGTGTGGCTACCTAGTCTCCTGGTATTTCAGTCCTTGACAATTGAGCCTCAGGGAAGGAGGAAAAGGGTAGCCCTAGCATTAGAGGGAGCTCTTCTGGATTGTCCCTACATATGGTTGGTTGGTCACTGCAGTGACTTCTGTCATAGAACAAATGTCAAAGTTCCTAGAGAGAGATGAAACCAAGAAGAACTAAGGGAGTGCATTGATGCTGCCTTCAGAATTATATGGTACATGTACATACACACATACGTAAACACATACTCACATACACACATACGCAGACACATACACACATAGACTGTACACTCAATTCTGTGTCATGGGCACCAAAAGCCTCTACCTGCCCCAATAATCTCTTCTATTGGCACCTGTTGAAGGATGACAATCCCCTGGTGATATCATTGTGTTCGTTTCCTAGAGCTTCTCTAATGAAGTACCAAGATTATGTGGCTTAAAATCACAGAAATATATTCTCTCACCTTTCTGGGGGCTAGAAGTCTGATATCTAGGTGTTGGAAGGTCTATGCTCCTTTCAAAGCCTTTAAGGCAGAAACCTTCCTTGCCTCTGCCGGATTTTGCTTGTTGCTGACTTTCCCGAGCTTGTTGCAGTGTAAGTTCTGCCTCTTCTTCCACCTTCACGTGGGCTCCTTGTATGTCTGTGTTTCCTCCTTTTCTATTTATGGGCACCAGCCATCGGATTGAGGGCCCATTCTAAATCTACTATGATATCATTTTGATATTCCTAACTAATTACATCTGCATAGACCTTCTTTCCAAATAAGATCACATTCTGAGCTTCTAGATGGACATGAATTTGAGAGGGGAAAATGACAGGTTTAGTTGTGACAGATTTAGTTGTGACAGGTTTAGTTGTGACAGATACAGCTTGGCTTTCAGCATTGTATCTGATATCACTGACCTCACAGTGCATGCAACGATGATAGATTATTCAATGTGACTCAGCTCAAAAGAATACATTTTCATGTGCAACCCCTTTTTGGGATTTTTGATAGCTCAAATCTCTCACTACAAACACAATACTGATCTCTTCCAAGTGCATTACTCACCTATTAAAATAGCAAGTTGTATCCCAGAAACAGCAGGTGGATGGAGCATTTGGAGAATGCAAATATATTGTAATGTGTCCTAAGGGTGCTCATTCAGAAATTTTATTTCTGTTTGGATCGTTGTTCTCCTGTGAGTAATAAAATACCAACCAATACCCAAATTCAACTGGGTATTTCAAAGTCCCAGTTGAAATCATTCAGTCCACTATCCACAAAATCCAGGCACTGAAGTACCACTGAGGACCATGCCACATTTCACTAAAGTCTACATTACCAGTTCACCAAAAATGAGGAAAACATCAAGACTGTATCAATTGTATAAAGCCAATAAGGACAACATAAAATTTCCAACTTTAATAAAGTCCTTATCAAAAAACAGAATTGTTCTGAAATGCCAAGTTAGAATAATTCTTGAGATGCAGACAACCCTATGTGTAATGTATTATAGCTTCATTTTACTGAGTAGGAAATTAAGACACGGAGGGATCAAATCAGTTGTTTGAAATACATGGCGAAAGAGCAAGCTAACCTTCAAAGGCAGGAAGCATGGGACCTGTCTTAGTTTGCTTGGGCTGCTGTACCAAAACACAATTTACTGGGTGACTTTAACAACAGCTACTTATTTCTCACATTTCTGAAAGTAGGAGAGTCTAAGATCAAGGTTCTAGATTACATCTAGTTTCTGGTGAGAACTTTTTTTTCATGGCATGCAGATGGTGGTCTTCTTGCTATGTCCTCACTTGGCAAGAGAGCAAGATCTGGTATTTCACCTTATAAGCACACCAGTCTTATGACCTCATCTAAATCCTCATGACCAATCATCATGACCTCATCTAAAAATATACATCCCCCAGTGACTGATTACCCCCTCCCCTAAGGCTTCTGCTCCTGATACCACCACATTGGGTTATCAATCAACATAGTAATCTTTTGGGGATAAGAGGACACAAACATTAGCTCACAGCAGAACCAGAGCCCATGGTGTAATCCAAAATAGTAGTTTAAAACAAATATATTTGCCTCTGGGACCACTGAGTTTGTGCAGAGACTCATACTTTGAACAGGAAGTGTCCTACAGTAACAGCAGATAATTTGCTAAGATAAAGGACACACACTGTCATATAGAATGGTCAGTGGCTGTCATTCAGGGGCTGAGGAGCAATTGTTCTAGGGTGGGGGTAGGGAAGTGTTCCTTATAGAATTCTGGACCTAGACCTTGTTCCTTCCATCACTGTTTAAGATTACTTGTCTCTGGGTAGAAAGCACAAGGAAGGGCCAATTACCTAGAAGCTCCTTAGGCCATATTAACAAATCTGAAGGTGAAGGCTTGGGGTGGCGACAGAGGGGTGAAGTAAAGAAGCTGAGAAAGGAAGAAAAGATCACTGTGCTCCAGAACTGTGGCAAACAAGCAGTGTGGAGGGCCAGGGGGCACTGATACTGGCAAATGATTGGCAATCAGGCAGTTTTAAGCCAAATGAAGCCGAACGCCCCTCTTTAATCTCAGGTGTTGCTTATTAAGAAACATTCTTCTTACCTTTGCCTCACAGTGAGGGCTTCTCCCTGCATCTGTTCTCACCAGAGCCCTGAGCTGTCTGACAGGGGAAAGCACAGATCAAAGCTGGCACACAGAGGAAGGAAAGTAGAGCCCTACAGCAGGAAAGCAATCAGGGGGCATGGCAATCTGGTGAGGGGTTCATTCTGGTGGGCTTACACCTGACTGACTGCAGGCTTTCCCTCACTGTAGCATCCACACTGGGTTTCTAGCACTGAGGAACAAGTGATCTCTGGCTGTATATGAAGCACTGCACTTTGCAAATGATTTACCTTAAACATATAAAAGAATTAGAGTAGATTCAAGGTAATCCTCATGAGAGGGTATCTCTCATTTGTTTGTGTTCCTGCAAAACAGGGACAAAAAATAATAATGGTTATTCAGTGCCTCTTACCCCTTTCCCTACACCACACTTAACCCCTATCTCTAGAGGGCACCCAAATGCACGAGAAGTGTGCTGATGACCTGATCTCCTCTTAGGCTCCATAAGAAATATTCCTCTTTATCCCTGTAATGGTTTTTCTTTGCTTCAAAATGAAGGTAAATTTTATAATTGAGAGCAGGAGCAATGACAGAGAAGAGTGGCTGTGTCTGGCTATTGGATTTTTTTTTTTTTTTTTGGCAGGGGAGGGAGGAACTACAGATGGGAACAGTTTTGTTTTTTTTTTAAAGATTTATTTATTTATACATACAAGCTGGGGTACAGGCCAGAGGTGTGGGGCGGCGAGAGGGTTCACCAGAGACAGAGCGGCGAGCAGAACAGGCAGATCAGAAATACACTGCTGAGGGGAGCAACGGGCAAGGCAAGAGAGGTCTGCCGCACCATGCGGGATTCTCCCCGGCTGGGTGTCGAACTCGCATTGCGAGCTGTCGGCAGATCCACAGCGCAGCGCTCAACCGCTGCGTCACCAGGGAGGCCCGGGGAACAGTTTTTAGTAAGCAAAAAAGAGGTAAGAAATGTGAAGGAGGAAAAAAGACTGATGCTAGAACCTGTCTGGTCTAAGATGCAGGGGTGAGTTTTGGTATGTGGAGTAGAACAGAGTTTTGTCTGCAGCTTATGAGATGTTAACTCAGGAAGTGACCAAGTGGGAATGAATATCTTAAGTGGTTTATGCATGAGACCTTCCTTTAGAAATTTCAGAGTGAATTCATCTTAGGTTTTATTTGCTCTGTAATTTATTTTTTCAACTCCAAAAAGTCAGGAGGATAAAAACCTCTTTAAAGCAATAGCAGGAGAGCCATGTTCACATGGGTGACAGCTCAATTGAGGGTAATTCTAGGTAGGATCTGAAGTTTTCATCAACTATTAGAGTGTTCAATGCACACAGCACCCCACATCAGATACCATCCCTTGTGGGCAAATGTCATACCAGCCATCTTTAGCTGCAGTGTAATGAGCTTTGAAGGTGGGACCCACTCTGGAGCATGGGTGCTAGTGACTGAGGGACAACCTGGCTGTTCCTCTTCATCAGGTCTTCCTTCCCTGCCTGTACACATCTTTCCATGGTGGTAGTAAGGAACTGTCTTCCAGTTGTGTCTGTATCCTCTCAGCTTTCTGAGAATTATGAATCGGCTTAGTGCTGGGGCTGTGTAGAGAGACCTGTTGTTTACAGCACCATCCTGGATAGTTTGGTTTTGTTTTAATGGCATCTTTTTCATCCTCAATCGAGAAGTCTGTCATCACATGCTACTATAAATTACAGCCAGCTCTCTTGCTTTACCACCTCCAGCCTTTCAGCTGTGATATAGGGCCCATCCATCTTGTGGGACTGGCTCACCATGCTGGGTGATGGGCTCCTGGGCTGCCTCTCCATGCTCTCTGCCTTTGCATTACCTCCACCTCTGCAGGCTGAGCGGCTCAGCTGAAATGGAAATGGGACTGCAGTGGGGTTTAATCAGACCCCATGGGGCCACGAAGATGAATGGGATTTGGGACAAAGTGGGAGGGGAGGGAAGGAAAAGAAACAGGTCTGCAGCATTTCCATCTCAGAGGAGCTAAATATTTCAGAACCTGAATTGGCCAGAGATGGGGGAAAGTGTGTGTGTGTGTGTGTGTGTGTGTGTGTGTGTGTGTGTACCTTGTGCCGATAGATACACAGACCTCAGCAGGTTCCAGCAGCTCAAAGGATAAGACTTGTTCATTATTGATTTTCCTCCATGTTTGATTAGAACTAGAAATGGAGGAAGGAGGAAGAGTAACTCTAAGCCCTCGGCATACTTTGATGTTTGCAATAAATCGGGATTTTAATACTATTTTTTTAAAGGGGGGGGTCTATAGCTAGTGCTTTTCCTTCTATATCAACTCAGGGTGTGTTCTTTATCTTTTTTTCACCGCAAAAAAATGAATACTAAAACTCTGTGCACATGAATTCCCACATGATTCAAGAGACAATAAATAAGTACATTAATAAGTAATACAAAATGAAAAATAAATAAATATGGCTGCTTTCTGTGGAGGAGAGTTACTCTTCAAAGCTGCCCTCCAGATGCCTCTGTGGCCTGGCTTCTCTTCCCTGGGTCTGCTGAGACTGAAGCTCTCACACATTCCTCCCACCTGCTCTAGTTTCCCAGATGAAACACAGTCTTTTCTCCACCTCCACTTGACTGAGTCTGGGAAACCAAGGAGAGGAAGAGAAAATAGGAAAGTCAATGTATCAACTTCCTCTGAATCTTGGCAGGGAAGGTCTTTGCAACTTACATTAACCATCAGTCGTAGTCAAACTGGGTAGAAAGGAGACAGGAACACTTGGCACTATGATTAGGAAAAGTTTTCAAAAACGTTCTTTTTCCCTCTGCTAGATGTCTTGCGTGAACTCTGCACTCCTTTTGCTTTTGTGTCCCCTGGACACAGTCAACTCTAATCGAGTTTGCTCCCACGCAGGCTCCCTTTCCAATAACTGAACCCGAAAACTTTTCTTAACCACAACCCATAGACCTTTCCTTCAAGCTCCTTATTTCCCCCACTTCACTCTTGCTTCCACTCCAGATTCCTCATTCCCCTGACTGCTTGTGCTGTTCTTGTGCACTCCTGGAGATTTATAAAAGCTTAGTAAGTGATGCTCTACTACTTCCTTAATACTGCTCTAAATTCATCCATATCATCTCAGAGAATCCTCCTCCCCTGTGACTCAGTGATCACCATTCTTAGGTGACTTTTCTATCTCCATTCCATCAGATCACCTGAGCTCTGGCGCTGCCCTTCTGCCTCCTCCTGGGTGTTGGCACTGAGATATCCTGTGATCGGTAAAATTCAGCACCCTTATGTGTTAATAACACCATTGTCTTGGGCTCAAAGACTCAGGCGAATCTTTGATTCTTCCTTTCACTTATATTGTCAGTTTCTCATCAATCCCCACCCTCTGTGTTACTCTGTAAATTATCTAGAATTCCTTATTTTCTTTCCATTCCCATTCCCACTGCCCTTGACACCGTAAAGCCTCTGCCTCTTGCTTGGCATGCTCTGTCTCTCCTGTCTCCTTCCCTCCCTAAAGATAGACTTTACTCATATTTTTACAGATTTCTGCCTTCTGTAGTTTCTAGAGGTCTGAAAACAGTGAAGCAATTTCAATTGAGGTGCTTGCTTTTCCCTGTCAAAAGTAATTCTGAAGTGCTAATTCTTTTTCCTCTTCCATTTTGAGATTGTTATGTTGTTTGCTACATGCCTTTAAAAGAATTGCTTCCTCTCAGCTTCAGTTGGAATTGCAATTACTTCTTTTTTGATAAAATAACATTCCTGGTGGGAGAAGCAAAGCTTTTTATTTGTGTTCCATCATGAATATGTTCCCATATCCCAAAGCCCATTTACATCAATTAAGACAAAATGAAGGTATAGATAGTGCATTGCGAGCAGTCCTCCTCACTCCAGGGCTGTGCTCTGTTCTTATGTCTGAGCTCTCTGAGTTTCTCCTGCCAGTGATGTCACCCCAGCCCCACAATCCATGTGAAATATTGCATTTTATTGAGTCATTCACCCAGTATGCATAGCATTATGAATCAAGGTGATTTCTCACAGACTTTTGCTTTTTAGTAGTAGTCACAGCTGTGGTGAAAGAAAAAGAAATGGCTGATTTATCCTTAGTTTTTGTTCTACATTCCCTTTGGAGTATATTTAATAGGAAAAGGGGAGAGTACAAATTTCACAAATCTCTTCATAGTAAAATTTATCAGCGCATGATTCTGTCTCTAGAGAGCATCAGTTTCTCTAAAGGGAATGTTCTGTTCAGTGTAATCTATCCCCACACCCAGGTGGCCTGTAGATTTAGGCACCAACCTGGTGGTGTCTCTCTGATGGGGCGTCATGTGACTTGGCCCGGAGACTCCTAAGAACAAAATACCTATCAACTTGCTCCAGGGTCCAACATTACATTTTGTGGCCAATCCTTTCTGCTAAAGTATTTCAGTGTTTCTGCTGAATATAAAACATCACTGTTACATCAAACCTCCTACAGGAAGTCTTCTCTAGCCCTCTTTAGAGTCTTTCAGCGTGCCTCCCGTGTTCCCTCCCACAGCCCGGACACTTACCCTAGAAGCACACAATTACTGTATACTATTTATCTCTGATCCCAGCAGAAAGGAACTTTTGTATTGGCAGACATTTTGTTTTACTGATCATTTTCCACTGCCCTAGCACATACTGTTTGCTTCAGAATAGTTGAATTACTCAGCATCCAGGTAATGTTTACTTGAATATATAAATTAAAGCAACTCCAACTTCCCACTTACTAGCTTTTTCCTGTAATTCCAACTAGTCCTATGAAGTTTCAGGGTTGTTCAGAAAACCCTACTTATCTGTTGCCTTCTTGATAATGAACACTGGCCTCAGTTCCCCTCGGTCAATAAAAGAAAACACTTTGAGGAGAAGAAGGATAGTTTAATTTATCGACAAACTGAGGAGAGCAGCAGACTTGTGCCTGAAAGAGCACCGTCATGCCCTGCTCTTTGGCTGAGTGCAGGGGTTTTTATACAAAGGAGTAAAATAAAAAGGGGGAGATCTGCAAGGGTCTGCAAAAGGGGAGATAGGGAGGGTAGGCATGTCCTTTTGATGAAGGCATGTGGAGATTTCTGATGGCTACCAGCTCTGCTTTGTTAGCCACCTGGTGTTTAATTTCCATATTATCTTCTTAGGAATGTTCTTCCTTATCCTTAGATTCAAAAAGACAAACTTGCTAAACAAGGAGGGCAAATGCAACAGATATCTGGTGGGGCAGGGAAGAGAGACCAGTCTTCTGGTCACTACACCATTCCCAAGAAAACTCCAGATGAAAAGTCAACCAATAACATCTTAGTTGGAATTAAGACTACTGTGTTGTAGTAGCTCATTTACTAAATCCCACTCCTTATGGTACTTCACAACACACTTGATGATCATATAACATAAGAGTGGCTCATGGTATGGTGATTCTTGGCTATAGAGGGAAGAAGAAGGTGTTACAATGTCTGGAAGTCCTATCAGAAAGGAAAGTGTTAGTTTTGAAATATCTCTGTAGATGATTCTTTTTTTTTCTCTTTTTTAAAATTTTTTCAAAAATTTTATTTTATGCATACAAGCTGGGGTGCAGGCCAGAGGCATGGGGTGGTGAGAGGGTTCACCAGAGACAGAGTGGGGAGCATAACAGGCAGATCAACGGAAATACACTGCTGAGGGGAGCAGCAGGCGAGGCGGGAGAGGTCTGCCGTGCCATGTGGGAATCTCCCCAGTTGGGCATCGAACTTGCATTGCCGCTGCCAACAGCTCCACAGTGCAGCGCTTTAACCTGCTGCGGCACTGGGGAGGCCCTAGATGATTCTTATTTGTCATCATACCTAGATTTATGTACTTGAGAATCCAATCAGCGCCTCCTTTTTCCCCCTCTCTGTCTCCTAGGTGATTTGTTTTATTTTGCTTTTTGATACATCTGTCATGTGACAGATGTGCCATATGAGTCTGTTAACTAATTACATTGTCACTGGCAAAAGCTAGAGGGAAGTAGTCCAGAAAAGCATAGGTGTATATTTACTGAAGAGAAGAAAGGGAACTAATGATGACTTTATCTCAGGATGTGTCCTAGCAGAGGGAAAGGTGCTTTAGGGTTTAGTACAAGGGAACCTGGTACCTGAGAAGACTCACTGGGAACAGGAGTCCTGGTTATATAAGGATCGATGAAGACAGTCTTCCCTATTTGACATTTTCTCAATCTAACACTACTTGTGCTCCTAGTTGGTTTTGTTTGTTTTTCTTTTATCTCAAGACCCATCAAGCTACAACTGTTGATTTGATTTGGTGCTTCTTCCCAAAACAACCCATGCATAATTGAGAGGAGCATAATGTTTTTATTTCAGTAAAGACCCAGTAATGTAGAAATGGCACTGGGGATGTCCTACTTCCTTAGCTATGGCTGTAAAACATGTTAAATTCTCTTCCATGTCGGCAATTTTCCTCCTCATGCTTTTATTTCCCTCTAACTACAATCCTACTTTTACCTCAGACTCTCACAGCTAATATCCCTGGAAGAATGGACTGAAGATACTGTATTTTTGTGCCAACCTTATTATTGTGCCAATCAATTAAAATCTTGAGTTTGCCACCACCATGAGGCTAATGTGCTTTGCTAATGATCTTAAGTGGGCACTTCTGCAATCCAGTAGACGTTTTCCCATCTCTCTCATTTGTAACACCTCTTCTTGGACTTACTTGCCCTCTATAAGCATTCTGCTCAATCTCATTTTGTGAATATTCTTATTCTCCCTCATCAGTAAATGTTGATCTTATCCATAGATCTATAATTTTAGAACTCACTCTTCCAAATACATGATTGGTTTTGTCAAATCTCCAACTTCAGTGAGTTCCAAAGTTGTCCTTTGCTCCTAAATTCCTTCCAGAGTACCAGAAGTAACCCCATGAAGTAACCCCTTACTTCATGGTATTGGGATGATATAAAGGAATAATCTATTCCAAGAGGAATTCTTTCTAAAATTTCTGAAAGTCAAAATACAGGTATAAACAGTTCTCTTCTCTCCCCATCATTGTCTTTCCATGTCATATGGACACCTCAGCTGGGCACTTGAAAGATCATCTGCCCCGTACCTGCTTTTCTTCCTTTGCTCTCACCCAGGTGTGACCTCTCACCCAACTTAGCCCAGTTGTCACACTTTGTGACACCCACTGATTGTTGTATTTTGTAGGCAGTGAGTCATAATTGTTCAGAATGAAGTATCAACAAGACAAATCTGCTTTCCATTTGATAATGTTTATCACTTTCCACAGTAAGACTTTAGTGCACTTTTATGTTAAAATGCCTCTTGTCCAACATGGGGAGGATTAAAAAATGATATAATGTACAGCTCTTGGCACTGTAATGCGTAATTTGCTAGCATAGTTCCTGATGCAGAGAAAATGTTTAAAATTGATTCACTATTTTAATTAACTCCTCATTTTGACATTTTTGGAGCTATTTAAGTTTGGCAGTGATCAGTGTCTTTTAATTGTAAGAACTTTGAGTTTGAAACACCAATTCAGTATTTTCTGGTATTTACTATATAAGGTAAAGGATGCCTTAGCCTATCACAGATATTTCCAGCCATTCACAGAGTGTTTATACTTCAATGTGCCACAAGATCTCCATCTCAGCACATGCAGAATAAAATGATTTTTCTATGCCCCAACTTGGTCATCCTTATCTGAATTGGCCACTGTCATTACACAGAGAAGAGATAGTCTCTAATTCTTTCTCAGTCTTCATCATCATTGCTATATCTAGTTAATATGTTCAAAAAACTGTTCAATATCATCATTACCTTACTTTTGACCTCTAAAAGCAACTGACAATAATTGCTTAGTACAGATTAAGTATTAAATGCTGTTTTAGTGCAAAGTATTTATGTTCAATATCTAATCTTATCCTCACAAACAAGTATTATGCCCCCATTGGTCAAAGGAGCAAACTGAGGCACAGAGAACTTCACTGACTTCCCTGGGTCCACCAACTGGGAAGTGGCAAACCACCATGTGAACCTGGGCCAGCCTTATCTGATTGCTGGGCTTGGCTTCTTAAGCCCTGCATTGTTCAATTTTTCATGCTCTGCTGTCACTCTACTTTCTGCTGTCTGTCTCTTCCATATCTTGTTCTCCCGATGAATGCTTACATATTCTTTAGAAAGTAAAATAAAATTTTCACTACATGTGAGACTCTTTCTACCTTCTTTTGCCCACTTCAGTGGGAACTTTCTCTGCTTGCTTACATCACTTATCTACATATGGTAAAATATTTATTATGCATTCAGATTTTGGTTGGTTGATGCTTTGGAATACTATCCATGTTTTTACATTTGTTTTCCTTATGTTCCTTGTTCTTCCAGTTTTGAGGGTAACCATCGTCTATTCAGTGACTCAGGGATGGAATCTCAAACAGAATATGTAGAATGAAAGATGTTGCTTTCTAGATTTTGACTTTCAAAAACTTAGCCCTATAGAGAAAAAGGAAAAGATGTTAAGACTTGAACAAAAGAGTTGTGAAACCATCTGAGAAGGAATAGCTAAGTTCTCCTTCACCGAGGTCAACATTCCCTGGCTAGATTCAGGAAGATCTTTGAAGAAGATGATGGATTGACTTTTTAATTCTTTATAAGGAAGGATAAAAGCAGTTTTCTTCCCAAACACCTGGGAATGGATGGATATATTTAGGATCCCCCACCCCCAATATATTTAGGAAATCAGAGAGCCAATGAACTTTATTCTTTTCACTCTACCCTTTGAATGGCTATCTTATGCCAGGCACTATTCTAGGGGACAGATAAGGGAGAATCGTGTCCTTAGTGTATAGGGCCTTAAAACAATGTCACAGCACACTCCTGTGTTCTGGCTTGGAACAGGAACAAGAGATTAACCCCACTGTACTAGTAGGCAACATAGAAATAGCTGATAGTATGCTGGGTTTCAGTAGCCGGAAATAGTAATGTTCTCCACAAATAAATGGTTGAGGACCCTGCCAGAAAAAAAAGACATCTCAGGTGGGAGCTTGCCTAGATGAAGACTTAGAAGAAAAAATTAACCTAGGATACGCCACCAGGTATGAACCACTCCTTGCTTGATCTCTGCCTCCCCAAGAAACTGTGTTTGTAAAAAACAAAAAAACAAAATCCTGGATCAAATGAAATTAAGTTTCTCCTATCACCCTGGATTGGGGGTTTCAAATATGTTTATGTAAATTATAGGAAAGTAAAGAAAGTTGTGTTTCTTGTCTTCTGAGTATGCTTAGGGTATGCTTTTTTTTTAAAGTAACATTGTTTTAGAAAATGTTACAAGTTTCAAGTATGCAGTCTTATAAAACATCGCCTGTATCTACTGAGCTAGGTTTACAACCAAAAGTCTAATTTCTGTCTGTCACCATACAATTGACTCCCTTTACTTCATTTACTTGGCCCCTTCGCTCCTGCTGTCCATGTTTTTTCTCTTTACAGTCAGGCTGAGTTCTCTGAGAACATTTGAAGGATTGATCAGAGACAACTGTGATGCAGACATGTGAATTATTGTACACATATTCATCCATTCACTTCATTTTCACATTTATGTAGCTTAATTTTTGAGTACAGGCTCAGCTGCTGAGTATACAGCAAATAAAAAGACAACATCCTACCACTCAGGGAGCCAAACAGTCTGTCGTGGCTTAAGCTTTAAGTAGGAAAGTCTGTCAGGCAGGACCTGTAGAAGGAAGAACTTCCCCCTCCCTTTCTTGGGGGCTAATAATTTTCTTGACGAATTTTTGGTTTTTGTGTTTGTTCCTATATTTCTAAGCTGCAAAAGCTCTAAATGCTCTAAGGTTTTCTATCAACACTCCCTTTCCCCCCAGTCCTCTCTCCCTATCTCAGGCAGTCCTCTGAGTATCACATTTCCTGGATGTTGTTGCCTTTTCTAAAGTAATGCTGGAATATTCATGACAACACTACTTACATTTTACGCTGGTCCTCAATTAGAAAGTCTTAAATCACAAAGACTTGGAGAAGAGGGACATTATCAGCAGTAGCATCTAAATATTAAACTAGTATAAATAAATTAAAAGGTAACCTGCTGCTTCTGAAAAATTGCTAATCCTGAAATTTAATTGTGAGAAAGAAAGATCAAAGTCCCAGGAATCAGTTCCAGTGAGCTCAAAAAAGGCTACTGATTCTTAAAATTACATTTTCACTGGATTTAAATACAATAATGCACTGCATAAAGAGGTTTAAGTCAACAGTGGACAGTGATGTTTGCTAGCTATCACCTAAGTGTGTAGTAGACCTTGGCATCTAGGTTTGTGTAAGTAAGCCTGAGGACATTTCCACAATGGCCAAACCACCTCACAGCATATATCTTGGAATATATCCCCACTGTTCAGTAACACATGACTGTAGTATGCTTTTTATAAAAAGTAATATTGTGTTATAAAATGATGCAAGTTTCAAACGTGAGGTCATATAAAACAACATCCTTATATACTGAACTGTTTGCCTCAAAAAATGTAGTTTCTGTCCGACACCCAATTGACTCCTTGATTTACATGCCAGCTTCACCATTTACTTCTGGTAACCACTATTTTTGTTCTTATAGCCTAAAAGTTTTATTTTTCCATTAGTTTGTTTTGTTTGTTTATCTACCACACATAAGTGAAATCATATGATGTTTTTCTTTCTATGTCTGATTTATACCACTTATCCACATTATTGCAAGTGATAGAATTTCAACATTTTTCTATAGCAGAGTAGTTTCCATTTTATATATATCTCACATCTTCCTTATCCAGTAAACTGTCAGTGGACACTTAGGTTGATTCTAAGGCATTGCTGTTGTTGGTGCCATGATGAACATGGGGTGCACATATCTCTTTAAATTACTGTTTTCCTATTCCTCCAATAAATACCTAGCAGTAGAATAGTTGGGCCATTTTCTTACCTTTTGAGGGATAGTTTGCTTTTTGATGTTGCTTTCTTTATAAGGAGTTCAAACACTGCCTGCAAAGTAAACTTGGGCACTCTAAGCCATCTATGGAGGAAGGTAGATCCTTAGATCCTTACAGTGTTTAATTACAGCAAACTGAATGAAAATTCTCCAGACACCCTTCTTCCAAAAAAAAAAAAAAAAAAAAAAAAGGAAAGAAATCTATGGCTCTCTGCTGTTTTTTACTCCAGTCATGCTAAGAAATACACCTGTCATCCTAGCCCGGATTACTGAAACAGGATTCTGACTGCTTTCCATGTCTGTAATCCAAGATATATATCTCATACAAGATTGATTTTACTAAATTACTTGGTAAAGTTTACACCTATGTTTTCCTTTTGTTGTTCCTTTTTCCAAACATCATCATTGAAGACGTCAATCACTATAGTTCTCTCTCTTTCAAACAGGGTGACCACATTGGCTGGTACTGAACACCCAAGTTTATGCCTGTTTACCCTTTTTTCTCTTAAAGCTGTCTTTAGGAGAATAACCTAAATTCTATTAATTATTCCTCAGTATTCCAGTGTGACTCATGCTATCAAGATCTCCAACGCCAACTCGTTGCTCCATCCCTCTTGATTGTTTATGCTCTGAGTTTTCTATGGAAAGCACATCCCTGTCCTTTTGCCCGTTCTTCAAGATCAAGAGGCCTTCATCAGCACTCCAGGCCATGCGGTGCTCTTTGTCTATGAATCCTTTTTTTTTTTTTTAAAGATTTATTTATTTATGCATACAAGCTGGGATATAGGCCAGAGGTATGGGGTGGCGAGAGGATTCACCAGAGACAGAGTGGGGAGCAGAACAGGCAGATCTACTGAAGTACACTGATGAGGGGAGCAGGGACGAGGCAGGAGAGGTCTGCTGTAACATGTGGGAATCTCCCTGTCTGGGGATCAAACTCGTGCTGCAGTGACTCTGGATAGCTTCATAGTGCTGTGCTTAAGCTGTTGTGCCACCAGGAGGCCCCTGCCTATGAATCTTTAGAGATTCTCTGTACCTTTCACTCTGAGACTTCATCATTTACTATTTTGCATTATTAGTAAAAATGAAGAGGAAAAACTTTTTGTGAATTTTCCAGGGTGACTCCAATAGGTTGACTTCCAACATTTTATTTTGCAAAATTTCATCCCTCAATAGAAATTTCAAAAAATTGTACAAAAATAATGTATAAACTTCATCTGGAATCACCAGTATTTAACATTTTGCCATCTTTGATTTCTCTTTTGTTCACTTACGCTATCACGCTGTGTGTGTGTCTGTGCGCGCGCATGCACATGGGTGTGTTGCAGAATCTTTTTTAAAAACGCTGCAGTCTCCAGCATGTGTGTCCTAGAATAAGGACGATTTCAAATATAATCAATGATATTAAACAGCTCCTGGAATTAACAATACAACCATGCTGCTTAATGGGAATTTCTGAAAAGAAAAAAAAAAAAAAGGCCATTTCCGCAATGTGTCATAGAGTGTACTTATACAAACTTAGATGGTATACTCCTACTGCACACTTAGTTTATGTACAGGGACTACCATTGTATATGCAGACTGTCATTGACTAAAATGTCATTAAGCAGCACTTGACAATAATTCTGTGGTATCATCTAATATACAGTTTATATTCATATTTACGTAATTGTGCCCAAAATGACCTTTGTAATCATATTTTTTCCCTATTACTGCTATGATAAACTAATAAAAAACTAATGGCCTTAAATAGCACAAATTTATTATCCTTCCCTCTGGAGATTAGAATTTCAAAATGAATCTTAATTAAAATCAAGTTGTTGGCAGCACTGTCTTCCTTTTTTGAAGTTCTAGGGGAGGATCCATTTTCCAGCTTCTAGAGGCTCTCCACATTCTTCAGATAAAGCAATGGCCCGTTGAAACTTATTTATATTATATCACTTTGACTTTGACTCCTCTACTTTCCTCTTCCATTTTAAAGGAATTGGGGTGGTGGGTGGGTGGGGGACATGGGGGTGGGGAGGAGGGGTGTTATTCTCCCTACTGTAGTATGACCTCTGGACCCAAGTGATTTACATCTGTCCCGCATGAAAAAAATGCATTTACCCCATCCCTATATCCTCGATCTGTTAAACATCAACTTAAATGCAAAACCTTATCCACTCAAACTTTCCAAATCTTGTCACTTAAATCAGATAAATGAGTCTCTGACTGTACAACCTGAGACAAACTTTCTCTCCATCTGTAACTTAAGATACAAGTGCTCGTCTCCCAAAATTAAATGGCAGGTCAACCACAGGATAATAGTTGTAGACATTCCCATTCAAAAAGGGATATAATGGGAAGAAAAGGAAGTCTCTAGTCTTAAGTAATTTCAAAATCCATTCAGACAAACCCCATTTGGTTTTAAAGCTTGAAATTAATCCTCTGTGACTCATGTCTCTGTCCTCCGAGTAATCCTTTTTTTTCTTCATAAAAGGTAGCACATGTTACAGATGAGTAATTTTATCAGCCTCTTTTGTTACTTTCAGGATTGGGGGCTCTGACAGACCTCTTTCATTTTATACCCTCGCTTTTCATTCATTCCAAGCTGGCAATGTTTCTACCTGTCTTCAATATCCAGATTTCTACTAATAGTCTATTCAAAGCAATGTAGGCTTTTTCTGTAATGTTCCTGAAAATATCTTCCAGCCTCTGCCCATTGCACAATCCCAATGCTGTGTCTAAATGTTCAGATATTTGATAAGGAAGCACTCTATTTCTGATACCAAAATTTTATTAGTTTCCTGTTATTACTGTTAGAAATTTAAATTTTGTGGCTTAAGACAACCTATTTATTATTTTATGAATCTGGAGTTCATAAGGATGAAAGGGATCCCATTGGCCTAAAATCAAGATATTTGTTGGGCTGTGTTCCTTTTGGGGGTCTCTGGGAAAGAAACTGTTTTCTTAGTTTTCCCAGTTTCTAGCTGCTGGTCACATCCTTTAGCTCATGGCCCATTTTTTTAATCCAAGTCAGCAATAGCAGGTCAGTCTTCTTCATATCGTGTTACAGTGGCACTGCTTTTCTTCCACTTGTTAGGAGCCTTGTGATTATTTTGGGCCCACCGAGATAATGTAATATATACTATATTTTATTTTATTTATTTATTTTTTTTAAAGATTTATTTTTTATTTATACATACAAGCTGGGGCACAGGCCAGAGGCATGGGGCAGCGAGAGGGTTCACCAGAGACAGAGTGGGGAGCAGAACAGGCATATCAGAAATACACCGCTGAGCGGAGCAGCGGGTGAGAGAGGAGAGGTCTGCCGCACCATGTGGGATTCTCCCCGGCCGGGCGTCGAACTCGCGTTGCTGCTGCCGACAGCTCCACAGCACAGCGCCCAACTGCTGCGCCACCGGGGAGGCCCTATACTATATTTTAAACACCCAGTTGATCAGCAACCTTAATTCTTGCTTCCTTGTAACATAGCATATTCACAAATTCTGGGGCTTAGGTCATAGGTTATTTTTTTAGAGTCATTTTTTAGCCTACCACAATAAGTTTCACCCTCTAATCTGATTTACAATAAAGGTTTATATTGTCAGGGCAGGGAGAAAATTATCCTCACCCCTTTGGGGTCTTCTAAGCCTGGATGAATGAACAGATTAAGATTAGATTGATTAATAGAAAAAAATAAAAATTAAGAATATGTATGGAGAAATTACATGAATATAAATTCTGAAGTAAATATGAGTGAACCCGGGATTATGTCCTGTGCTAAGGCACCTAGGGCATCCTGGGAAATGAAGGGGGTTTCACATGATGAGGAGGGGATGGCTTCATCTTTTACTCTGAGAGAAAAGATTTGATTCTCTGACGTGGAGTTCTTCTACTGAGGAAAACACTCATTTTTCTTCTCAAATATTATTATGGTCTTGAACTGTTATTAGGATTACCTTTGATGTTGTTTTGTTAAAAGTATTAAAATCCAGGGCCTCCCCGGTGGCGCCGCGGTTAAGCGCTGCGCTGTGGAGCTGTCGGCAGCGGCGATGCGAGTTCGACGCCCGGCCGGGGAGAATCCCACATGGCGTGGCAGACCTCTCCTGCCTCGCCCGCTGCTCCCCTCAGCAGTGTATTTCTGATCTGCCTGTTCTGCTCCCCGCTCTGTCTCTGGTGAACCCTCTCGCCGCCCCACAGCTCTGGCTTGTACCCCAGCTTGTATGTATAAATAAAAAATAAATCTTTAAAAAAAA